>CM064906.1:1710814-2185814 GCA_030347415.2 Decapterus maruadsi | reverse complement strand
ATAAATAAACTTTAACACAATCTGCATTGAGTTGTTGAAAAAGTGGCTGTTCTACTGACCAACATCCAAACTACTGCAGTAAACATCTGTTATCTATCTGATTCTGTATGAAAAGAAAACATCAACATGTATCTTAAGCACAAACATTCAAATTTAGGATAGTGATTTAAAGAATCCTGAAGGGCAGGAATTTAGTTTCTTTATGTACAGTTTGTGTTATTTATGAAACCAGCTGGAGCCTCTTTGTTTAAACACACAGAGCAGTGAGACATCTTCTAGTTTCTGCAGAGTTGCTTGTTTTCATGGGACCAAACCCCAGCAGTAGCCATAGTAACCTACATAACTACACTACATTAATCAAATAAGAATAGCAACACATATTATAACATATCCTGTTGTAGATTACTAGGCTACATGATGCTATCATAACATCTGCCCTGCAACTTTCTGTAACAGCACATCTTGGCCCTAAAAGCTGCATCCTATCTCCACACTGATGAAGACTGGACACGACTCACAGTTCATGTCACACAGAGAAAACACAGGCATAGAGCTGCTACAACAACTAGCAGCTATAGCTAAACTTTACCTGTTAAATCCACCTCCACCTGAGCTAGCAGCTAGCAACTAGCAGCTAGCAGCTAGCTACAACAGTCCTGTTTACTGTAACACTTCACCTGTCAGGTCTTTGGGATAAATCCGTGTTTCTCGGCTCATTCTGCTGCTTCCTCCTCCCGCACTTTATTCTGAAGTCTTCTCTGGTTGAATTCTCTCTTTTAAAGGGATACTTCACAAAAAATTCAAATGTCACTCATGATCTCCTCCCCCTCATGTCGGCTAAGAGCTGTGAGAGTTTTCAGAGTCCTCCGTTCCTTCTCTGAGTTACGGGGGGGGGGGGGGGTCCACGCAGCAGGATTTGTCCATATAATGGTTGTCAATGGACACCAGGTTTATTTGTCAAAAAAGCCACACCAAAAAAACATCCAAAAACATCATAACTTCCACAATAAAACCAAAGATTAGACCGGGGCCTGGAGCTCCAATTCGTGGGTTCATGTGTCAGTGGCTGAGCAGCTCAGAACAGTTACAACTACTTGGTACAGCAGAAGGGGAATGGATTTTTTTTGGTTCTTTTTGCTATTTATGTTGTGTAGATCGGACCACAGGACTATAATCGCCGTATAAACGATGTTATTAATAACCAATCCTCCAAATCGTAGACCATAGATTTAATTAGGTAATTAGTTAGTTGATGGCGTCCTGTTAATCAGATCTGTGGTTTTAGTTTAGATCAGTGAAGACCAGCCATCAGGATCTCAGTGCTCATCAAAGCTGTTTTTAAACCTGACGTAGTGACTGGTATCGGCTCCATCTGCTCTGTGCTGCCGCCCTCTGGTGGCCGCGCTGGAGAACTACCACTGTTACTGTAACACCCAGGCTGAGCACGACACTGGCCTATGTGTCGTTGTGTTCGTTGTTTGTCTTTCACTTCCTTAAGTCCAGGGAACAAGTCAAGATGAAACCACTTGTGTATTTCTTCCTCAGGAACCAGTGAACACACAGAAGTCACACGCACTTCCAAATATGGAGAACACCTGCTGATTTCAGTGGGAAAAAAGACATGACTGGGTTACTCTTTTAAAATCCATCAGATCTTGAGCCTGGTGTTTGAGGCCAAACTGGAAACCACTCGTCCACATTCAGATTCACAGCAACATCAGCTCCTTAATGCAGCTGTCAAACCAAAACAACGATCTCATAAAACAGCCCATAATGCTGCAGAGTCGGTTGGTCACCATGTTACCATGAATTCATCTTGTGACTTGAGCTCAGCTTGGACTGTTTGACTCTTTCCTTATTAAAAGCTGATTAAACTGTCCTATTAAAAGTATCTGAATAATCTCTAAACTGTGTTAACCTGTCTCTCCTTAACTGACGGAGGCCGGTTCCTCAGTGACCTCCATCGTCCTTATACATGATATATTCTTACTGTTTGTGCTACGTGTTATGAATTTGATGCTGTGACACAGTAGTCTCAGAGTGTGGGATCAATAAAGTAAATATATATATTTCTTTATTACAGACTCCAAGTCCAAAAATTGACACGCAGACAGACAAATAGACATAGACAAACAAGACAGTACACACTCTGTCAACACACAAGCTAAAAACGGTAGAGTTGTTCAGACCAGTATTTCCAAACCATGGATTTTGTGTCACTCTGGGTTGGATCAGCCAGAGATATTATAATTCCATTTTTCAATTGGCACAGTCTGCACATAAACTTGTAAATAAAATTTCTTAGTAAGGCATTGAATGTGGGGACATTACAGGACACAAACAAATGGCTCGCACTTTCCCACCGTGGGTGCTTCAGCAAGATACGAAGGGCGTCGTTATACACAACCTTCAGCTTATTCATCTTACCTTTATTATAATTGCACCAGAGTTGTGCTGTATATAATGGTGTACAATAGGCTCTAAAAAGAACAATCCTTGGAACACATGTGGAATTTGCGAGCAATCATGTTTGCTCGCGCATACAGTTTACTGCATTGCTGTTGCACATCATCATCATCACAAAGATCATCTCGAATGATATGCCCCAGGTATTTAACTTTGGTGACAACACTGAGTGTTTGCTCAGACAGAAGAAAAGAGGGAAACTTACGCTTTTGGTCCTCCTTAGTTCTAGCCAGCATAACCACACAATTTTTGGGATTAAATTTGATATCATATTGCACACCATATTCAGTAAACAGCTTCTGTAGACCAGCACTATAGGGTGACTCTGTGGAAGATAACAGTCACATACTCATATGGGAGGGAGGTTTACTTTCACTTTCAGGTTTCAAGGGAGACATTTCGGGGAAATGTGTACGTGTGTGTGTCAAGGGCGTAACCGTAACTGGTATAGACATTGGGGGGGACCAAATGGCAAATAAGATCTGGAGTTTCACACAGGATGTTATGAGACAGTGGCAAGCGGTGCTTCACACATGCCGCGCTACATGGGCGCCACCAACTTACAGCTGGGAGGGGGGTGGTCACACACACAGTTTCCCTAAGAAATGAATTAAACTATAGAATTAAATGGAAAATAAATCATAAATAACAAGAGAGGGATGTGTTAACACATATTCTCTTGTTACTTTTACATATTAGCCTACTGGAGAGTACAGATTGGTGTTCCCCTAATATTGGGGGGGTCCCCATCAAAGTATATGGTGGTTACGCCCTTCACACACCGTCATATAGCTACAGTGTGAACTCAGACAGTTCCTCTTCCCTCGCTGCTGGTCACTGGTAAGTACCTGATTTCATGCTATGTTGAAGGACAGGCTATAGCAGCAGAACAAAGCTGTATGGTTCCATGTTAATGTTATGAAGTCTGGTGTATTGATAAACTAATGACATTAGTTTGTAATTAATTATAATAGCCCACTCATCGTCAGTAACTTTAACCCTTTTTTGGTTGATTCAAGCCAAAAACACAGTGGAGTACAGTAACCACAGAGGGAGGTGGAGGGGGGCTGCAGCCGCCGGCGTGGAAAAAAACGCTTGCATGTCTCCAGATTCAATAGAGACACCTTAGCCCCTGTATCAAGGAGGAGAGGGATACAGCAGTCCTCCAGATAGACAGGGCACTTGGAAAAAGTCACTGGGTGGGGCCCCACAGTGTGAATCACAGCTTGAGTGTTCTGTGATTGTCCAGGGTCGTCTGTCGCTGAGGAGCGGCACCACTTAGCGAAGTGATTAAGTTTCTGGCATCGCCTGCACATTTGGCCCCTCGCAGGACAGTCTTGAGCCCTTGTGGCATGACGGGTGGAGCCGCAATTTCCACATCGTCTCTGTTGGCGTGTGTGTTGGGGTCATGCAACTTGTATAACAGCATCACTTTCAGCAAAGTTGTCTTGGCTCGTCAGCTGGTGCACTGGCTGCTCTCTAGCAGCTGCATGTGACTTGGTCTCTGCTATCTTTGCAGCACATTCAGTAGCAGCTTCAACTTGTAAGGCAATTGTGAGTGCATCAGCAAGAGTCAATGTAGCGTCTTTCAGCAGAAGTTCTGCCTGGACTCTGGGATTGGACGTTTTTTCAATGAGCTGGTCCCTTATGAGCTCATCCGTGACAGGACCGAAATTACAGCTGTGTGATAGGGCTTTCAAATCGGCGACGAACTGCCGAGCAGACTCACCAGGACGCTGACATCGTTGTCTGAACAGCAGTCGTCTCAGGAGTATGTTCTGTGATTTCACAAAGTGTCCGTTCAGAGCCGCTATGGCCGCATCGTAACCATCGTCGGCAGCGCCGAGCGTGTTGAAGATGCGGCTCCCCTCTGCTCCCAGCAGATGAAGGAGGATAGCGCGCTTCCTCGCGCCGGCGGCGGTGTTCAGTCCGGTGGCTACGAGATAAAGCCTGGTTTATGCTTCTGCGTCGCTGCGACGGCGGAGCTACGGCATCGACGCCGTCATTGAGCATTCGAAGTTCTGCGTCGAGGGAACGCGTTGCTCTGCAATTCACCGCCAAGCCGCGAGGGGGGTGTGGCTGTGTGTCTGTGTGGTTTCGGGGGGCTCATATGGTTTTCGTCAGGGAACTTGTTGCTTCCGGTCACAGTAAACAATGGTAACTGAAAAATAAACGCTTTTATAGCAAATGTTGAAGCGCAGGTGACAAAGAACACGTTTGTGGAGGTGGTCTGTCCGACCAGTCGAGGCTGAACGGGTGAATTTACCACACTGACGTTCTGAGCGAACCAATCACAGTCCCCGAGGTTCGCGTCGCAACGCGTCGCCGCGACGTGTAGTCAGGATTTTTTGGAGGTGCACGTCAGGCCACGGCGTAGGGTCCGCATCGGGGTTCGCGTCGACGCCGCTGCTACGTCGTCGTCGCGACGCAGAAGCATAAATCAGGCTTAAGTCTCAAACGAACCTCTCCATTGCTCCCAGGGAACGACAGGATCTCCCAGAAGAGGTAAGAATGGGTCCGGAGGTGGCAAGGAATAGATGGGGACAGACACGGCCATCCTTGTCGCCAATGTTGTGTAAATAAAGTGAGGACACACTGTTGAACGTTAGGCAAAACTCAGCCGTGTTTACTTTCACTTTTGCAGTCGCATCTCTACATCCGTATTACGGCAGCCTCTCAGCGCCAAAAGTCAAAACTCAAAAACAGGCGCATCATAACATTTAAATTACTCAACACTAATGATTAAATTAAATTCAGATTTATTTCCTGCTGTGACTTTAGTAGATGTTGTCAGTTTTCTGTTGCTTGATATGATAGAAACAAAGTGGTGGAGGTGAACTGCACCGTGACTTCTTCATCTAATGCTGCAGCGACGTTCTCTCCAATAACAGTGAACACAACAGTTACATATAAAGCTGCAGCAGTGGTGACAGTAACGGTCCAATCACTGAACATCTGCATCACTGAACCTTAGGAAGGCCACTTTTCTTTTACGATGAGAATATTCTCTTGGAACACAAGGTGATATAAAGAAACACACCCTAACTGGTCATTGGTTACATGCTGCCATTCCGACATACCGCCACTCCGACATACCGCCATTCAGACATTCTACTATTCAGACATGTCACCATTACGACATCCCACTATTCCGACATAAAAACATCCTGCCATTCCGACAGTTTCGTCCCGCCATTCCGACAAGGCGTTTCCATAATGTGTGTGTGTTTCATGTTTTAAGAGATGTGTACGGATGTGAAGCGATACAGCGCCGTTACGCACAACGCACCTCTCTGGTCCGGTGCGCTCTTCTCCTCTCCTTTCCTCCCTCTCATTTCCTCTCCTCTCCTCTCTTCTCCTCCCTCTCCTTTCCTCCCTCTCATTTCCTCTCCTTTCCTCCCTCTCATTTCCTCTCTTCTCCTCTCCTCTCCTCTCCTCCCTCTCCTCTCCTCCCTCTCCTCTCCTCTCCTTTCCTCTCTCTCCTCTCTTCTCCTCTCTCTCCTCTCCTCTCCTCTCCTCTCCTTTCCTCCCTCTCATTTCCTCTCCTCTCCTCTCTCTCCTCTCCTCTCCTCTCCTCTCCTCTCCTCTCCAGTACGTGGCTGCTCAGCTCTGGGAGCAGGACTGAGAGAGCGTCCGTCTTTGATCCCTCTGGTCAGGCCGTTTAGATCCGCGTGTGTCCTGAGTGTCTGACCTGAGATCTGTGCCATAGCGCGCACCTCCATGTGTGAATGTTTAGCTGTAAACTACTGTTGTTGACTATATATCACATCTGTACACATGTTGTAGTGATCCACTGGGTTTTACCTGGCCATAGAGCAGGGGGGTTAAAATTACAGTGTTGCTCCCCAGGGTTTGTTTTCCATTGTGTATGAGGCCCGGGAAATGATCAGTTATATTTGTTGATTGCGCACGGGTACGGGCGGACCCGTAATGAATGAATGAATGTTTTTTTCTGCTGTCATGGTGTGCGTAATGCGCACAGGTGTAGTAATGGGACCGAGGGTTTAAACGGGGAAGTGAGGTGGTGAGATGAGGGAGTGAGAAACACAGTCGGCGCTGGGACGGCCGGTGGAGCGGCAATTCTGAAGCGGCGCAGTAGATTGACTTTTCCTTGTGGATGAACCTGTGGATTGTAAAGGCCCGTTTGGACAGTGACACCACCCGGCCAGGCCCGTTTCAGCCAAGCGGGTTTGGTCTTCTCAGCGGAGCCGCGGCGTCTCTCCCGTGTGGACACTGGACAGTAGGACAAGCTCTCTCTCTCTCACTCGCCCTCACCACGCGCCAATACGCACACACACACACACACACACACACACACCTGCACAGACACACTGTGCGCTCGTGCACGCGCATTCACACACACACTCAGCTGCTGTGACAGCTCACAGACACTTGTCTGGAGGGGGTGGGGGGGCTTTAAAAGATTTGTCGGAATGGCAACACGTTTAAAAAAGAAAAAAATACCGCCATTCCGACCTTAGGAGACGAAAATTGTCGGAATGATGGGACGTTTAATTAAAGGTTTAAGTGTTGCCATTCCGACAATTAGGGCCTAATGTCGGAGTGGCAGCATGTCGGAATGGCGATTGCCCCCCCTTTACCTGGTCAGTCTCTCCCGTCAGGTCCAAACATCAGATCCATGAACTCCAGACTCAGCGACGTAATGGTGCCTCAGCAGGAGAAGACGCTTCTACAAGGTGACATTTGAGGATTTAACTCATGTAGCTGCAGTGGAAGAAATACTCTCACAGTCCTGAAAGCAAACATTGATTTCAGCCCATACCTACGCCGTACTTTGATTTTCAAACTTTGTACAAGATATTTGTACAAGGCAGCAACAAGAGGTGTGGTGGAGTTTTTGTAGTGCTGCTGTGCACACAAACGTCAAGAAGCCTAGGTATGATATGTTATTTGCGCCGAGTAGGAATTTTTGTGCCGACTTGCTTGAAGTAAATAAACTTATCGGTACATGTTTGAGTCGCCATCTGACGCTGTCTGTGGAAGAAACTGCGATTTTGAGGGACGTAAACAGCCTAACCAGCGGAACTTGCATCCACTCCCATTCAATGCTGTCGTAGCGATGCAGGGACAGACGCAGCTACCGCAAAACAGGAGCGATTAAACTGAAAATCTTCACATTCCCTCTTTTAGACCTAAAATGATAGTAACATACACCCCCAAGTTGAATTTGCCTGGAATTGCCCTTTAAAAAGTTTTAACCTTAAACTGTGGAACTCTGAATAATCAGGATGGTTAGCCTAGCTTTAGTCAGACAATGTGTCTCTGACTCATTAATTCAAACCTTTATTTAAGACTTGAAAATCATTGAGGTTTCCTAGGGGTGGGCGATATGACGATATTAGATCGTGAAGTGATTAGGCTACACTTCGGCAGATCGTCTACACGCTCCAGAGATCGTAGGATCGTCTGGGGCGAAGTTTGCTAAAAGAGATAACCACAGTTACTATAGTTTGCATTTTTATTTGACCCATTTTTTTTTATATAATGTTAAAATGACTGTGTTGAATAAAACAGTTTCATTGATATTTAACTTTCATATTTATTGAAAGCTACCGAGGTTCTTTGGCCTAAACTGTCTGTTTTTCTTTTTTCGATTTAAGATCGTGATAAAATCGAAATCATGACTTTATTTTTTTTAAATCGTGATATGATATTTTTGCCATATCGCCCACCCCTAAGGTTTCCCTTGTTTGCAATGATGTTGAGGTAGAACAACAGAAAAATACAAATTAAACAACAATGAAGATGAAATCAAAACATTAGGAGACAATGGTCAGTGCTGAAGCAAGGTGGTTTGAGATCAGTGTGGTAAAATAAAATAAATAATAAATAAATGTCCAGGAGTAGTGAGAGTGTCAACCATGAGTGTGTTTTGAAAATGGTTTCTTATGTGGTTGGTGCACAAAAACTACAAGCGTGAACCCATGGAACTTGAAGGGTAAGATAAGGTAAGGATAAGAATGCTGAGTGCGTTTGGTAGGCTAGGTACAGTAAGTTTTTATTTGTTTATTTTGGACGTTAATTTCATTACAATACAAACAAAGAGCCGAAAGAGAAATGGGAGAAGCAAATAGCTTATCAGACCTGAGTTCCAGCGGCCTGGGCGCCTGACATCTGTCCGACTACCCATCTCTCCGACCACACGTCTGTCCGACTACCCATTTCTCCGACCATACATTTCTTTATTTTTGCGTCCATTAGTCCGACCTCCCATTTCTCCTACTTAAGTAGCCCTAACCCTTAACCTTACCCTAAACCTAACCTTAACGCTGTAGAATGGGAAGTCGGAGAAATGAGACGTCGGACTTTGGGGCAGTCGGACTGACGTATGCTCCCCCAGTGGCCCAGCTTCGATGGTAAATGTCCAGTAAGGGCTTTGTGGATATAAATAGATTTTAAACAAAGATGAAACCACACAGAAACCTTTGAGTTCAGGAGGAGAAACAAACAGATGAAATTCGACACAAAACACACAGTTGTGATAGAGACGACTCAGTTCAGTGATGTAGAAAATACAAAGGTTCGATACTGAGCTTCATTCACAGTGTGACGTCCTTCTGTCCTTTATTTTTAAACAGGTGAGATCTATTAAAACCCAACTACACTGTTACCATCAGTAAGTAAACCTCCTGTTGCTGCTGTGCATTGTGGGAAATCACCACTGTCAGTCTTGGATCAGTGGTTGTTGATAGTTGAATCTCAAAGCAGTGGAGCGACTCTGACTCCTTTAAACAACATCATGTTTACATGAGTTCATAGAATGAGACAAAGGTTAAATAAACAGAGGACAGTGTGTGTTAGTTCTGACAGGTGGTCAGCAGGGGACGCTCTACACCTACAGCTCATGTTTTGAAGTCTTGATAACTCAGTCTGAATCTGACACCACAGGAGGAAACAGAGTGAAAAGAGCAAATAGACTGAGAAACTGAAACAGCTCAGTAACAGTTTACCTGGACTATGTGGTAGCAGTGTAGTCAGCAGACACACTGAGAAACTCCACAGACTGCTCCTTTTATAATTATAGTATTTACACTGACTCTGCAAAAATCAACCCTGGGTGCAGACAAACCATTGAAAACCTTGTCGACCATTAGAAAGTTTGTTTCTCAGGAAAGTCCGATAGTTCACTTGCTATGTGGACTTTTTTTTTTTTTTTTTTTGGTGCAGTTTGTATTCACATTGCATTTTTTCACAAGTAGATCAACTTACTAAACACTAAACAAAACAAAAGCATGTGTGTCCCACAGTTGCTCAATCGTTAGATAAAACTTATCAGCGGGATCCTCCACGAAAAGTAGCCTACACAATGGAGGTTGTAGTGTACAGAACTTTCTGTTATCAGTTCCAGCATCTGATAAATGTTTTCCTCTGACCAAATATCAAGGAGGCAGCGTGTCTGTCTGTGCTCCATGTTGACCCACGGCTCATTGTTGATAATTTCCACATTTTCTGACAACAACGGAAGCCTGATGAAAAAATGCACTTGGATTTTGCATTTGGTTCTGGAAAGGTTTGGTTTGCATTCACACCATACACCAATCGCACCAGGGTTCGTTTAGGACTCTGGTGCGGATCATCCGGTAGTTTGTATACATACCTCACCCACCAGAGGAAAAGTCCACTTCAAACGGACCAAACGAGCCGGGTGTGTACGCTCTTATCTTTTCAGTGATGGTAGAAACACAAACAGAATCCTGACAGTTTCAGAACCATGTACAGTCGTCAGTCAAATCAAAACAGCAGAGCAGATATAAAATGATTGAGGTGTTCCTGATGCAGCAGCTTTTTGTAGTGTTGTCATATTTACTCTGCTTTTTTTTTTTTTTTTTTTTTTTTTTTGAACACTTTATTTATGGAAATTTTCAGATTAAATTACACCAAATAAGAGACAAGATGACAATGACCAATACATAAACAGTAATAGAGAATACAATAAAAGCCCAACAGTGACGCAGACATGTAAAACAGAATGAAAAATGAATAAATAAATAAAATAAAATAAAATAATAAAAATAATGATTAAATAAGATTTAAAAAAAAAAAAAAAGAGATAAGGGGGCAAAAGTTACAGTGGCACTGTTTGCTCCACTGCACAACTGTTCATTTTACCAGGAAGGTACATAATCCAGGTAAGCGGGTAGAGAGAGTTATCAATGGTCTTTCATGTGCTCTAGCACGGGGCTCCATATCCTGGAGAACTTCAGCGGGTTGCCAGAGAGTTCGTGTCTCAGTCTTTCCACATGTAGAATACTCATGAGTTCCCTTTGCCAAATCTCAAACTTGGGAGGTAATTCGGACTTCCACAGTTTCAGAATACATCTCTTGGCAATCATCATACCATGAGTTAAAGCGGTGCGCACATTACAATCCAGGTTCTTCAGAATATTGGAGTGTCCTAACAAAGCAGTTTCAGGGTCAGGTGTTACAATAATGTTAAAGGCAGAAGAAAACCAGTGGAAGATGAGTGACCAAAAGTTGTGTATTTTTGGGCAGGTCCAAAAAAGATGTGCAAGAGTACCTTCTGCAATATTACATCTACTACACAGTGGAGAAAGATTAGGAAAAATTTTGTTTAACTTGGTTTTAGAATAGTGTAATCTGTGTACTATCTTGTACTGGATCAGTTGGAGCCTAGCGTTAATCGAGCAAGATTTAATGTTAGTCAGAACTTCCTCCCATGATTCATCCTCAATCTCAATACCTAGTTCACCTTCCCAAGCTTGCTTTATTTTGATAGTAGATGAGTCAAGAGTATCTGAGAAGTAACCAACCAGCGCAGAGATCAGATGTTTGGCTTCAGGGGGACCCAGGAGGGATTTGAACAATGTGTTTTTTTCAGATGCTAAGTCAGAAGACTTATATTTACTCTGCTTTTGAAATGAGTTTAAGCTTCAGCATGATTCATATCAAACCCTCTGGCAAACCCTCTGGTAGCTACCATGACGTTGGTGATTCTTTACTGAAATACGACACTACGAGTTCAGCGGGAGTTTTCAGACAGATGTTCAGATGAATATGCTGCTCAGTTGTTGAGCCAAGTGTCAGGAGGCAACTGAAAGGTCTGGTGTTGTATCGAATCATGGTGTTTGGTGACAACACTAAAAGAAACTTCAAGTAATCAGAGCAGTTAAGTAGAGCAGTACACACAGAAACACATAACACTTCCTGTTAAAGAGGGAAACAGTGTAGCTACATTAATACAACTGCCTGGTGCTTGTTAACAGGACGATAAGTTGGAAAGAGTTGAAGACTCGTCTCCTTCAACTCTTGTCCAACTCCCTCTCATCGTTCAGAGCAGAAATGCTGCAGTTGATTAAAGAGCTCTGGGTTGAACAGTTTCTACAGTCATTACTACACTCCACGCCATCAGACTTTATAACACATATGTAGCCTCCAGACCTGGGCAGTCCAGTGGACCACATTTTAATGAATGACTGTTGTGTGTGTGCCGGAGTATTTATTGTCTATTTTTATATTGTATTATATGTTTTTTATATTGTATGCTTTTTATTACTGTGTGCTGCTGGAACAAGCAAATTTCTCTCCTTCGGGATTAATAAAGTCAATTCAATTCAATTCAATTCAATTCAATTCAATTAAAGGCCTCATGAAGTGATAATCATATACGTATCATCCAATATCTGTTGATGTTTGACAGATTCCTGTCAGACAGATACGTTATTGTCTGAGTGTTTCATCATCATACATCTGTGTTTCCTCTTTAGTAATTTCAGGTGTTTGATGACTCAACCTGCTCTTGAGTTTGTTAATACTTTTGTATCAAAAGAGTCAGGACAACTTCACTCATACAAAAGGATTTATTTACATCATCATATCACAAACATGATGCTGTGGACTGGTTGTGGTGCATAGTAACAGTCTGATCAGTCGTCACAAGAATAAGAGTAATGATAGAATAACACTGGAGGATGTAACTTACACTGAAGCGGCAGAATGAGACCAAAGAAACAGAGGGATAGCGTGTGGACGTCTCTGCTACAAATCTAAGAGGTTTTAGTACAAGTTTAGATTTTTCACATCAAAAAGAAACTTTATTTACACTGACAGTAGTTAATGATTTAAAGATCAATATCTGAAACTTTATGAAAATTGATTAACACTTAAAAATATACATTTTATATTATTCGTCTATGTCTCCATTAGTATCTGATCCAGAGTCAGTCCTGGATTCTGTCTCTTGGTTCTTTGACTCAGGTTCTGTTGATAGGACAGGGGACGGTGGTTCAGACAGAGACTTGTTAGATCTGATGGACTGAATAGAGAGACTCTGAGTCTCTGCAGCTGTCGTAATGACTTCTTGTATTTTCTGTCTGATTCTAGGGGGCCAGATAGGCCAAAAACAAAACCCATAGAGCAATACGAGAGCCAATAAAACTAGGACACCCACAATAATTCCCCAAATCTCTGGTCTTGGTCTCTCTGGTTCTGGTTCTGGTCCTGGTTCAGCAACAGCTTCTGTAAAAGACATAATACACTTGTTGGTCCTTCAGGTCCAAAGTTCAGATGTGGACTGTTTGTGTTTGAAGCTCCTGATGTTTGTTTCCATGTGCAGTTTATTCTATGTTGTGTTCATTAATGACAGTCTTAGTAAATAATCTAGAGCTGAGCAGACAAACTCCATCAGGTCTAGTTCAGCAGCAGAGTCTGTACAACACTGGTAACCCTCCATCACCACAGCTTCTACTGATTCTACTCACCAGTGACTTTCAGTCGACATTCATCAGATCCACTCCCGTACTCAGTGATAACTTCACACTGGTAAAGTCCTGAGTCTTCAGTCCTGAGTCTGGACACATGAAGTCTGACTCGTCCTTCTCTGAGGACGTCTCTGTCACACTGGACTCGTCCTGAAAACTGTTCATCCTGAGACTCTGAGACCTCATCACCCTCATGTAGATGATACAGGACTGAGGCTCTCTCATCAGTGAAGAGTCGACAGTAGACGATGTACGGCTCTGACCCCTGAGTGTTGTTGAAGGTCCACTCCAGTGTGACGTGGTGGTTCTCCTCTGCCTGATAGGAGCTCTGTGTCACCTTCACTACAAATGTTGCTTCTGAGGAGACAGAGGGAAAGTGAGGAGCAGACTAACTGAGGACTTGTATCAGTTTGTAGAGAATAAAGTGAAGGAGTAAACTCACCACAGACACAGCAGGTCAGTGTGAGGAGCAGCAGGAAGCGGCACATCATCTTCTCCACAACATCTCCACTCACTTCTTCCAGTCAGGACCAGGCTGCTGCGTCTTTCTACCAACAGAACATCAGACAGATGTGAGATCAGTGGGTAGAGGTGTGTGACTCTGTTACAATGATACAAACTGTAGAATAAATCTACAACAAAGTAGTTTTAGTTCCAGAGTAAAAATCTGTTGCCGCAGAAACACAGGAGGATGATGGACCATCAACCAACCCTCACCCAATCACACCAAAATACCAGTGCTGCATTTTCGACCTGTTGTTAACCTGTTGTTAACGGGGGATAATGATAATGGTAACCGTAACGTATCTTCCTTAGCTTTAGTAAGACAGAAACCTGTATAGCTGCTTATTGCTGTTGTATTGGTTAGGCTATATGTTAAAACATATCATGATGCAATGTCGACCTTTTGTACAATTTTCCATTTGACCCATTCTGCACAGCAAACTGAAATTAAGTATGCTCCTACACTGTGCCTACAAATCCCTTCCTCATAGTTTCCTCTGACTGCTCTGACGTGCCATATCTCTAGGACATATAAAAGGTGAGTAATATTCAGACAGGGGAGAAGGAGAAGAAGGGGGAGGAAAAAGGGGAGGGAAGGGGGAAAAAAAAGATGGTGGAGGAGGGGGGAGTGAAGATGGAATGGGGCTGCAGCAAATGCAAAACCAGATCATACGTATTATACGGTTGTGGTGTTTAAAGTTCTGTGCCGGTTGTAGGGTAAACAGATTGTGGAGATGGGGCCACAAAATAAATGGGGAGGGGTGAGAAGGTGGAAATAGAAAAGAAAAAAGTAAGAAGAGGTAGATAATTACTGGTCAGCTGAAAGTAATCAGTTACATGAATAAATAGTAGACCAAGAGGTGAAGCATCTTCACCTCTTGTTCAACAAATGAAGAGTTTGGTTGCAAAACGCGATAAACGCCATTTTTTGACATTTGCATTTTATTATTGGAAATGACTGTTCAGATGTACCTTAATCTATGTATGAATTTCTGCCATCAATAAAATGTAAGAATTTACATCTTAGGCCTACTACAAAGTGTATTTTTTCACAAAACGCGATATCCGCCAGACCAGTTTCTTTACAAAGTGCGATATAACCGTTATGGAACGTTCAGGATGCTGCGCGAGCTCAGCATCCCCTGGGAAGAGAGAGTCACTGCCGGTGAAGCGCTCCGAGTTTGCCGACTGATTTAGCAAGATCAAATCAACAAATAATCCTACGGATATTTTTTTTTAAAAGAAGATTTGATAGGCAAACTAGAAAACGTAAAATTTCATTGTTTACTGTCTGTTTGTTTACTGTCGGACGCTCGCTGTCACCGATCAGCTGACTGAACAGCTGTCTGTCAGTACGAGTCAAAGTTAGCCTAAGCTAACGGACTAACATGGATTTCGATGACGGATTGGAGCCGGTCATTCCAGCTGCTGTTGGGAGAAAGAGGAAGGCAAAAAAAGAAGATCATCAAAGGGAGAAGACCAAACGGGCAAGACATTCCGGAGAGGGAAAACGTCCGGCAATTAATTGTAGTCACCGTGCGGCTGTGAATGGTCTATGTCATGCCGACAAACTGTCGGATGAAGACGTAGCATTCAACTTTACAAAACTCTATAAAAATCAGACAAAGGTGGACCAGGATAAAGCACTCCTTCATCTTTCATCAATTAGCAAATGCAGTAGAGAACGGGTCTCCGCCGATGACAGGCAGAAGCCCAGGGATGTTGCAGTCAAATACAGCCTCTTGTCCAGCACTGCTCCCCACCACAAGATACCTGTCTGCAAGGCAACATTCCTAAGTGTCCTGGGTAAGATTATTTTTATTTTACATTTTTTTTAATTTACAAAATTACTTCTTACATGTAGGCTGAGTATCTATGAAGTCATATCGATTTATGCTGTTGCAAATTATTTGTAGCCTACGACGTAAACGGAGGTTTTAATCACTGAAAACGGCTACATTTGAAAACTCCGGGCAAAGTGGAGATTTGTTAAAAAAAACACACACACACACAAAAACTCAGTGCCTGCTAAAAACTGAGTTTTCTCCGTGTAAATGGGGAAAACTGGCGTTTAAGGATTGTGATGTGATTAACGTTTTCATAAAGCAGGTGCATAGTCTAAGATGGCTTGTGCACTCTTGGGCAAAAGCCAGGGGTGTAGCCAAAGGGAGAGGGGGGGGGGGGGGGTCACTATGGGCCCACTGACAGTCTGAAAAACAATTAAGACTTTCTAAAAAAAATAAATAAATAAATTTGTTGCAAATAAAAATGTGTGCATTTAAAGAGCCTAATGATCAACTTAAAGTGCCCTCTTTTAGGATGATTTTTTAAAACTGAATTCATTGTTGATACATTTAATGCTATTTTTAAATGTAGGCTATGCATGATTTTAAACACAGTTTGTTTTTTAATTATTCAATTTATTTATGATTTTCAAGTTCAAGAAAAAAAACACAGACAACTCTCTTAATACGTTTTCTGTACTCTACAGGTGTTAGTAAAGACAGAGTCTCCAGAGTGGTCAAATACTTCAGTCAACATGGTGAAGCCAGACCAGAGCACAGAGGTGGAACCAGAAATGCTGATGAGAAGATGGAGAACAGGCAGGCAGTAGTTCAGCACGTGTCCTCATTCATGTGCAAGGCCAGCCATTACGCTCGTCGTGGCGCACCTGGACGGAAGTACCTCCCAAGTGACATGTCAGTGACCAAAATGCACCGGCTGTTTCAGGAGCAGAATCACAGGGACATCAGCTACTCCCTGTATTATGATGTCTTCTGCACCTCATTCAATTTGGGATTTGGTCATCCAGCAAAGGACTGCTGTGCCACCTGTATGAGCTCAAGGCTCCGAATGAAAGATCCTGACCTTACAGAGGATGAGAGGAAGGCAGAGATTGTATCCTTAATGCTCCACCGACGCAGAGCCCGGGGGTTCTACACCCTGCTGAATGCAGTGGAAGATACAGTCACTGTCTGCTTTGACATGATGCAGAACCTCTGTCTACCCAAGTCTCCCATCGGCCAGACCTACTACTCCAGGCAGCTTTATATGTATGTGTTTGGTGTTGTGGTCCATCATGGAGAGAGGAGCCTGCAGGCACTGAGTGACCGTCATCTCTACGTGTGGCTTGAGAATGAAAATGGAAAAGACAGCAACATGATCGCCTCAGCCCTGGACCACTGCCTGAGAACCAGTCTAGCTGAAGATGTCCAACAGGCTGGCCATTTGAGGCTCTTCAGCGATTCCTGCTACGGACAGAACAAGAATGTCACAATGGTGGGAATGCTGTCCAGTCTGCGAAGCACTATCTTTAAAGATGTCAAGATGGAATGCTTCTTCCCTATCCGTGGCCATAGTTTTCTCCCTGCTGATAGAGTTTTTGGAAGAATTGAGCAGGATATTCGCAAGCAGGACACCATCCTCCTACCAGACGAATACACCAACATCCTGAGGAAGCATGGCTCTGTGTATGTGTACGGGAAGGACTGGGAGAGCTTTGACCACAAAGCTGCAGCCAAGGCTCTCATGCAGTCCACCCGGTCTTACAAGATCAGCGACGCCCGTGTGCTGGAGATTGATGGCAAAGGGTTGGGGATGAGAACCACCTTCAGCGGTCCCACCTACCAGCACACTCTCCTGAAGAGAGGCAATAACTGGGGCCAGTATAAAGCAGACCCCCTGCCCATGATGACCACAGTGAAGGCTGTGAAGAAGAAGGACATCATCAGCCTGCTGAAAGCTATTGGTGCCCCACAAAACGTCAAGGCCTTCTACAACCATGCTTTGGCTGTCACCAGTGATGTCTTCAGTGAGGAAGAGTAGGCTAAAAAGCACACACTGGCATCTGAAGCCCATGTGACACTCAAGGACGGACGGACGGACAGACACACACACACACACACACACACGCACACACACACACACACAAGTATTAGTAGCCTATAGCCTAAGGTGGATATATAGCGTTTTGCAAAAAAAAAAAGTTATGTTGTGTATGGTCTGGCCAAAACCAGCTCAGAATCTTACTAATGTGTCTATATGATTATCATTACTGAATCTTTGTATATACTATTCCATTTATTTAAATTAAATTCAAGATGTTTGACAATGTCACTGTTAAGATGATATGTTGCATTTCGCCATGGTTTTTGTTTTATTTATTAAAATTTTGTAGATATAAAATGTAATAAAAAATATCCTGGATTTGAAGAACACTGTGTCCCTGGCCTTTACTGAGCTCAAGTAATAGTTTACTCTACAAAAATTGTGAATGAACTTGATTGTTGATGTCTTAAATAATAATGTCAAATAACCAACATTTCTCAAAATGGATATATCTCGTTTTGCAACGAAACTCTTCAAATTTAAAATTTTTGACGGGCTCGACAATGACTTCCTGTTCACATCCTATCCGCGAGCAGCCGCGTGAACAGGAACCGTTCATTCCGATCATATGCATTTGTTTTCAGTGAGTGAAGCCAATCGGTTGATCAGTTGTGTGTATTTGTGTAGTCTTATCTGTCTTATCTTCAGCCACGATGTGGAAGGAGCCCACTCTCCCTGTAACAAGTCATTTATCTAACATCACAATTAGTCTGAAGCTGTTTAATGACGGTAAAAATGAAACACGCTTTAAATATCCTGCATATAGTTATTCTCTCTGCTACTCTGTTCAGAGCGGCGATCCTAGCAACAGGTCTGGCAACTGACTACAGGAATTATATTTCTGTTGTAACTCCTATCTCTGATCAATAGACCGTGTTCATTCTCCATATTCAACCTTTAAAGGGACAGCAGGCCTATAGCTTATTTGGCTTTTTGTTAGCAAAAATCAAATATTGCTTTCAAAACACGTATTTACCTAAGTTGTTTTTACTTGTCAGTTCATAATGAACAGAATAGCTATTTCAATGTAGTTTTTATGGCTAGTTTCACGCCCAGGGCAAACAATCCCTTGGTGCCCCACCAACGAACGAACACAAGAATATATTATATTATTTGTGTTATTTTATTATAATGTTGGGAGGGTTACTTTTAAAATGTAGAGATTACTGATTACATTAACACTGAATTTAATCTTACACATGATCTTATAGGCTACAGTGGCTCATTTAATCAAATAATCAATAAATGTGTTTGAATTTTTCGTTCTGCCACTGGAGAAACTCCTCGTTGTCCCTTTAACAACGTGATCCTGTCGCAGTTCAGACAACACTGCCCAACATCAGGGCAAGGAGTTTATAGCACCCCTCCCCCGGCCTTACCTCTTCTGACACACGCACGCATGCACACACCCTGTAGTGAGCTATAGCCTACATGATTCTCAGCAGCAAGGTGACATAGGGGCACAGCACCCACTCCACTAACTTGACGTGGAAATAGCGGTAGTTAAGAAAACTGGAAATCTTTTTTTTTTTTTTTTGGATAGCGCTCGTACGTCTTCACAAAGATTGCCCCTCGGTTCGCCATTATTGCCCAGCTAAAACAAAAACAACCAGCCCTGCCGGTCAGGGCAGGTTGTTTACAGCTGGTTGACTCTACACATACTGCAATGAAAAAGGGGGATAGGGTGAGAGTAATGTGTGGCCTCTCAAGTCAAGTCAAGTAATTTTATTTGTCCCAAGTTGGGCAGTTTGATTGCAACAGGTGTAAAAAGATCTCTCTGTCAAAAATACCAGAGCCTATATTTTTGGTGCTCGTTCGACACTGAAACAGGAGCAACAGACTGAAAATGAACTCTGATGGAAAGAAAATTACAGGAACAAACTTCTTACCTGAGGTGAACATCAGAGCTGATTAAATCGATGGAAAACTAGATGGAAAACTAGGAAATCTGCATGACCAAACACGTCCTTACACCCCACCCTAACCCTAACCTGTTGAAAAAAATAAGGAAGTGCCTATGGGACAGCAGGTGATCCTCTCTTTGGATTGCCCCTCCCTCATCGTGAGTCTCTCCCCCTCCTCCCTCTTGTTGAATGACTCTATAAACTCTGAGGATCAGTTTCCTCTTTGAACTGACCTCAGTGTGTTGTTGTTGTTGTTGTTGTTGTGTGTCTGTGTGTGTTGTGTGGTTCAGAGTCTGAAGAGACAGAATGAAGTCTGACCAGAGTCCTGATGGAAACACACTGCAGACCAACCTGTGTTGATCAGAGTCGTGTAACAAAACAACAGGGAAAATGGCGGAGCAGAGTTTGTGTCGCAGCAGCTTTTTATTGTCTGAGGCTACTTTCACTTTCATGTTGACTCACGTCATCCAGTTGGTGTCAGAGTCTCACAGCAGCGTCTGAAATGCATTTAAACATCAGTGTGAATGAAACCCTCTGGTAACATGAATGTAATGATTCTTGATTTAAATCTGACAATGAGTTCAGTGAGTTTTCAGGAAGTCACAGTTTGACGGATGTTCAGATGAATACGTTTCTCAGTTGTTTTTATATTTTATCAATCCTTAAGTAATATTACACTGTAGCCTACCTATAAATTAAATAAAGTGGAGTAAAACAAGTAGGCCAACTTAACTAGACTGGAATAGAAAAGTGAAAGCGCCTTTTTTTCTGTATTTGCTTGTTTAAAAGTGAAATTGTGTTTGAGTTTATTATTCAGTGTGAAGATGTTTATTTTGTACATAAGACTGCATTATAATATCAAATTGAATGTTCTTGATATTCTGCATACAGTCATCTCTTCATTTTGCCAGTTTAAATAACAACCTACCACAGAGGAATCTAATCTATGAAATAATCATGAAGTGAAGACCCAGACAGTTCAGGAGTTCAAAAAAACATAGAAAGCAGATTAAACCAAATGTAATCTAATACGATACAATTATCTTATTCCTCTAAAAGTAGCAATCATTCGCTCAAAAATAGTTACATTCAATAAAACTCAAGGAAAGCAAACAATTACATTTTACAGGTTTACCAAAGCTGCTGAGTTAATGACTGAAAAACCCAATGAAAGTTACAATAAAAAAACATGTCTAAATGTATTGTATTTATTTACACACTGTAGCATATAATGTTTGTTCCTGTCAAAGCTTTAGAGTGTACAGGTAAATTACAGGTAAAATAACAGGTTCTCAAAGTCCTCAAAGTGACTAATATCCTGATATTTCCTCAACTTCAATTTATATTGTTTCCATGATTAATAGTTTGTTTTCATAATGAACAACAGTGTAGCTGCAGTGATATTATAACCAGGTTATTTTTTGCTGGGTTTGCTCTCTCTCAGCATGAGCTTTGCCTTTACACTTACGACTCACTGTGGTGAAAACAAGGTACTGCATCTACACAGCAGAACAATCACATCTCACATTATTGTCTAATGTCATAACCACTGAGTACACTAAATGAATGAATGTCTCTCAACATACCTAGGGGGCAAAGTCCCATTTTTTTGGAAAACAGACACGGAGCGTTGTAAAAGGTTGGCCACCAGAAATGATATCTAGGACCTTCAAGGATTAAAGGACAATTCCAGGCAAATTCAACTCGGGGGTGTATGTTACTATCATTTTAGGTCTAAAAGAAGGAATGTGAAGATTTTCAGTTTAATCGCTCCTGTTTTGCGGTAGCTGCGTCTGTCCCTGCAGCGCTACGGCAGCTATGAATGGGAGTGGATGCAAGTTCCGCTAGTTTGGCTGTTTAAATCCGTCAAAGCCGCAATTTTTTTCCACAGACAGCGTCGGATGGCTACTCAAACATGTACCGATAAGTTTATTTACTTCAAGCAAGCGGACATGCTTGTAAAACTAGATCTAATTCAAAGTCTCGCGCAAGACCCCGCTGCCGTGCTCGGTGCATTCAGGTGCAGTTGGAGCTACCGTTTGTGTCATAAACACAGGACTATCAACTCTTTACTTGCTTCAAGTGTACATTTTTTCAACAGACAGCGTCAGGTGGCGACTCAAACATGCGCCGACAAGTTTTTTTTACTTGAAGCAAGTCAAGAGTCGATATTTCTGTGTTTATGACACAAACGGTAGCTTTCTGACTGCCCCTGAATGCACCGAGCACGGCGACTGGGTCTCGCGCGAGACTCGGGGAGACTTTGAATTTAGATCTAGTTTTACAAGCATGTCGGCTTCCTTGAAGTAAATAAACTGCTCGGTACATGTTTGAGTAGCCATCCGACGCTGTCTGTGGAAAAAAATTGCGGCTTTGAGGGATGTAAACAGCCAAACTAGCGGAACTCGCATCCACTCCATTCATTGCTGCCGTAGCGATCCGCGGACAGACACAACTACCGCAAAACAGGAGCGATTAAACTGAAAATCATCACATTCCTTCTTTTAGACCTAAAATGATAGTAACATACAGCCCCAAGTTGAATTTGCCTGGAATTGTCCTTTAAAACCTGGGTGGACAACCTGGTCAACTAGCTGCAGGAAAGCTACGGGGTCCAAAGCCCCTCTTTTTGGGTCATTTTGCTGGCGAAAGTATGTAACTGCAAATACTTAGGTACTACAATGGCATAAATAGTCACAACTATAACATTTGGCAGAGAGTATCTTGACACATAGGGGAAGGCAAGAAAAAAAGATTCTGGGGTTTGTTGCAACTTGATTTTAAGATATCACCCTCAACATCCCAAAAAAGACCAAAAAAACAACAGTTCATCTGACAAATTCTCATGAAAATTATTATTTTTCAGCACTTTATGGAGAACATCTATACCTAACATGTATATAGAAAATGTCTTTAATTCATAAGCTTCCATTTGAGTCCAAGCTAGCCTTTCTATCTCAAAACCCCCCCTTGCTGTGGCCGACGGTCTTCTCTCTCTATCTGTTCATTTTGAGGAGATCCAGAAATACAATGTATTCTAATGAGGCCAGTTAACGAGTTTTTCACAATAGGTGTTGCATTGTTTGGAGACAGCCTGTAGCTTTCCAGTAGCTAGTAGAAAGGCTAGCTTGGACTCAAATTGAAGCTTATGAACTAAAGAAATTTTCTATATATGTATTAGGTGTAGATGTTCTCCATAAAGTGCTGAAAAATAATAATTTTCAGGAGAATTTGTCAGTTTTTTGTTGTCTTTTTTGGGATGTTGAGGGTGATATCTTAAAATCAAGTTGCAACAACCCACAGAATCTTTTTTTCTTGCCTTCCCCTATGTGTCAAGATACTCTCTGCCAAATTTTAGAGTTGTATGACTCTTTATGCCATTGTAATACCTAAATATTTGCATTTACATACTTTCGCCAGCAAAATGACCCAAAAAGAGGGGCTTTGGACCCCGTAGCTTTCCTGCAGCTAGTTGACCGGGTTGTCCACCCAGGTTTTAATCCTTGAAGGTCCTAGATATCATTTCTGGTGGACAACCTTTTACAACGCTCCATGTCTGTGTGTCTGTGTCCTTTTTATGTCAGTGAGACCAAAGATGAATTTCCTTGCTACAAAAAGACAACATTTGAATCTAGAAAGCTTCAAAAATATTCTTGAAAACCCAGTGGTTACTCGAAAAAGACATTAGCAGAAATAAAAAACAAAGTATAATCTTTGAACGTGGGTGGGAAATTTTGAGCCAAGGTGAAGGTTGGTCCTTACCCTTAAATGGTCATAATTGTAATGGAGGGCTATAAACATGAATCACATTAATACAAAAGTGCATACAGTTATTCATTTACAGCGTCATTCGAGGTACTGAGTCAGGCCACCTCTTACTCTCTGCCTCTCTGATTGTTTCTATCCATAGTGAAACATCAACGACCAGAGCTCCCTGAACTGGCTTATGCTGGTTTCTTAAAATTGAAGACACACACATCTCCTCAGGGAAGCGTGGGTGCTGAGTCAATTATGGAATCATGAGAAAAAGGATGAATGACTTAGAGCACTGCAGGACTTCTTGCAAAATAAATAATTTACATTTCGAGCTGAGTTTGCTCTGTCAGACAACAAAGTGGTGTGAGAGGCCATCTTACTGTAAAACATGACAGTGTTAGTTCTGATAAATGGTCAGCAGGGGGCGTTCTAGACCTGCAGCTCACTCACTCTATCACTGTAATGCACCTGGAAAGTACCTGCACTGACAATGTTTCCTGTTGTTGTGGATGGACAGGACAAGTCTTGGGTTTCTGACATTAAGGCTCACACATAGAAGAGTCAGAACAACTTCACTCTGATTGTAGCACCATATAAAGTAATAATTTCCTAATAAATAGAGATTTATTTACAGTTTATTCACATAATAATATTGACCTGAGGTGGTTTAATTTGCAAGGTAGAAGTCTCATCATAACTCGGAGGTGGGGAAGCAAAGATCTGTCCGTTTTTTGACTCAGGTTTTGTTGTTATTAGAGATGGGATTTATGGCTCTTTGACGGGATCCGGATCTTTGCGATCCGTTCCTTTCAAAGAGCCGTTCAAAAAACTGTCTCTTTTGGCTCTTTTTAAAAATATTTCTGCAGTTTTCTGGATGTCATTTGGATTTATTATTTACTATAAATAGTCCATAAGGTGGCTCGGCTAATTTGCATAACTAATTGGGCTCGCGCTGCTCACGTTATCGGAGCAAGAGCAGTGCACCTTTTTTCTTTTCTGTGGGGGTAGGTGGTTGCACTCACGTGAAGACAGCATGCACAACTCATTGTCACTGAATGACCTGCTCCTCCTCCCATTCTACCTGTAGCCTACTGGTCGAGAGCAAAAGAGGAGCTTTTGACACATACTGGCTCACACACACACACAAAAGAACGGCTCCCAGCTGCGACTCGGTTCTCATCGTTCATGTTAATGAACCGTTCAAAAGAATCGTTTGGTTCGTGAACGTCACAACACTAGTTGTTATGATCAGGGACGGTGGTTCAGACAGAGTCCGGTTAGATCTGATGGGCTTTTCCTTAGAAGAATTGACAGTATGTACAGCTGTATAGACATTTCTTCTTCTTTCTCTCTTGCGTTTGTACAAAATCAAAACAATGGCCAGGAGGAGGAGGATGAGTAGAAAAATTATTGCTGGTAAAAGATGGATGATATCTAGTCTCTCTGGTCCCGGTCTCTCTGGTTCTGGTTCAGCAACAGCTTCTGTAAAAGACATAAAACACTTGTTGGTCCTTCAGGTCCAAAGTTCAGATGTGGACTGTTTGTGTTTGAAGCTCCTGATGGTCTTTTAAGTTCTACTGAATCAACTCACCAGTGACGTTCAGTCGACATTCATCAGATCCAATCCCATGTTTAGTGACAACCCGACACTGGTACCATCCTGAGTCCTCAGTCCTGAGTCTGGACACGTTAAGTCTGACTCGTCCTTCTCTGAGGACGTCTCTGTCAAACTGGACTCGTCCTGAAAACTCTTTATCCTGAGACTCTGAGATCTCGACACCCTCACGTAGATGATACAGGACTGAGATTCTCTCATCAGTGAACATTTGACAGTAGACACCATACAGCTCTGTTGACCTCTGAGTCTTGTTGAAGGTCCACTCCAGTGTGACGTGGTGGTTCTCCTCTGCCTGATGGGAGCTCTGTGTCACCTTCACTACAAATGTTGCTTCTGAGGAGACAGAGGGAAAGTGAGGAGCAGACTAACTGAGGACTTGTATCAGTTTGTAGAGAATAAAGTGAAGGAGTAAACTCACCACAGACACAGCAGGTCAGTGTGAGGAGCAGCAGGAGGCGGCACATCATCTTCTCCCTGTCTCAGGAGACAACAACACATCAACTACTACATCTACACTCGATGTGTGTGACTCTGCTCCAATGATACAAACTGAATAAATCAACAACAAAGCAGTTCCAGAGTCCAGAGTAAAATCCTGTTGCAGCAGAAACACAGGAGGATGATGGACGTACAACCAACACCAGCATTCTGCCCCCACAACCAAATATCAATGGACCACATTCACAAACTGTTTTATGATGAAACCTTGTTTTTGCATTTTGATTTTGATTTTCATTTATTTTTACATTGGGACACTTTATAAACTATTGATAAAATCATGATTTGATGATGATTTGAATAATCCTGTTGTTCAAATCAACATTGTTGTTGGTACTTTTTGTATTTTTAACCTCGTAGCCCACATATTTTACCTCACATAGTTACAATAATCTAGGCCATTATAAAGCTAACAAGGTGAATCTGGGATTGGGATTGGTTGGCATTGTATTATTTGTGATTATTAACTTCTATGTTTAAAAACTGAACTCAGCACATATGTTCAAATAAACAAAAGAAAATCTGTCTCAAATGAATGTCCCATAGTACCATAACACCTGTCCCATATTACCTGAAAAAAAAAAGCCTATACTTTACAACATAATTTCAAAACAGACATATTGAAGAGATCTGTGACAAATGATAAAAGCACCAATAGAGTGAGTAACCACCTTTTTTGATGGTGGTTTGGTACTTCTATTAAAAAGTGTCCTATCTACAGACTTTTTATTTACGGCCACATTAGCAAGGCTGTGGTTTAATAATATGATGAATCTGACATAGAGACATAGAGAACAACTTCAGAAAGAATTTGAGAAGATTCTTGCGAAGATATTGGTGAATGAGGCCCAATGTCCCATTTTCTTTTGGTTAGCAGGGATAATTGCAAATGGTAACCATAACTTATTGTCCTTAGCTCCAGTAAGACAGAAACCTGTAGCTAACACTCTTATCGCCTTCTGCTTTTCTCCAAAAATCTGCTCCTACTTTTGTATTGAAGTCAATGAGCCACTGGAGCAGGTCTAGCTGCACAAAGAGGCTCACGCAGACAATTCTGTAAATCTGTCTGCTGTTTTGAGCACATCATATCAGACACGACAAGTGTTGCGACAAACGTGGAGGGAATCAAGTGTCTAGAGATTAATTTGTGGTTGTGGTTCAGTTCAGCCAGAAAAAATCCAGATTGTTTTTTGCCTGTCACCACTCTAAAGCCCTGCTCGACGCAATACACACCCATTATAAAGCTGGATTTTGTCAAAAATCTTGATGATTTAAAAACTGCCAAATATCAGAAACTGTTGAAGATATCAATAAGTTGACTCATAGAGGAAGACTTAAAAAGCTTGTCTACAGCTTAGAATTTGAATGAAGTCTTTAGCTGAATGTATGGTGATGTTTTAGAGGCAGAAAGAAGTAAGAAGATTTGAAGAGTTTGAAGACTGTTCAAATGCATTCTGTATGGGAAAAAAAAGTCAGAAATAGTTGAATATTGCAAAAAGTATGAATAGTTGAAAAAAGAAAAGTCATAGCACGCTAGACCAGAAAAAGCTGCACGTTTTGATATATTAATTGTTGAAATAGCCTATAGCATAATAACTCTGTGAAAAATAAATCAGTATGTAGCTATTACTTTAACTATTTGCATAGAAAAACATTTAAAAAAAAAAAAAAAAAAGTCAAACCGTTTTGAAATCGGACAAAAACTGAGCAAGTTGAGGTCATTATAGCAGAATATGCACCATAGGTTCAATGCTCTGAGAAAGCTCTTACCATACATCTATGGTAAGAGTACAAAATGGTGGAGAGGAAGAACTACTGTAGTGTAGTCAATTCAGTGACCACAGCTGATCGCCAGCTGGCAGTGCCACACCTGTCACATCTGTATAAACACAACTACGGGCTTCTTTCTTTTCTTTTTTTCTTTGCCGCAGTCCAGCGGAGAATTAATAATAATCATTTTTTAAAAAGCTTGTCAGTCCAACCGCATCGGGTCCACCACTTTTCAAAGTAAACAGACGCCCTTATTTCACCCTTTGTATAGCTACTGAACGTAAACTGAAAGTAATTTCCTGGGGTAAGTAAGTGAACTCTTAGTGCAAACAGACTGAAGATGAACTCTGATGGAAAGAAAACTAGGCTACATGAACAAACTTCTTACCTGAAGTGACCGAAACACAGGAGAGCTGACGAGACCGATGGAAAACTACAAAATCTGCATGACCGTCAGTCTGTTTTTGCCTATCACCATAAAGGAGGAGGGAGAAGGGTAGGATCACTGATAAAAAACAAATAAGCCCTCATTTGTTTTGTTTTTATGATGGTGCCATCTGCCTGAAACTCTGTGCATCGCTCCTCCCTCATGGTGACTCCCTCCACCTCCTCCCTCCTGTTGAACGACTCTTATCAGTTGTGTGTCTGTGTGTGTTGTGTGATTCAGAGTCTGAAGAGACTCAGAGTGAAGTCTGACCAGAGTCCTGATGGAAACACACCGCAGACCAGCCTGTGTTGATCAGAGTCAACCTGTTGTGACTCTCCGAGGTCCAGAGCTTCACCTACAGTCTCTGTGGTGAAGATTCACACTGGTCGACTTTCTGTCAGACTCACAAAGACAAAACCATGATGAATAATAATGAATTTTATTTGTAATGCACTTTAGAGCCGATACTCTCAAAATGCTACAGTAATAGAAATAAGATTCTAATTCTAATTTTTAATTTAAAAGAGAGCATCTAAAAAAAAAAATCTAATCAAAGGCTCTTTTAAAAAGGTGGGTTTTTAAGTCTTTTTTTAAGTCTCTACAGTGTGGTGTCCTCAGGGAGAGAACATGTATTGTATTGTATTGTATGTATAGTCTCTTCATCTCAGACCTTTTCAGTTATAGCCTAGAAAAAGAAAACAAGGGAGTCATATCAAAACAGCAGAGAAAACGTGTTGATGTGAATCTGTATTGTGAAGGCCTAACAATGTTCACATAGAATGGGCGGGGTTTGTGTAGCAGCAGCTTTTTATTATTAGGAGGTGTGATCTGAACTGTGAGTCATGAAAAATAAGTCCATTAATAATGAATTCCAATGTTTCCAGTTTTGGCCAAACACAAATCTTGCTACTTTAACAGTTAAAAAAGGTATTTGTTGTCATTGCACAGGAGCAGCAAATCATCTTCTCCCTGTCAGAAGAGACACTAACATATCAATGACAACATCTACAGTCTGAGATCCACATTGTGTTGTAATCAGAAGGCAGATATAAACTTGTTCTGCAGGTATGTGATGTGTCCTTCCCAACTACAAACAGATCATAACAGGTTTGACTCCACCCCCCAACACACTCAGTTCTCCGTTCCTCATAGCCTATTTTTTAAACGGGCGTTGCAACTTGTACCTGCAGTAGAAAGGTATTACAATACACTCAGGTTCAAACTAAAGCATTTCCCACATGTGTAGTATGATCATACTTTATTAAAACAGCATCAGTCTGTGTCTGTCCTTTGCTCTTTGCTGCTGAGCTGACTGTTCTACTCAACACATGCTGAGAAGCCAGGTGGGCGTGGCCTTTTCTCAACAGACAGCATGAGAACCATGGTTAGTGCTGAGACATTTCACTTAAGTTTGTTTTTCTCAGTACAATGAGTCGTATGGTGTCCTAGAGAGTAAACAACAGACTGAAGGGTTTGAGGCTGCATTCAGGTAAAGTTGTGCATTTTTCATATATAAAGACAAAATCAGAAATATTCAAAAATAGCCAAAATAGGCTCACACCCCTAAAATCAGAGTGTAAAGTCCTCTGCACTTCACACTTTGTACTGTTGTTGTTTTGTTTAAGTATCTAGGCTATTTATGTATAATCTCTTCCTCTTCAACCCAAACCATCTGGTAAAGTCTGTGTCACTGTAAATCAGTGATCATCAACTGGCGGCCCGCGGGCCGAATCCGGCCCGCCGAACCTTCCAATTCGGCCCGCGACTGAGTTCTAATAGTTTACAAGCATTGTATTTATCGGGCTCTGTGCGCCTGTAAGTCAATGTGCTGGGAAATAGAGACGCGCTCAAAGTGTTTGTGTGTGCCTATGAGCCCCTGCGCTGGGATTAGGAAACACCGCATACCCAAAGCACCATGCATGAACGTTTAGGGAGCTGCTGGACTGCAGGGTTTTCCCTGCCCGTCTGCAGAGGCCAGCTGGGTGATTTTGGCTGCCGCCTCGGTTAAACGCCGTGGTTGGTTGTGCATGCGTGCAGATGTAGAGTCTTTTGCGCACTTAAACCCATTCAGTGTAGATGCGCGCTATGCACGCTCTCAAAACAGAAGCGATTTGGTAGCGACGCGTGTTTGATGCCACTCAGTTGTTGTTTTTTTCGTACGGACCTCCTCCGGTGTTGTGTCCCGGTTCACCCTCGGCCTGTGTCTCTCCTACTGTTTCCCACTGAGCTCTGTCATGTGTGGAAAAATGTTGCCTCCAAGATGTAAAATGTGCATTATAGAAGAGAAACAAGCATTTCAGGACTACTGACTTGTATCAATCAGAACCGATTGTCAGCCTCCTTTCATATGTAGGCTGAAAATCACAGGCCAGGTCAGCAGTGTAAAGCTCCAGCATGGGAGTATCTGAAAGTCAACTGTCAAGATTTTTCATTTTATATCATACAAAACACCAAAGATATGTAAATGAAAACTATGAGCTTACAGGTAAAATAAAATATTAGCAACTAAATGATTTGGCAAAAAGGTGACTTTAATTTCAATCTTGGCCTATTGAATGTCGGCCCTCAAGGTGTCTGTTGAGAAAGATTCTGGCCCTTCGACAAATATAGTTGATGACCCTGTTGTGAGGAGAAGCTGGGTGGCAGATGAAAGACTGAACCAGTCAGTATTTAAGGTGGAAAGAGGAGTCATTACACAGATTAGGGTATTTTTAAGATGTATTATGAACAGACCTGCTGTGTTTTTAAATGAAAAACTTTGTGTTTAAAGTTCAAATGATTTTGTGAAGAAAAATGTATTATTTTTTTAAAGTATATTTTTTTGGCTTTTTTATGCCTTTATTGTATAGGACAGTAGAGACGTGACAGGAAAATGGGAGGCAGAGATGGGGGGGACATGCAGTATAGGGCTGTCAGACGTGGGATTCAAACCAGGGCCACCTGCAGCGAGGACTATAGCCTCAACACATGGGGCGGGTGCTCTACCTACTGAGCTAAACACCACCCTACACAATGTATTTTTTAACAACTTGTGTAATTGTTTTTCTGTTTGTGTTTGGACCATTGGTACCAGTGGTAATATTTATTTGACTTTGTGTGTGTAAATGTTCACCTGAGTACAGATAAAAGAGTGGAGGCTACAGTGTTTCACCTGAACCTTACCTGGCTAAGAGCTCCCCTAATGTTCAGACACTAGAACTACAGGCTCCAACAGCTGTGAACATCATAATGCATCTTTATAATGCAATAAAATGGAATTGACTGGTCCTGGTGAGTAAACTAACATGTTGGTTATGCAACAATAAAAAAAATGCATGTCTAAATGTATTGTATTTATTTACACACTGTAGCCTAATGTTTGTTCCTGTCAAAGCTTTATGGTACAGGGTTAAATAACAGGTTCTCAAACTCCTCACTAATATCCTGATATTTCCTCAACTCCAATTTATATTGTTTCCATGATTAATAGTTTGTTTTCATAATGAACAACAGTGTAGCTGCAGTGATATTATAACCAGGTTATTTTTTGCTGGGTTTGTGTTGAGCTTTGCAGCTTTTACTCATGTTGAACTCTGAGAACAAGCTGACGACGCTCACATATTGTATCTCCCAGCATGAGCTTCGCCTTTACACTTACGACTCACTGTGGTGAAAACAAGGTACTGCATCTACAGTATATAAACAGCAGTACAATTATGTTGTGTATCCACATGAAGAATGTCTCTCATGTCCTTTTTATGTCAGTGAGACCAAAGATGAATTTCCTTCCTCGACAATTTTTTTTTTTTTTTTCAAATATTTTTTTTTTAGAAATGATGTGTGTGTGTTTTCAAATGAATGGTGAACATCTATGTTAAATGTAAGTATATTATAAACATTTACTTGTGTGATTGTTTTCCTCCTCTTCCTTTACACATTTCTTGAAACTTTCCATCCTTTTTTCTAAATTGTAAACACAAAATCCAGTTTTCAAACTACTTTCACAAAACGTCTGACATTTTCTCTCTTTTCTCTCTTGTATTTTTCCAAAACCAAAGCAATGGCCAGAATGACGAGAAGCAGAATAATTATTCCCAAGATGGCTGGTATCTCTTAGACTCTCTAGTCCTGGTCCTGGTTTCAGCAACAGCTTCTGTAAAAGACATAAAAACACTTGTTGGTCCTTAGGGTCCAAAGTTCAGATGTGGACTGACTGTGTTTGAAGCTCCTGATGTTCTTACATCGTTATCTCTGGGCAACAAGTGAATTGAAGGGAACAGGACTAGTGTTTGTCTAGGAAGACATTTCACCTCTAATCCAAGGGGCTTCATCTACTGACTTCTTCCAGTCAGGACCATGTGCTTCGTCTTTTCAGTGCCTAAGTTTCTGCCAGTAGACGATGGACGTACAACCAACCCCAACACTCTGCCCTCACCCAGTAACAGCAACATATCAATGCTGCATTTTCATAAAAGTGTCACCGGGTATTAAAAGCCATCATAAATAAATAGGTTTTTAGTCTACGGACAGTTAAAAAAGCTCAGATAAATACGATGGGGCGAGGCCGTTAAGAGCTTCAAAAACAAACATTAAAAGTTTAAAATCAATTCTATAAAAGACAGGAGCCAATGAAGGGAGTTAATGTGCACACAGTGTTGGTTAAAAAGGCGGGCAGCAGCGTTTTGCACAAGTTGAAGGCGACTGGGAGATGCCGAGACAATATGCCTTAACTGATTAGATTTCTCAAGTTTGTCACGGTTTAAGAATATTTCAACTTTGTTTAGGAGATGCTGGAAAAAACCTGTCCTGGTGTTGATTTATCTGTAAAACCTCAGATGACTGTTGAAGGTCACTTTGGAGACAAGGTGCCAAAGCCAGCTCTCTCCATGTACAAACAGATTTCAATTTATTTGGGATAGCCCCTTGACATGAACCATCTCGTTTTCGAGGGGGTCCCACATACAAAACACCACAAGGACATTAGCGTGTGCTCAATACAACATCATAGTACAACAGGGGCACTGCCACTATGGATTGGAGGGAAATATGTTTAAATAAGTAGCTAATATACATACATAAATAAATGAAATGAAGATTAAACAGCACGGAGCAAAGGCACCGTCAGGTGGATCGAACTGGGTCGCTGCAGCGGGTGTTGCTCCAGGTCCAGGTGAGAGGCTACGGCGCTCGCGGCTCGTCGTATTTAATCGGTGATTTCACGGAGCGTTTCAGTGACGGCGAGCGGCCACCGCCGCTGTTTCAGACCCGGGGCAGACGCACGCAGTAGCCTCAGTCAGCCTCCTCTGCTATGATGACTCATTTCCGATAGCAGGAGCCAGGGGGCCGCCCTTCACCTCCATCATCATGGAGGTGTCAGAAAACACAAACTGTGTGACCACCATCGCTGACTCCTCGTCATTAAAAGTGATTGGACGAGGGGACGAGGGGACGAGGGGAGGTGGGGGGGTGGGTGGGTCTGGGACATAGCCTAACTCCCGCCCATAACCTCCATCCATACTGAAGTCACCTGATCGAGGGAGGAGGAAGAAAAAAGTTTCCTCCGTTCACATCTGAAAGGGCTTTTTGAATGGTAGTCATCATCAGCTCCGCCGCTTCATTGAAAACTTTCTTCAAACTTTTTCGCCAAAATGACCGTCGCCATGTCGCTGTTGGAGACACTATACCAATGGTATCGTGGGTAGATCTTAATCATGCCTGAATATTGAGAGATGTATGTTTATTTTGTGTGTTTTGACGTTTGTTTTACTTGCATTTACTGCAGCATAATGATTATTGTTATGATCCTACACTTCACACACTGCATCTCAGAGGCCGCCGCCGGGAGGGTCTCCGTAACCACGATTCTCTTACCAGTTCCTGGTAAGTGCCTGATTGTCGTTGCATTAAGGAGTTGTGTGAATTATATGTGCGTAAAAAATTGCGTCAATGTTGTGCGCACGACTGAGGACGACGGATACATTTAGAGGTGGGGGGGCATGCCTCGCCTTCCCTATTGTAACTCTCCCGACTCCCGGCCCGGGGAGAGAGAGACGTGCATCAGCTCGGCCCCAGCCCACAGTGCTCAGCTGCAGACACGGCAGAGAGGTGACGATTGGCCCAGTGGATTGTCCCTCCCATGCATGTCTCAGACCCCCCCTCGTCCAATAACTTTTAATGATGAGGAGTCATGATGAGGAAGAGCGAGAGAGAAAAAAAATAAAACAACACACCAGCGCACAAAAACAGAAAAGAAAAGTAAAAAACGCGGCGCGGAAAAATGGAGGAAAGTAAGAGAAAAAGAAAAGCTCTAGCAGCACAGACTGCTAAAAGTAAAACAGATGTTTGCTGCAGCGGCCGCCCTGTCTGGCCGGGGCCAGAAGCACCGATGCTGCAGCTTCAGCAGCAGATCCTTCACGTGAGTCTGAGTCTGGAGGAGGCTCCAGCCTCCACCACTGCCCTTATACAGAGACGTTATAGTGCAGGACTAGGCTGAAAAAATAAGGAATGAGGAAGACTCTCCACCATGTGAAGGAGGTAGTGATACCGTGTTAAGCAGGTATGTGTTCTCCAGAATGGTGTGGAAAACAGTCATTAAAATAGTGTATGATCCAGAACGGTTGCTATTGTATGAACTTTACTTGACATAATAGCCAAAATCTGATGGTTACAGCTAAATCTAGTTATCTAAAGTATTGGAAAACAAGTATAATCATATATTATCCTGATTAATTGATTAGTTGCTTTCATTACAGTGCCCACACTCCAATTTGGTCATGAAGGACATTGAGCTAACAGCTTAACAAATATGTATGCTTTCCATATTTTTTTCAGTGAGTGTTCATGGTTTATTGTCCTTTCAACAGTTTAACATTATACAGGTAAAACTAATCAAACACAGATTAACTACTGTTACAATATAACAAGTATTTCTTGCCATGCTTCATACATTATGTTGGGCTGCACTGTCTTTCTAAGATAAAATTAGTGTTTGTCCATTTTTCAGATCATTGTACTATTGTTTTCCATACTGTAGCCAGCTAGCCAAAGGTCTGATTGCAAGCAGACTCATTATGTGCATGTAATCTTGTCCAAACTTAACTTATTCCACACTATTCCTCTCCTTTGTTATATCGTTTAGTAGTGGTGTTAAGAGCTTGTGTGTTTGTATGTACATCAACGGTGCTAGTTGGCAAAATATCCGTGTGCAGATAGTGGGCCAGTCCGGACCAAAAAGTCCAGGGCCAAATTTTTGTGCCAGTCCACCCCTGCACTCTCACAAGTTACGGGTTTCACTATTGGAAAGAACGGGCCAGATAGAAATAAAAAAGGAAAAGCAAAAAGAATATACATTTGTCCCGTCCAGGACGTGAGGGAGGGAGGATCAGGTGGTGGCTCTGGTTTAGGTCTGTCACTGTCAGCTGCACATCTGTCCGCTCAGGGACGGACTGGCCATTGGGCAATGTGGGCAAATGCCACTGCGGCCGCCTGGTGATGCGGCCGCTCGCGGCTCGCGGCCGCATCACAAACAAATAAATAAATGAATAAATATAAAGCGGAGCGGAGCGGCCGCATCAATAGGCGGCCACGGTGGGCGGCCGGCAAATGAATAAATAGGCTTAATAAATAAATAAATAAATAAAGCGGAGAGGCTGCGTCAATAGGCGGCCGCAAATCAATAAATGAATAAATAAAAATAATAAAAAATAATGCGGAGCTGAAGGCGGCCACAAAAAAGAGGGGAAAAAGCAAACAAACAAACAAAACGGCCTGTTAACTCTGACAAATAATAGGCCTACTAAACTAAATAATAATAATAATGACGTTTTTTATTTTTCCTGTAAAGGACAAAAAGCCTAAATTTATCTAATCTCTAATCTATTATAAGTTTTTTTGGATGTTTTTCGGTCATCAGTGGATTTTCTCGCGATTGTTGACCTGGTGAGATGATAGGTCAAATGACAATTGAATGATGGGTAGTGCGAGCAGGTCAACAACACGGAATGAAATAAAATGGATCGAGGAGGGAGAAAACGGCGAGTAGAAAAGGGTGGAGCAGAAAAAAAAGAGAGAAGAAGCGTAAGGCTTTATTGGCTGAAAGTGGGAAAAGCGCAAATATTGTGGAGTTATTCTCTAAAAAGCCTGTGCCCGGCGATGCGGACGGTGGCGCCCCCTAGCATGAGTGACAAAGGTGACATGATGGCAGACGAGAGTGGGAGCAGGGCTGAAGAGGAAAAAAGAGAGGAGGAATTAGTGGAGGAAGAGTCACCAACACAGACTGTAGGCAAAGAAATGGACGTTGCCGTCACACCTGCACCTGCTATTGCAGCCACAAGCAGAGAAACAGCTGCTCCAGTGACAGAGGTGATCCAGGATGAATATAATTATTTCAAACGTCCAAAATCCAACACACTTGAATTTTTTTTCAAGTTTCACCCAAATCAGCCTTCTAATGCACAAGAATCTGTCAAGAAATCATACAGACATAAAGATGCTGGATCACAAAGAAAATGGGTGAGTTTAATGTTTATGTTTCTGTTGGTTGCAGATGACCTTAGAAGACAAACGTGGCCTCTCTCTGTCAAAATTGCCAGGGTCTCTTCTTGGTGCCAGTCCGCCACTGTGTCCGCTCCACCGCTCCGCACACACTTCACAAACTTTAGGAATAAGCTAGATGTTGATTTTGTACACAGACAGTGACCTGTCTCTGTGCGTGTGTAAGTTACGTCATCTCCAGGTAGATCTGTAACACTGGAATCGATAATAAAGGTGTCACCAAAGCTGAACTATTAACACGTCCTAATCAGGTTAATTCAACTTTTCTTCGCATTTTTTGTAAACTTCCCTTCGCTCACTTGCAAAGCAAGAGTCGGTGCCCTTGGTCCAGAGGGATGGGAAGGTTTAGTTTAGTTTAGTTTATTTCGGTCGATACGTTTCATCAAAAAAAAAAAAAAATATATATATTTATTGAAACCGGGATAGCGGCATATGGTGATCAGCGACACAGTACAGTAAAGTGTGTGAGGGAGAAAAAAAAGAAAAGAAAAAGGCTATACGAGAACACTCGGCCAACAGATGGCGCCAGATGGACATATTCAGTCTATTTGCAAGGTCAAGTAGTTTGTATTCAGTAGTTAAATATAGGACGCCAATTAGGCTACTGAGGGTCTTTCCCAGATTTAGGTAAAAGGGAGATAACTCCCAGTTTCATAGTGGTCACCATTTCATCTTTTTTGAGACATTCTTTAAGAAGATTGAAGAAAGGTTCCAAAAGTGTAGATAGAATTTGACCAGGATATCATCTATGCCTGATGCTTTATTATTATTATTTTTCCATAGACTTAGGAGTAGCCTATTATTTAATTCTGTAATTGTAAGCTCTGCATCACATAAGGATTTGAAATCATCTGTAACAACAGGAGCATGGTTACTCACTGAAACTCAGATTTGTAAAGATTTTAACAAAACAAAGAGATGAAGTCAGATATTTGAACAGGGCCTTTACACAAGATATTATTAATATGTAGGGCAGACAAAGATTTATGTTTATATAATTTCTTTTTTCAAGAACAAAAAAAACAAAAAAAATAGCTACTGTTTTTTTCCACCTTCCTTGGTCCACTTAGCTCTGGATCTGATGAAAGAACCCTTGGCTAAATCAGTAGGCTATATTGTTTATCATGTTTCAATTGAGTTGTTTTTAATTCCATTATTTCTTCATCAGAGTGATTATCCTTTTTTTTAGGAGACTATCAAGCTTTAGCATGATGAGGGTAGATTCTTTAAAGGAGTCATAACCTGTTTTTTTACGTATTCAGCCCCCCTTGGATCGCTTTGGATCAATTCGTAAAACTTATTAGAAAAAAACAATTTTTTAATGAAACATTGAGCTTGTTCTGACCCTTTTTCCTACCGCGACTTTATCACGCGAGATTACGCGCGAGGTTTTGACTGGTCCGGATCTGGTCCGGATGTGCATTGTATGAGGCGCGCGTTGATTTGCCGCAGGAAGGACAGAGCCGGGGGGGGGCTTGCCTGCATGCAGACTCCAAAACATAAACAGCCCCCTGGTACCGCTTCGGCGATTTCAGGTAGCGGACGGGCCGGGGTTGGGTGGTGAAAGAGGCAAGTAGCCTCCACGGTGAGGTCACCGTAGGAGCAGAATCAAAATCTCCTGCTTTAGGAAGGCACACCATTGTGTGCTATTCCTGTTCGGAAAAAGAGCCGAAGCGAAAAAACGGCGCCGCTTTCAAACTCCAGCTTTTCAGGCAAGTTTCAACTGAGGTCAAACACCAATATGCATGTTTTAACAAGAGAAATTGCGATTTCCGGGTGATGACTCCTTTAAGAAGCCTGTTTTTTAAAACTCCTTGCTATGTTTGATAGCAAGCCCTCTAACCTTGAACTTGAATAGTTTCCATCTACTCCAATTATTCTGCATCTGAGTCAAAACATTGAGACAGACATTCTATGACAGAGGAATTGAAAGCCGAATCATCTAAGAGTGAAGTGTTAAGCTTCCAGTAATCATGGCATCCATGAGATGAATCACAGGTTAATAAGTTAAGAGATATCAGTTTATCGTTGGTTAGAGGAGCATGAAGATGACAGACACTTTTTACATGTTGCAAGAGAAGGTGTGAGATAAGAAAAAAATCTATTCTAGATCTAAAGGTATTAGAACCATTGAACCAAGTGAAATTCTGTATGTTGTCATTAAAAAACGCCAAGCATCACCTACGGATAGTTGACTAGTCGATAATTGACTACATAAAGAAGAGATTATACGATTTGTTTTAGAGCCCTGAGATATACAAGAGGGGAATTGGTCTATGAGGTTGTCAGGAGTCTCAAAGTCACCTGCTAAAATCTTGTATGTAAATTTTGTAACTCAAAAATATTGCTAATAAGATCAGAGAAGAAGACGACCATATTATAAGAGTTATAACCATATATATATTACATAAGAGAGCAGGCATTATCAACATTGACTATCAGTATCAACCATCCTTCACTGGAAGTAACCGTTTCAGTAATGTCATTTCCTCTGTTGATGTCAACATGGCGGTCACATAGGATCTAATTTTACAGCTAAACTAAACTACACTGTGTTTCTGTCAACATTTAAGGGATAAAATAGACAGTGCAGTAACAGACTCTTGATTCATATTTGATCAACATTTGATAGTGTGATCAGAGTTGCGCAAGCCAGCCGCATTGTGTTGGACGGACAGAATTTGCATAAAGCAGGCCTAGAGGTTGAGTCAAACCGGTAACAGCTGTGTTTACCACACTATGCACGATATCATACAGGTCAGAAGACTGGAAATAAACTGAAGGTTTGTACAGAGGCAACATTCACTATGCTTGCACCTGCCTTTGTGTCTGACAGGGAAATACGACTCCTTTTGTTGAGGTTACTTATGATTTTTGAAAACACCAAACACTAATGTCTGTATATGATATTTTAGTATGATAACCCTTCCTGAGTCACAGCTGTATTAAAGTTATCAGTTGTTGAAATTAACCTCTCCCTTGGGAAAAAAAAAGCATTTTAGACGCTGGTGCATATCTTGGTTTAGGCTCAAATTGTTTGGTGTCATTTCAAGGGCCTCAAGAGCCTTCATTCAAGCCATTTTTCTTAATCCTTATGACAAATACAGTGGTCACTGGAACTCTTAAAACTTTTAATCACACACATTTTTCACAATTAGCCTATCACCTAAATACTTACTTTACTCAGAGAGTGAAATACGCAAGTGAAATTTGGCCTCTGGTTCATGGACTATTGAGTTCGGCAGCAACATGTGGGTTCGGTAGCTTCAATGATGTGTTTGGGGTTGTGTTGTTGCTATCTGTTGTTGGAAATACATGCAAGAGAAACATTACAAAATATAAACACAATATGAAACCAAACAAAAAAAACAAATCAATTAAAAGTCGGGGTGGTGTTTAGCTCAGTAGGTAGAGCACCCGCCCCATGTGTAGAGGCTATAGTCCTCGCTGCAGGTGGCCCCGGTTCAAATCCCGCGTCGGACGGCCCCATACTGCATGTCATTCCCCCCCCATCTCTGCCTCCCATTTTCCTGTCACGTCTCTACTGTCCTATCAAATAAAAGGCATAAAAAAAGCCAAAAAAATTCTGTGTCCTTTGTTTTGTACATGACCAGCTACACATACTCTAAAGAGATGAAATCTTTACATTAAGCTAACCATGAAACATATTTAAGTTGTTTTTGATTGACTTGACTGTGTTTTGTCTCTCTCTCCCTCAGATAAGGTTATCACAGCTTACCATGGATGGAACGTCACTCTGGTGTGTGCTGTTCCCATGACCGTCTCAGTCCAAGCTGTGGAGTGGCTCAAGCGAGGCCTTAAGGAATCATATGTCTTTTTCTGGCGAACGGGTGAACGGCCCTCTGTAGAAAACCAGCATCCATCTTACGAAGGTCGCGTGCAGCAGGTGGATCCTCTGATGGAGAACAACGATGCATCTCTGATCTTAAGGGATGTGACGGCTAACGACTCAGGAGTTTACGAGTGTCACATCTCCAATGGGACGATCAACCACTCTATCATATCCAACAGCTTTGGCACCACACCCACCAAGATCTTCAACCTGACTGTCTTAGGTGAGTCTTGTCTTGGTGCAGCTCCTTACTGGTTGTTGATGTGATGTTTGAACCACAGACTCCTTTACAGCTGATCCTTGATCATGTGCTTTTGCTCCACAGACACAGTTGGAGGTGAGGAGGGGAGAGGTGACCTCACAAACAACGGTGGAGGGAATGGCAGTAACCTGCTGGGATTGACAAGACCAGTTGCTGATGGTCCCATTGTTCTTGGTCTTTTTTTCTTTTTTTGTTTTGTTTGTCTTGTTCTTGTTCTTGTTAAAAGGTTCACTGAAAACCGTGACAGGCTGAATGTAAACCCACCTGCTGCTGCTGATGAGGAAAATGAACATGTGGTGTGAGGCAGTGCTTTGAGCACCGGCCCCTGGTGAAAAGGGCAAGTAAAAACCACCTCCACCATGACTGCAGTTAGGAAAACATGTGAGCTGTGGTGTCCAGCTGTTTTCATTATTCTGGCCACTCCATTAATCTCACTGAAGGTTTTTTATTAGAGGGCTGTTGTGACCTCAGAGTTGAGGGTCATTTACAGTTGAAATTAAGATGTAATTTGTCACCCATCTATGTGGTGAATGTATTGTATTTATGCACTTTTAGGCTGTGGAGAAAGGCTGGGGGAAATTACTCAGTACAGATCAGCACAGTCAGGGAATCAATTTGGCTGTCTGCAAAGGGCATTGCCAACACAGGATGTGCGCTTCACTTAACACTTGACCATCGAGCAGCCAGGGTCAGATAAATCTTGTATATCTTTTAAGGGTCTTTTGTAAAACAGACCTGGTGTGTTTTAAAATGCAAAAGTTGTATGTAATGTAAAGTTAGTCTAGTTTACGCTAATAAAAATTATGAAGAAATCATTAATATCATTGTTGTATTATTGTTGCTCTTTATTTGTCTTTATACTTTGGCTCCTCACCGTCTATGAGTCCCCTATGACTGCTGTGGTCATTGAGAGGAAGACAAACAAACATCTAAGAAGATTGGCACCCCCAAGTTTCTCTTCAGTGGGCCTCTATCTGGTCTGGGCAGCTGCAACTCCCCCTGTCATCAGTTGTGGAGGAGTACAAGGTTGCTAAGTGCAGAGTCGTGCTTAGCCTGAGAGATTCCAACGATGCCCTGGTAAAACAAGCAGGGGTTTCAACCAGGTCTGGGTGCAAATAGGTGGCTGAGAAAGCTGTGGAGCAGGCAGTGAGCTCACTAAAGCTGCGAGACATCATCGGCAACCAATGCATCCAACGACAAGGCCTCGACTGTGCTCACTTTCAACCGTGGGGAGGCACGGGGCAGAGCAGAGAAGAGGAGAAGCGGACAGCTAGGGCAGTGGAACAAGCCCAAGCGCAAGGTCACGTGGAAAGAACTGTGGCGACTGGAGCCCTACTGCATCTCCTTCCTTTTGAGGTCTGTGGCGAGTGTTGTGGTTGAGGGCCAAAACACTCAGTGAAGGTTGCACACCACCTCCGGGCCAAAGGCTACAGCCACCTACTAAGGTTCTGCCACACCTGTGGCTTGTTAAACTGATTCGCCTGTTGGCTGAGTAGTTCAGGATCAGTTTATAAAAAGAAATGCTACATAGGGCCCAATGCAAATCTCAAAATAATCAAACCTGTACAATACACAAACATAACTACTGCAAAATAACACAACATGCAATATAACAAAACACATGCATAACATAACACAGTAAGATAAAGAAAACATGCGATAAAAACGGACCCCATCACATGAGGGCTGATAATGTTCATGAACAAATATTATTGACGGTGCAGAGATGGATCTTCACGGTCTGGTAAGTTGTCAGTCATTTATTTGTTTGTGTGGAAGAAGGATAAGTGGAAGAGACAACAATTCCAAAAAGTTGTGACCGCACATTCACCACACTATGAGATAACACAACGTTACCACACAGAGTTGTTTTAGAGGGAAATACAGAGACTGTTGATGAACAACTGTCCCTGAAGGCAACGTGCATCAGAGGTTTAGCATGAATTTGCCTCTAAAACAACTCTGTGTGGTAACGTTGTGTCATTATCTCATAGCGTGGTGAATGTGCAGGTCACAACTTGTCCACCAGAGCGTTGTGGAGTTGTTGGATTGTGTATTTGATGAGTTTGATGAGGGAAACCAAGAAATCCCATGAGCCTCCGTAGCGTAGCTCTGAGCAGCTCACGGCTCTGCTCCGCCGTTCTAAAAACAGCTTGCACCGACAATGGCCGCGTTTCCCAGATTCGATCGTTCTTAACCCTTTGATGCACAACATGGGTCTAAAGTGACCCGAGTGATTTTTTTTGTGTTATATCTTTGCGAAAAATTTATTTTATCATATAGTATTCCAGGTAATCCTCAATTAACTTGTTTTTGATCATAATACATCCTTATTTTATTTTTTACTTTTTTACTTTTTTAATAAAAACACATTTTGTATCACTACTCCTCTAATGCACTACATGGGTCTAAAATGACCCGCATTCATTTCCAATGTGATTTCATGCTGAGTGATAGTTTCTTTGCTGTAACTTTTGAAATCTATCTATTTTATGATTCAATGTTCCAAGTATTATTTAATATCTTGTTTTTTATTAGTGGGGTCATTATTTGCATTTTTCCTTTCTTTCTTTGTGAACAAAAATAAAAAAAAATCTCAGTGAGTGAACCAGTTGAGAAACCAAGCATAGCAAAAATGCTTAAATTTTAGCACTCCCTCACTATCTATACCAACAGCAGACCGTTGTTTCCTTGATTACAATAATGATTAGTTATTATTTGTCCTTTTTCCACCATTAATAGCTCTGTTGACATATTCTACTGTGGTCAACAGCTAGCCATAGTTTATTATGTCTGAGTAGGCTATTTCAATGTTATATCATTGAAATCACTGTACCGTAGGTTATCATTTACTTTGGTAAATATTATTTTTTAAGCACATATAATCATTTTTACTTGTTTTACAAGTATTCCAATTTACCTAAAGAAACATTTGATGACTCATTAAAGATAACTGTACATAATTGATAAGGTTTTAGTTACCTTGAATAAGTAGCTAAATTACTTCTCATGAAGATAAATACCTTAATATTAGCAAGTTAGCTAACTGTTAACATGATGACATATTCTAGCTGGTGACAACATTAGAATAATATTCTATTGTAGACACCAGGTAGAACATGTCAACAGCTACCTAGCTAGCTAGCTGATGACATGTTCTGCTGTAGTTAACTAATACAGTAGAATGCAGGAATGTCCATAGCCAGCTAGCTAACTGGTCCACTCTCTGAGACTTTTTGTCTGTTGGTTCATAAAATAAGGAAGTAAAAATGGAAATAACACCCTGTACTAATTAAAACTGAAAGTGAATCAATCGATGCCAGGAAAATCGATTATTTTGTCACCTGCTGCTTAATAAACACATAAATCACACACAGGGACAAGCGCAGCTGCGCCGACGAGCGATGAATAAACCGAAAACGGCATTTCCACTCGCCAGCCATGGAGTTAACACATGTCCCGGTGTCCGCGGGCCTGATCAGAAACTTCTCTGCTGTTGTTGCCGTGTTGGTCACGGGCAGTGACGTACTGGCCATAAACAACACAACACAGCCGCGTAATGATGCGGCCGAGACTGCTGCGTAACCATGCAACCGTGTTGATGTGTGTGAAAAAAAATATATATATACGTGGGCAGAGGCCGGCTGGTTTACAAACTTTACAGCCAGACAACTCTGGAGACGGTGAAAGCATAATAATTAAATAATACAAGGGCAGCAAATAGTTCACTTAGAGTATTCCCACTGCAACTTGTGGTCTTGGTTCGTATCCACCCAAAAGAAAATTATTTTGGTGGTCAACACGTTTTTCTTTTGTCATCATCATTGAATGATTGATATGTACTGTACATACGTATATATTTAGGCAGGGGAGAGTTAATGCGCGACAGTCTTTTTGGTGCCAGCATAACATGGCACAGGTCAGGAGGACCGGTGTCACAGCTGCCACACTCCGTGACACTGACCCTTGCTTGCGATGTCCACAGCACACCAAGCTCCCCACTGCATAAAAACACGACGCAACAGCGACACGAGGGGTTGATTTTAGAACGGTTGTGTTGATATTCATGCCGATGTGGGACGTGGATGTGTGCGTAAAAATGATGATAAATGATGATGATTAATTTCATTTGTGTGCATGATGTGCAGAGCACATGTTATTCCTCATATTTAGATTGTTACTGTTCTTATTTTATTTTTTATCTCTTTATTTTTTATGTCAGCACACAATTTAATATGTTTTAAATATGATGTGCACGTTTAAATATCTTGCTTAGTGTGATATTGATTTGCGTTATGCGGCTGAATACGTGAGCGCCGGTGTCGTGCCAAATAGTGATCGTCTGCCAGAATCTGATTTGTGGCCGCGGGAGCGCGCACAGCAGCCCGTTGAGCGGTAGCGCTATAAAACGTCTGCTTTTCTTTGGATTAAACGGTCATAATGTGCATATACACACACACTTACCACACATTATCACAACTGTGGCCAAAAGAAGTGTAGTTTGTAGCGAATTAAGGCATGGCAATTACGTGATATACATGTAGACACGTCTCTACGGTATGTTTGATTTAACAGCCAGAGCAGAGTTTACGCCACACAGTGGCGCCTCCTTTGTTAAGCTTTCCTCCGACTCCAAGTTACAACTTGTTTTCAATAAAGTAATGGTCACTTTTGCAATGATCCTTGTGACCATGTGGAACTCTTTTAAAGGACCATTACAACACAAAATGGGCCATTTCACCTGCCAAAAATTGATTGGAGGCCAAACGCAGTTACTGAATGGTGATTTCTGCCTAAAAATGACTTGATATCACTCAGCCGAGTAACATTTACAAGATTTGACCTCAACCAGTGCTTTTTACCACTTGAAAAACGCATAAAGGGCCATTACAATGTAAAAATCAGGGTATTTTACCTGCCAGAAATTGATTTACGCCTCTGGTACTGCACAGAGATGAATATTTTTGGTCAAAATGACTTGATATCACTCAGCAGAGCAACATTTACAAGATTTGACCTCAACCAGTGCTTTTTACCACTTGAAAAACACATAAAGGGCCATTACAATGTAAAAATCATCCTATTTCACCTGCCAGAAATTGATTTATGCCTCTGGTACTGCACAGAGATGAATATTTTTGGTCAAAATGACTTGATATCACTCAGCAGAGCAACATTTACAAGATTTGACCCCAACCACTGCTTGAATGATGTGTAAAGGGCCATTACAATGTAAAAATCAGCCTATTTCACCTGCCAGAAATTGATTTATGCCTCTGGTACTGCACAGAGATGAATATTTTTGGTCAAAATGACTTGATATCACTCAGCAGAGTAACATTTACAAGATTTGACCTCAACCAGTGCTTTTTACCACTTGAAAAACGCATAAAGGGCCATTACAATGTAAAAATCAGGGCATTTCACCTGCCAGAAATTGATTGGAGCCCAAATACAGTTACTGGTCGGTGATTTCTGCCTAAAAATGACTTGATCTCATTCAAGAGCTTCATAATATAGACACTAAAGCTCACAGGATCATGTGGAACTCCTTTAAAGGACCATTACAACACAAAATGTGCTTTTTCACTTGCCAAAAATTGATTGGAGGCCAAATGCAGTTACTGAATGGTGATTTCTGCCTAAAAATGGCTTGATCTCATTCAAGAGCTTCATAATATAAACGTTAGAGCTCACAGGACAGTGTGGAACCATTTTAAAGGACCATTACAACACAAAATGTGCTTTTTCACCTGCCAAAAATTGATTGGAGGCCAAATGCAGTTACTGGTAGGTGATTTCTGCCTAAAAATGACTTGATCTCATTCAAAAGCTTCATAATATAGACACTAAAGCTCACAGGATCATGTGGAACTCCTTTAAAGGACCATTACAACACAAAATGTGCTTTTTCACCTGCCAAAAAATGATTGGAGGCCAAATGCAGTCACTGAAAGGTGATTTCTGCCTAAAAATGACTTGATCTCATTCAAGAGCTTCATAATATAGACACTAAAGCTCACAGGACCATGTGGAACTCTTTTAAAGGACCATTACAACACAAAATGTGATTTTTCACCTGCCAAAAAATGATTGGAGGCCAAATGCAGTCACTGAAAGGTGATTTCTGCCTAAAAATGACTTGATCTCATTCAAGAGCTTCATAATATAGACACTAAAGCTCACAGGACCATGTGGAACTCTTTTAAAGGACCATTACAACACAAAATGTGATTTTTCACCTGCCAAAAAATGATTGGAGGCCAAATGCAGTTACTGAATGGTGATTTCTGCCTAAAAATGGCTTGATCTCATTCAAGAGCTGTGTGCAGATTATAATATGTGTGCAGATATAATCAGGTAAATATGACTCTAAAGTTACATGAAGACATTGCGGCAGAAAACCATTTAAAGTATAAAGTTTGGAGCAGGAATCAATTTTTGGCAAGTAAAAAACTGCATTTTATATGTAGCATTGGCCCTATACACAATTTCCAGAAGGTACAGACTAAAGGTTAATCTATAATGAGATTAATATCTCTCTGTTGAATAGGAAGTCATTTTTGGCAAGAAAACACTTTTCATTAGCAAATTAATAGCCTCCAATCAATTTTTGGCAGGTGAAAAAGCACATTTTGTGTTGCAATGGTCCTTTAAAATGGTTCCACACTGTCCTGTGAGCCTTAATGTTTATATTATGAAGCTCTTGAATGAGATCAAGTCATTTTTAGGCAGAAATCACCTACCAGTAACTGTATTTGGGCTCCAATCAATTTCTGGCAGGTGAAATGCCCTGATTTTTACATTGTAATGGCCCTTTATGCGTTTTTCAAGTGGTAAAAAGCACTGGTTGAGGTCAAATCTTGTAAATGTTACTCTGCTGAGTGATATCAAGTCATTTTGACCAAAAATATTCATCTCTGTGCAGTACCAGAGGCATAAATCAATTTCTGGCAGGTGAAATAGGCTGATTTTTACATTGTAATGGCCCTTTACACATCATTCAAGCAGTGGTTGGGGTCAAATCTTGTAAATGTTGCTCTGCTGAGTGATATCAAGTCATTTTGACCAAAAATATTCATCTCTGTGCAGTACCAGAGGCATAAATCAATTTCTGGCAGGTGAAATAGGATGATTTTTACATTGTAATGGCCCTTTATGTGTTTTTCAAGTGGTAAAAAGCACTGGTTGAGGTCAAATCTTGTAAATGTTGCTCTGCTGAGTGATGTCAAGTCATTTTGACCAAAAATATTCATCTCTGTGCAGTACCAGAGGCGTAAATCAATTTCTGGCAGGTAAAATACCCTGATTTTTACATTGTAATGGCCCTTTATGCGTTTTTCAAGTGGTAAAAAGCACTGGTTGAGGTCAAATCTTGTAAATGTTACTCTGCTGAGTGATATCAAGTCATTTTTAGGCAGAAATCACCATTCAGTAACTGCGTTTGGCCTCCAATCAATTTTTGGCAGGTGAAATGGCCCATTTTGTGTTGTAATGGTCCTTTAAAAGAGTTCCACATGGTCACAAGGATCATTGCAAAAGTGACCATTACTTTATTGAAAACAAGTTGTAACTTGGAGTCGGAGGAAAGCTTAACAAAGGAGGCGCCACTGTGTGGCGTAAACTCTGATATATAGTGCTCTGGCTGTTAAATCAAACATACTGTAGAGACGTGTCTATCACGTAATTGCCATGCCTTAATTCGCTACAAACTACACTTCTTTTGGCCACAGTTGTGATAATGTGTGGTAAGTGTGTGTGTATATGCACATTATGACCGTTTAATCCAAAGAAAAGCAGACGTTTTATAGCGCTACCGCTCAACGGGCTGCTGTGCGCGCTCCCGCGGCCACAAATCAGATTCTGGCAGACGATCACTTTTTGGCACGACACCGGCCGCTAAGAAGACTCGAAAGAGTGGGTCGGATCGATCTTACGTTTCCTTCTTAGTGAAAGATCTTCTTAGGCTAAGAGCGAGTCTGGGAAACGCGTTCTTCTTTCACAGCGCTCTTAAGAGCGCTCCAAAGAAGATCTTAGCAGTTAAGAGCTTCTTAACGAATCTGGGAAACGCGGCCAATTAAAGGTAACAAACCTACTGCTGTGACTATAGGGATTATGGCAATGGGCCGGTTTGCCAAAATGTTTAACTATCCCTTTAAAATCACCACTAAAAGACACAACTCGTTAAACCTCAATGTGATCAAAATAATAATAATTTTATTACGTTTTGTGAACATTTGTGAAGTTTCAAAAAAACTTTACAAATAACAACTCTATAAAATCTGAGTTTAGCACAACACCAATAATACAGGAAAACAGAACCAACAGCAACAATAAAAATTGAATTTATATTGATTTTCTTTGATAAATGTTGAGTTTTAAATCATAACCACGTGAAACTAAACTCTGAAGTCTCAGAAGTGATGTTCAGTGGTGACCATCATGATGTCATCGCTGTCCTCAGCCAATCTCTGCTCAGCGTGGTTGGGCTGTGCTGTTGCCATAGATACAGTTGGGTCTTTTTCTGTCAGAAGAGTGAATGAAAGCATTTATTTACAGTTTCAGCCTGAGCTCTAACGATGGGACCAGAAAACACCATGAGCTGATGATACCTGAGGCTCTCTGACGATACAGTGACACCATGAGGACGGTGGAGAAGAAGTATGGACAGATCACCGCCAGGTGACGGAGGACCATGACCATGAGCCAAAAGGAGGAAGAGTCAGGAGGCGGGGCTGAGGAAGAGGTGGGAGGAGCTTCTGTTGCTGGTTTTCCTGTGGAGAATCCCACCGGACCAGGTGAATATGTGGATGAAATAAGAGGTGAAAGCCTGTGACCTTTGACCTCCTGACCTGTGACGGTGATCCAGCTGGATGGAGACACATGACCGCTGATGTCACAGCTGTAGAGGCCTTCATCAGACTTCTTCACATGATGGATGGTCATGTGACGTGTAGGCTCCGCCCCGATGGAGACGCCATCTTTGTAGAAAGCAGCTGAGAGGTTCCCGGACAGGGACCTGGTTGATTGACAGCTCAGAGTGACATCACTTCCCTCCGTCACAGGGAGGGCGGGACTCTGCAGGATGACTGGTTCAGCTGGACACAGAGACAAAGGACAACAGTTGATCCACTGGAGCTGAGCTTCATCAGGGGGTATTGCACAAAACCTAGATAAGGGATTAAGCCGGGATATGTTGGTTATCCTGGCTGAATTTATCCTCAAGTCGGTTGTTCAAAAGCAGGCTACATCTATCTTGGTCAAGTTACTATGGTGATTTCTTCTCTGCAGCTAGCCTGCTCCAGACCAGGCTAACAGCCAGGCTTAGTCTTTATCTGGGAAGTCAGCAGCTACTCTGACCAGAAATCAATGTGTTTCATACAGTTATTCCATGTTCTTATGTACATGGGCCTGATTTCTAAACAAAGAAAATACATTTACAATCTGTGTCCATCAGTAGCTATACATCACTGGCCTCTCATAAAAATAGCATATAGATTAATTTTTTTTAATAAAATATGCTAAAAAATATATATATATATTGGCCTAAATATTAGTTGAGGTAAGAAAATAAGAATACAATTGAGTGAGTGTGAGCAGCAGCTTCCAGATAGTTTATAGGCTACAATTTATTGAAGCACCAGACTGCAAAATGTTTTTATATTTAATTCATTTTAACCTGTTGCTGTATGAACTTGTATTACTTGTTATGTAGGATACTTCAGATTATAAGGAAAATAATGCAATGAATCAGCTTCCACTGCTCATCATTAAAGCAAAGTGCACAACTGTTCATTAGTGATTGTAGTTTTCAGTCTGCAGTCTGCTCTCTGAGCTTTACCACAGCAGCGGTGCTTTTTTATTTTTTTTAAGAGGCCTGTCACCTGACTGCAGCATGGAGTTCCTGTTGATTGGAGGAAAGTAGCCACACCTGTCCTCTCATCGGTGAATCTGTGATCAATTTCTGTGGTCTACTGACGAGAGAATAAGTTCCACCTGGCTTGAACAAGCCGCTGCTCCTCAGCCTGGCTCGGCATTCGTGCAACCAATTAAGCCAATATGCGCCGACCAGGCTAGATCAAGCCCCGCTTGCTCAGTTATCCTGGATTTCTTTATTCCACTTTTGTGCAATACCCACCAGTGACAGTGATGTTGATGCTGCTGCTGGTTCCTCCCCCTGGAGACTCACACCAGTAAACTCCACTGTCCCTTGTGATGATCAAACTGATTTTGCAAGAGAAACCATCAGGTCTCCCCCAGTCGGCTCCACACTGAGTCTTGTGTCGTCGGCTCGTGTTCCTCCTCACCGTCCATCCACCAGAGCTGCAGCTCAGAGAAAAAGAGTCTCCTCTGAAGAACTGGGAGCTGCTGGGACTCACCGTCAGAGAGGCTGCAGGAGCACAATGAGATACATTTCTGTAACTTCTATAAAAAAAACTCATGATCAGCTCTAGTGACTTTCTTGGAGGTCTTCAGCTCTGTCAATTTGAGTCTTTTTTTAAGGTGATTTCTTTGTTAGGGCACCGGGCAATCGCACCGGGCACTGGTCCCAACAGCTATGAAATAGCTGCAGGGACCAGTTTTCCTACTTATTCCGCTTCTTCATCTTCCGGACGATTTTCGGTTCAGGACATATCAAAACGTGCGTCTTGATCGGGATCAGTGTGCTATTACTTTTCTCAATAGTACACAAATTTTTCGCAACGTAAGTGCGAGTGTACCAAACATTGGAGTTTAACATACGTCTACTGCTCAGGCATACTTTCCCCTAGAGACTCCGTTTAAACTTTAAATAGTAGACACAAGTCTTGTGTATTGTCGTATTACTCCACGTTTTGATAGGTTGTTTAGTTTTTGATCAATCCCTGATCAATGACCATGATCATTTTTGGAGAAATTATGAGATTATAATGGGTGTGTATTGCACGGAATGTTCGTGCTAGAGTGCGTGATGTCATCAGCTAGAGTGGGGGAGAGCCCAGAAAAACTCCTGATTCTTTCTCTTTCCACACTCCTCCTGGACACAATTTACACTGTACACACATATTTTTTTCAGAAAATTGTAGACAAACTTGTTGTGTCTCCCACAATGTGTTCAAAATATCAGAGAGACTTACAGAATTTGAATTAGCAGCCTCCGAGTGCGACCATGTCTGTCTCTCCTCCTCATTGACTCCAATACAAACATTTTCTGAGAGGAGCAGAACGGACCGATGTTTTAAAACTGCCCGTGTCGCCAAAATATTTACTGTAGAAACACCAAATCGTACAGAATTTTTCAGGAAGTCCTTAGGGCACCGTTGATCCGTGTTTTGTTCTGATAGGAGCTACCGTTTTGTCAGAATAAGCCTAATTGAGAGACCAGTGCAGAGGCAGAAAATGGCTCTTTTTCTCTACGTTTCTGTCTGCCTCAGCCTGAGGGCCCCTATCGTCATTGGCGACCAGCTCAAGTTGTCATGGTAACCTCTGATCCTCAGGCCAGGGTCGTTAACTCCATAAACAATCCACCTGGAGCTCGTTAAGATGTTTGTAAACACAGACACACAGCTAAATCAGACTGATACAGGATGCAGCTCAGTCACACACACAGACTCTAGAACCAGCTTCATGTCATTACAGTTATAGACACACACACACACACACATTAAAAACACACAGGTAACTTTCAAATAAGCGCAAGCGTAAGCGCACACTCCTCCCACACTCTAACACAGGTAACTTCATGTGATTACACACACACACACACACACACACACACACACACACACACACACACACACACACACACACACACACACAGTTAACCTAATGTGATTACATGTGATTACATGTGTGATTACAGCTCCTCCATATCAGTGCTTATAGAAAGATGATCATGTGTCTGATCAGCTCTGTCTTGACCTTAAGATCGTGGGTTTGATTCCCATGTTGACAGAGATGGTAATACTGGCAGTAGCCCCCGGTGCCCATTCAAAATTTCCAGAGAGGAAATTTTCTAGTTTTTGTTGCTGTTTTAGTTTTAATGTCATCATTTATTTCCTGTTGTTGTCATTTCTTTGAGGTTTTGTTTTGTTTGACTTTGTTAGGGTACAGGCTGCTAAGCTGCCAGGACACAATTGTATTCCTAAGAATTATTCTTCTTCTTCTTCCGAGGAAATCATACTTGCCATGGGCGAAAACTTCACAGAAACGTGAACCCCATGCCAGATTTACTCAACTCCAATAAACCAGTGGAGGCTGGTCCATAGAGGCAGAGGAGGTTGGTCCTCCTCTATTTTTGAGAGGTCAGAGGAAGATCAACATATTTTTAAGAAAGAGTAACTGGTTGAAATAAACCTTTACCAAAACATTAATAATACATTTTTAATCTCTTTTAAGGAAGAAAATCCACTAAAACAGCTCAACAGCGCCGCCTGCAGGCAGAGTAGTCTGTGTGAGGAGCAGGGAGCAGGAAGGTGGGGGCTTAGGGGAGGACAAAAGATTTTGAGTGAAACGAGTGAGATCCCTTCCCTAAAGTATTTCCCACAATCTTTGATATTAATGTATGAAAATGGTTTAGAGTGTGGTTTGAGGACTCTCTTCCTGCCTCTCTCTGCTCTATTCTGCTTAGTAGTTTTATTTACTGGCAGGTTAAAAAAAATACAATTTATTTACTGCTGACATAGGACCAGATTAAAACAAATATTGTTGTCATGCTATATTCCTGTGTCTTACCTGATCTTCTGCATGGACATGTCTCTGTCTGGCCTCTCCCTACAGCAGCTCAGTCTGTGCTGCCTGCAGTGTCACCACATGTCATTAGTATTTTTAATTTGATCCATGAAATGTTCTGTTTTTATTGCTTATGTTATTTTCTTTAAACAGCCAAGCCTGTAACTACCTGCTGAATTTTAACATATTAGGCTACACACAGAGACACACACGGCACACCAGAGAGAGAGACACAGGGATGACAGGAGTGTTCAGGACCCAGTTTAAAAGTCTTCCCCACCAGAATCTCAAAGCTGAACTTTGGAGCATTATTCAGCCCGTTTTCTGAGCAGCTCGCATGCCATGGCTGGACCAACAGATTCTCTGTGTCTCCTGGTTTAATATGATGTCTGGATCTTCACTCTAGCTTTAAAACTGGCCCGTTTATAACACGATTAATATTTCACATTAATCCAAAATGTCTGGCGGTCATTTTGACAACAACACTGCTGTTTAGAGATGTAGTAGTAGTAGTAGTAGTAGTAGTAGTAGTAGATGTAGTAGCTACTGTCTGATACTGCTGAGCTACAGGTGGACTGACTCTCTTCCTCTGTTGACATCAGAGCTCCTGCAGCTCAGTGCTTCAAACCTCAGACAAGCCGTGCTACATGGACGCTACCAACTCACAGCTGGGAGGAGGGGGGGGGGTTACACACACACACGCAGTTTCCCTAACAAATTAATTAAACTATAGAATTAAATGCAAGATAAATTGGAAATAACAAGAGAGGGATGTGTTAACAGCTGGGGCTCTTAAAAGGATAATGTATGTCACATACTTTTATATATTATTGGGGGGGACAGATTGGTGCACGATCTGATATCACCAAGTAAATAACAGCCCAGGACTAACGCTAAACCTAAATCTAACCCTAAACCTAACCAGTTGGTTAAAACAGCGCTCCTGGGCTGTTAATTACTTGGTGATATCAGATCATGCCAGATTGGTGGTCCCCTAATATATATAAAGTATATGGTGGTTACGACCTTGACCGACCAGGGAGTTGGTGATCACACATCAAAATAGATGGACTTGATGATGTTTGACATATATGAGAATTTTACCTAAAAAACTGTTTTTTCTTTTTACAGTGGTTTCAAATCTGCCTGCGCGACAGTGAATAGCTTCCTCAATTTGTGAAGCCACTGTTGAACTGCCACTTACTGATTGGCTCAGTGCAATAGACAACAGTCTTTGGTTCCAGAAATTGTGGGTTCAATTCTCAACTGGTGCAAAATGAACATAAGGTCAACTGTCCTGTCTTCCAGTTCTCTGTTGCTCAGGACTTGCCTAAATTTGCCAAAAAATAGCCTGGACCTGACCCATCTCTGAGTTAATAAATGTAGGCTACAGACCTTGTTCTGTGGTGCAGCAGAGCAGGGAGGCCAGAGCTATAGAGAAATGAAACTTAGGTCGGTTGAAGATTTAAACAAGAAAACAGTGAAAACTGACAAACATCATTGTGTGAAGACAGACTAATGGAGGTTTGGTTAATTAGATAAAACCAGTTTACTTACCGAGCAGCCACAGCAGAGATGTCTCCTCCATCATGACACGATGATGATGTTGGAACGACGCTCAGACAACAAGAGTCACATCGAGTCAAACCCTCCTCCTCCTCCTTCCTCTGTAGCTGTGGTTGGTAGACTAGTGGTTTCCTCTACAGAGACTGTGGTACAGCAGAACAAGTATTAGTTTAATAGTTGCAACAATAAAACAAAGGAATTCAAGACAACATTTTTGAGAAAATCAGATCCGGAGAATAAACAAAATGTAAATAGTACCATGGTTATGTGCACAATATGTTCACTGACATTAGGCTACACTATGTGTGATGGATGTGTTTGTTGTGCTACAGCAGCTTGAACCGGTACATTTGATCAAAAATAACCTGGGATTTTAGAACTAGCCTACATGTTTAATCATGAAATATTATATTAACCAGTTGATGGTAATGATTTCCTAAATCAAGTTTAGACGATGATAGATGGTAGGTAGGTTTAGTTGAGAGGAAATGAGAGGGGGTGGGAGGTAGTTTTGCATTCTGGTTTCAACCACTGAAATGCCAGTGGTTAAATTGAAGTGACATGTAGCTGCACACTATTATTATTATTTTTTTTTTTATTTTTTTTTTTTACATTTTTACATCTGTAGCCTTCATGTAGCCTGTGTTTCTGCTACTTTCCATCAACTAGGCTACGAGTATCCAGATTGTATCTTTATAAAACCCACTTCTTCACACTCTAAACTTGATGTTTAAATCTGAAACACACATGGTTTTTAAAAGCCTAGGCTACTGATATGAAAATGGTCTTGTGGTTTTGGATCAGGACCTGGTCTCATGTGATGCAGAAGGATAAAAATGAACTGTTGGTTAATAATCTTTTTTGTTTTTATTTCACAAATCAGAAACTGTGATGTTTTGCCTTTTACTAGAGGCACCTCCAGAGTTTGAATAGTGATCCATGTAGGCCTAGGCTACACCTGTCCAGTAGATGGCAGCAACACAATGAATGACGTTGTTTCTAGAAGCTTCTATCGCACACAAAAAGTCCGCGAGCCTCGTCACTTCCCCTCTCGCCGGAATGCCTGACAGGTAGGTCCTAACTGATGTATGTAAGTTATCCTAGTTGCTGTTATTTATCAGCCCATCTGCTCCTGCAGGTTGTTTTGGATGCTTATTTTGCTGGTTCCCGATTTCGTCTCGTCGGTTCCAAGTGAGTTATCTGTTTGGTAGGCTACATATATGTAACATATATATTTTTTCTACTAAAAGACAGTCCACTGTTCACCTGTAGCCTGTTAGCAACATGTAAAACAGTGAAACTCAGGCCCTCCCCTCAGGCTAAGCTGTGTAGCCTTCTGCTTCTGACAGCAACAGTTGTCATGACCATAAAGGAAAGGATTTACAGTCTGAAAGAAGTGCTGGAGCCGCGGGCCGATAAGCCGACCTTTCGCCAACACCGGGAGCCTCCGTGTGTGTTGTTATGCCGTTGCGTTGTGGTGAACTAGCGGGTGTTAGCCGCGGATGCTAAACGCGAGCGCTAGTCGAAGTTAGCATCGCGCTAGCTCACTAACATGGTCCTAATACTTGTTACCAGTGTCGGTAACTGTTATAGGTCGGGGATCGGTCCGCGGCTCCAGCGCTTCACTCAGACTGTATTTATTGTTCTTTGTTGTCCTGATGCTGCTGCTGAGAGAGATAGAGACTCAGTAGCATCAGACAGCTAGCACAGCTAACAGGCCTGAGCCTCCTGCTGCAGGTAGCTTCACCTGTAGCATCAGACAGCTAGCACAGCTAACAGGTCTGAGCCTCCTGCTGGAGGTAGCTTCACCTGTAGCATCAGACAGCTAGCACAGCTAACAGGTCTGAGCCTCCTGCTGGAGGTAGCTTCACCTGTAGCATCAGACAGCTAGCACAGCTAACAGGTCTGAGCCTCCTGCTGGAGGTAGCTTCACCTGTAGCATCAGACAGCTAGCACAGCTAACAGGCCTGAGCCTCCTGCTGGAGGTAGCTTCACCTGTAGCATCAGACAGCTAGCACAGCTAACAGGTCTGAGCCTCCTGCTGGAGGTAGCTTCACCTGTAGCATCAGACAGCTAGCACAGCTAACAGGCCTGAGCCTCCTGCTGCAGGTCGCTTCACCTGAGCTCAGTCATTGGCTGGAGGATGACACAGACTCTCTCACCATAGGTGTCTATGCTCATTGGCAACTCTCTAGCTCACAGGTGTCAGAGTCAAGGCCCGCGGGCCAGATGCGGCCCGCCACGTCATTTTATGTGGCCCGCGTGTGCTTAATTATGTCCAATTATCTTTGGCCCGCATGATAATTTATGGTCCGCCGGTATGTTACACGTAGTAGGCTACCACTAAAACTACAAATCCCACAATGCACGGCCCGCGAGCGCGAGTCCTGGTCCCACTTGTTCATCAGTACCAGCAACCTGATCCTCTGTTGTCAATAGAGCGGGCGATCGACGATGTCATTTTTGTTCTTGCCGTTATGAAACACAGTGCGAGTGCAGCCGAACAACAGAGTTCCTCTGACAGCTCCTCTGTGGAGCTGCAGGCTTTGCTGCAGGTCAACACTGAGGAACGCTGGAGAACACAGTACCGGACTTTTTCTCCCCCCCCCCATCCTTTTTTTTGAAGCGTCGTTGTTACAGGTGATGCACACACAGACGTCCCTTTACGTTTGTCGTCTGACCATCTGTCACTGGACTGCGCTGCAGAACCATGGATGTATTATATTATTATAGATCCATGTGCAGAACTGTCAGGAATGTCTAATTTCCTGCTGAGAAACGAATGACTGATATGACTGAAGGCACGATGTAAGTCTGCACGTGTCGTCAAGCCCCCATAAGTTAAGTTAAAAAAAAAGAATTGATATTAATCAGTCAAAGTTTTTGATATTGGTTAATGGTTAATCATGTGCATCCCTAATTAGAAATGACTATGGAAAGCTGCAGATAGAGCCATTGGAAATGAATGCAACATTTTTTTTTTTAAATTTAGGCCTATTTAATGATTATTGTTGTTTTATATGCAATAACATAGTTTTAGGTTGAATATGTGCAAAAAGGTCATTTCAATAAGTTCTCAATAAACAACCATGTGGCCCTCGACTTGTACCATTTTTTCAAAAAGGCAACGCGCATCAGAGGTTTTGCATGAATTTCCCTCTAAAACAACTCTGTGTGGTAACGTTGTGTTATTATCTCATAGTGTGGTGAATGTGCAGGTCACAACTTGTCCACCAGAGCGTTGTGGAGTTGTTGGATTGTGTATTTGATGAGTTTGATGAGGGAAACCAAGAAATCCCATGAGCCTCCGTAGCGTAGCTCTGAGCAGCTCACGGCTCTGCTCCTCCGTTCTAAAAATAGCTTGCCCCGACAATTAAAGGTAACGAACCTGCTGCTATGACTATAGGGATTATGGCAATGGGCCAATTTGCCAAAATGTTGAACTATCCCTTTAAGAGTAGGCCTATTACCTCACACACACACCACTATATTCACTTTACATCAATTCATAGCTGTCATTATTTTCTCACCTGGTCTGGTTTTCAGAACAAACAGGAGTTCATTATGTGGAGCTGCTCTAACTGGTTCTACATCCAAACTAGATTTAGATTCTTCTGCTCTGTTTCCTCTCTGTCTCCATCAGGTCAGATCATCACAGCTGGTCCTGGAGACACCGTCTCTCTGTCATGTGGTCTTTTCACCAACGGACCAATTGAAGCTGTGGTGGTGATCAAACTTGGTGAGGAGGAATATGTCCTCTTCTGGCGTAACGGGCGCTGTGAACCAGACCACCAGATTCCATCTTTTAGAGGCCGTGTGGAGGTTCGGGTGGAGAACAACGCCATCACTGTGATCATCAAGAATGTGACGATAAACGACTCAGGAGAGTACGACTGTCACATCTCCAATGGGACAATGGGATCTAACCCACACACCCCACATGGCACCTTGCCCCACAAGACCTCCAACCTGATAGTTGCAGGTGAGTCTTGGTCAAATCTTAGATTTAGACAAGCATGAAACGTAGAAACAAGATGTTTTTGATTGACCACTGAACTTTACCTTCTCTCTCTCTCTCTCTCCATCAGATCAGATCCTTTCACCTCAACCTGGAGAAGACTTCACTCTGTCCTGTGATGTTCCCATGAACGTCTCTCCTGGTGCTGTGCAGTGGAACCATGACGACCTTGAAGATCCGTCTGTCAGGGAGCGTGTGAAGTTTCAGCTGAGCAACAACACCCTCTCTCTGCTGATCAACAACGTGAAGCCAAACGACACAGGGTTTTACAAGTGTTGTATCAACAGCTCTTGTACTGAGCCCATCAACACCGTCTACCTGAACGTCTCAGGTGAGTCCTGGTGCAGCTTCTTCCTGGTTGTCGATGTGGTGATTGAACCATAGATGTAGAAGGGTAGATGCCGCGTTCTACACCTGGCGGTACGTCAGCGGGTCCGCCATTAGAGGCAGGACCAGAGCATCAGCTGAGACAGTTGAGCCGGTGAACCAGTAAAAAGCCTCCTGTGCTGCTTTCAGTTGCTCCTACAGGGTCCGTTTCACACTGCGTCAGCCTGTCACTTGACCGTGAGAAGTGAGAGGGGCAAGGCTTTTTTTTTTTCTGGTTGCCATGGTGAATCATGTTATCTTTGTTCCATTGATGAGGGCTTTTCATCTCCCCGTAACTCAGGGTGAAGTTACTCAGAGTTGAATGAACTAACTGTTATCACCTGTTCTGAAACCCACAGCTCTGAGTTTCCTCTCTCAGAGTAGATCAACTCAGAGTTCAGGGTTTGACTCAGAGTTTATTGAACCTGCTTTGTGAAACGGACCCCAGGAGGACATTAGAGAATCGGCAGCGTGGGATCACGTCTGTGTTTTTGCCTTTTTTTAAAAATTGTTTCTATTAATTTGCGGATCGAGAGTGAGCGAGTGATAGGGCGAGAGAAGCAGCAGGTGCACCAGATGCAGGTTGACCTGCAAAAACTGAAACGAGACGGTTAAAGAGAGGAAAAACACAGAATATATGCTACAATAAAAGACTTTGTCCAATCGTCACGACGTCGGTGAGGAAGGATCGATAGTGGCTCAGGTTTAGTGATGAGGAAACTGTCACTGCAGCTGCACAGGTGTCAGCAGCTGCTCCCTAACTTTATTTTGAAGTTGAATGTTGATTGTGTTATCAACTTTGTTGCACCAAACATTAAGCATATCTGTTGGCTGCTGTCTTATCTTTCATTCGACTCCCTCCTTCCCTCGGTGCATTTCCCTTCTTGTCCAAAGCGGGAGATGACACAAAGAGTTACTACTTCATTGAAGCTACATTGTTGCAGTTGGCTCCGCCGTATATGAAGCTCTGCGCCGTGCACACTGTTTCAGCTGCTTCTAGGATAATGTTATAGGCCTAGTTAACGCCCCCAGCGTAAATGACGTTTATGAGTAGGTTTAGTCAAATCTGGGGTTACTACCATGGTTACAGCGTGTAGAACGTCAGTTCTTTAGAACTTATGCCCTGCCTAAGATGGCTGCCAGCAGACGCATGGCGGCGCTGTTCGATAGTATGGAATGCAGCATCTACCCTTTTATATCTATGGATTGAACCTCAGACTCTGTTACAGCTGATCTGTGATCTGTGATCATCTGCTTCTGCCCCACAGATGGAAGATGGCAGAAACCGACAGTAGTGAATCTTGGTGCTGTCTTCACTGTCATTGTTGTCGTCCTTGTCCTTGTGTCTGTTGGTGTTGGTGTTGTCTGCTTTCAGTCACGTAGGGCACAGACCCAACAGTCAAACCAGACTCCTTCTGGTGAAGCTGTGTGTAATGCTGTGGTGGCATACACCAATCGGAACGGAGGTGAGGCACAGCTCCTGTCTTCTTTCAGTCCCTGATGAAGTCAGTAAAAACCAGAAGCCTCATTTATGAAACAGGGTGTAAAAGTGCTACTAAATTTTGATGTACGGCAAAAAGCCAGAAAAGGAAAAAGTGTATCCACAATAGGGATGTCACGATTACTTGTTTTTAGGGCTGGACGATTATGGAAAAAATAATAATCACGATTATTTTGATTAATATTGAAATCACGATTAATAAACACGATTATTCATTCACTTTCAAAAAAAAGTGTTTATTGCACAGACCTGCAAACTCCGGAAGGAGTGTGTTTCTCTTTTATAATACCATACACATTCTACATCACGACTGGCATAGGCAGAACTTTAATTCTGGGTGGGTCAGTACTGCAGCTACAAAATCTGATGGGCCATCTTTGATCAGAAGGACTGTGCATTTCATCTAGCAGACATCACTGTTAACCATTTAATTGCACAACTTTTTTTTGTTTTAACTTATTCTTGACCAACACAATATTTGATACACAGATGAAATGATCTTTCCTGCCACTATGATGATAAACTGTATTTAACTGTACCTATGTAAACAATAACACTCAGTAGGCCTAACCAATCACACAGAGAGCTCCATGTTGTCCCTGTGTGATGTTCAGGGACAGGTCAGAGCTGTCTGAGGACAGAGAGCTTTGAGGTTCAAGTCCTATAAGAATGAAATGCACCTGTGACAGTGACAGGTCTGTAGCTACGCCCTGACCACATGCCAGCTGATCAGCTGCAGTGGGAAACTCTGCTGTTCTGCACCGCAACGAGTGTTTTTTGTTTTTTTTAATGAAGCTCTGATAGCGACCGGCTAAAATACGGGAGGATATTGTGAACCAGCGCGGATGCGGTGTGTTTATCAAAGCGTCACTGTGCTGTTTGAGCTGCGTTCATGAGGTGCTGCCCAGTGCCCACCTCTGCCTTTGCCTTTCACACGGCGACACAGCACCGGCGGTAGAAGCAGATCCATGCAGCTGGAGACTAACTGCGTAACGCGTATCTACATTGAAAGTTTGATCTGAGTGCACACACGGGCGCGCTTTATCCAAGGTTTGTTTCAAAATAGTCCGACATGTTTGGGGGTGCAGACACGGTTACATGCTGCTATTCCGACATGCCGCTATTTCGACATTGACTTCTAATTGTCAGATTAGCGGCATTACCATTATTTTTCAAGCGTCCCACTGTTCCGACATTTTTTTTTCCATTGTCGGAGTAGCGGCACTTTACTATTTTTTCAAACATTCCGCTTTCCCGACATTGATTGATTACATTTTTGTTTTTGCATCTGAGCCACTGTTTCTCACACACAAATACATCGGCCTGTTAGAGAGAAGAAAAAACAAACTCTAGTGTGATGTCCGACAAGAATCAAACCCACCAAGTTTAAAAACACACCGGAAGCAGCGCACACTGATCTGCAGCTACTGAGACTGTTATTATTCTGTCACCATGGTAACCAGGTTGACGCTGTTTTGTTTTTTTGCTGAAGGGTGTGTGTGCCGAGCGGACCTGAGAGACACGCATCTATAGGCTTATTATGGGACAGGCTTTTAGAACAAACCTTATGCCCAGCAAAAATGGAAAATATATAGTCTGACTCCAATATAATAAAATGGTTGTGTTGTTTGGCCACTGTTTAGAATCAGAATATAGACTACTGTAAGGAAAGAATGGGATCCAGAGCAGCATTCATTTACAAGTTTAATCAGCACCAATTCAACTTCTTATTAATAAACCTAAACAGTCTATAACTGGGGTCAGGTCAGACCACAGGCTTCTTTTTGTTCTTTCTTCTGCAGGAGTAACAAGGTGTGCAGGTGTGTGTGTGTGCGCACGTGAGAGAGAGAGAGAAAGAGAGAGAGAGAAAGAGAGAGAGAGACGGTGCGCCGTGTATGGGATAGGCTACAATACAGAGGCTCGCCTGACACCAATATAAACAAAAACAAAGGACTTGTATGTAAAAATCCGATGTTCAGCAGCAGGAACAGCAACCACTAATTATAATCTATCATTTTATTGTCATTGCAACAATTTTTCAACTTTGGCCACCAGGCCCCAGACACTCAGCTGCTGCTTCTGTGTCGGAATAGCGGTACCAAAAAGTGTCGGATTACCGGTATGTCTAGATAGAGGGATGTCGGAATAGTGGCATGTCTAAATAGAAACATGTCGGGATAGCGGGATGTCTGAATAGCGAGCGGACCCCGCAGACACGACGGCGTGACACACTTTGCAAACAACTTCTTTCTGCTCTACGTCCGACGATTTGAAGCCAAAATGTCTCCAAATGACCGAACTTGTCCTACCTTTCTTTTCAACTAAAGTCTCAGGCTGCTTTTCTGCCATGTTGTCAATCGCTCGTTCCACAATTGATCCACAAACTCACTGCTATTGCTGCATGCGACACAGGTGCGTTCACTGTGCGTTTACAGCGCAGTAATTTGCATACACGCCGCGCGGCGGCACATTACTGTAATCGTTTTTCTTCGATTACAGTGTTTTCATGATCGTGAGAAGCCAAAATCGAAATCGTGATCAAAATTCGATTAATCGTCCAGCCCTACTTGTTTTCACAATTAATCGTGGTTTTAAATGCCACAATTAATTTGATCGTATAAGGTTCCTAAATATTGTTACTTTGAACCATATGGACAGATGTGCACCAAAATGCATAGATACTGGTCCATTTAATTAACGTAACATTGAATTGGTAGGAATTGAAATGTTAGCGTGTCATTATTAATTAACAAAATTAAAATAAACACAAACATTTGACAATTTATGATCTGAATATTTCAAACATTCCCCTGGGGACTAAGAATTGGTCATATATTAATAGATACTTGAAATATGTGTAAACAATAAGTAATGTAATTATATTTTGAATATATTTGATTTTACACATTCATAGTGTTGTGAAATTAATTAATGCATAATAATCGTGATAATCGTAACACCGTGATTATTTCTCTGACAATAATTGTACCAAAAAGTATAATTGTGACATCCCTAATAAACAATGATAAATGAGGCCCCAGGACTGTTCCAATACAACCCAAACACTTTTGGTTAATCACCTTGTTAGAGAACAATGTTGCTACCATGTTACTGAAACGGAGAGAGTTGGGCATTCAATGGTTTAGGGAAGGATACAGAGCAGCTTCATTTCATATCTCTATCACAAAAACCTGAATTCAAAAATAAAGCTGACCTCCCTGGGGGGGAGGTGGTGGTGGTGGTGGTGGTGGTGGGCCAAAAAAAAAGAGAAAAAAAAACATTGCATGTGCACAAACATGCATTTAGAAAAGCTCCTTTCTGTGTAATGTATCACAGCTCCACAAATGAATGAGCAGATGAGCTTTTTCATTGGTGCTCGTGCAACTGCAGTGCCGACTGATTGATTGATTGATTGATTGATTGATTGATTTGATATGACATGACTTAATGAATGTAACCAATCACGACAATTGTTTTATATTTTTTTTATAACTAATGAAAGGTAGCGGCCTGTTCTTAGTGTGCACGTCACATTATTTATATATTATTACAGGACAGTTTACCAAAGAAAACACCTCAGGACTTTTTACTGTTTAACTATGTGTCTATTTATTCTTTTTTGTATTTCAAATGTTATTTATCCAGATGCTGCTGGACCTGAATGTTACATTCCTTAAATGTTGTGTGAAATGAAGTGAACAAAATGTCTGCTGTTGTGTTATCAGACTGCCTCTCTACCTCTTCAACCAAACCAGTCGTCCACTCTGCTTCTGCTCAACCTCTCTGGCTCTCACTGTCCACATCTTTCTTTGCACTTAGTGAGACCTGTTGTGTCTTATAATGTATTATGAAAAGAGTCATTATACAAATGAAGATATTTTATTAAGAGATGTATTATCAACATGTGTTTTACAGTAAATGAAGAGGATTTCTGTTAAATGATGTTATCAAGGAAAATAAAACTGTGTTTGGACAAGTGCTCACTGCTGTGTGTCCTCACTGTTTCACACTTCAACAACCATGAGCAAATATGTAGCCTTTATTACACCAGACAGTCAGTTAACTAGTGTTTAGTCTATTGTATAAACCGTGACTGAAATGTGTGTCGTTTTGTTTTTCTTCATGTGGATTTAGTTGTATTAAGCGTTTCTGATTTGCAAATAGGGTCAACTTCGAAAAGTTAAAACAGCCGGTGACATTTATTTTACATATTGATCACATATTTACTTTTTTTTTTTTTTTTTAAACTTTCGGTAACACTGTTATTCAAAACTGTGGCCTTTTAGTCAAAAATCAACAGACAAAAACCAAAACTATACACAGGCATAACAGGCAAATTTTGAAACACTGGGTTTTATTTACCCAACAAAGATATCACAAACGTTTGGGCCAATTAAAAAAGGTCAACTCTGCAAAACTATAGGCTACTTAAGAATTCAAACAATACAGTGAATTGAACAGAGTAACACTAATGGAAGACAAAACCTGACATACACATACACTGGCAGATCTGAGCAGTTTAAATAGACACTAAGGACTACCAATGACTAGGCTACATAACAAAACAAATAGAACAACAGGACAGGTCAAATTATTGACCTGAACTATACAAAAATGAATCAAACTAATAGTTTAAAGAAATAATAACAAACACACAAACCCCCATATCTCCCTGTGACATAGTGGCTGTGTTTCTAGGGCCATGGATGTTTTTATTCAGGCCTGAAAGGATGTGAAGCCCATCACAGGCACCAGGACCAAAACACCTCTTGGTATAGGCTAATAGTGAATTATTACAATATATTAATATTTTTTCAAAGAAAGAAAGTAAACTGATTGTTTCCCCTCACACACCTGCAGCTCATCACCTTTCCTGTCTAAGAGCTCCCTCTAGTGTTCATCTTAATCCAATAAATTCACTTCTGAAAACTCATCAAATCAGCGTTTGCTATTATCTCACCCCTCTTGTTCCCCTGCCCTTGCTGGATTCAGTCAATATCTGAACATAAAGAAGGAAGTACATAGCATACAATTTAATTAATACAGAAGTGTTGAATCCCTCTGTCCCTCTTGTCTTTAACTAACAAATGACAAAGAATACACCAAGGTCACGTATACCTACTAGCAGTGTGAGTCTAATGCTATCTGAAAGACTGATACCATCAGACTCGCACTGCTAGTATTATCTTCCCAACTATATTTATCCTGTGTCTACTGGAAATTGATAGCTCACATCACAGAAACCAACATAAAGATACACTTTGACTTTGGTTTTCTTTACATCATGGTTGTATGAGTCAACTATGAAGTTATGATTGGGAAACTTTTCTCAAAACACTGAATAGGCTACACAACTCTGCTGTGGAGATCTGCTTTTAAACATAACCTGTTACTGGATCTTAATAGTAGCTTTTTATGTTCATGTGTAAAATAAAGGTTGTATGATGTAATTTCATTTTCATTTTTACCTGATTCAACATCATCAGTTCATTCAGTTTCCAGCTGCTTCACTATATAACACAACTAAAAGTCTCCATTATAACTGATGGGCACGTGATGCATGTAATCACACCACTACATCAAATTCAGATTGATGGGTGCTTCATACTGATGATGTCTGAACTGTAGAGCAAAGTCCTGGCTCTCTTCACCTGACAGGGCGAGGTATTTAACCTCTGCTCCAGTCCCTGCATCATGACCCGGTCCGTGTATCTTTTGGTCATTGGAATTTCCCTTCATGAATGAGAATTAAAAGACAAAAAACGACTGGTTTATTTGATTTTCGTTTTGAAAAAATAAAATTAAAATTGAATTACACTGATTTTTTCTTTTATTTTCATTTTCTATTTCATATATCAAAAATAAATTCACTAATCAACAGGAACGAAAAAACCAACCAAAAACAACCATTTTCGCACCGGAAGCTGTCATATAGGCTGATAAATGATAAATGTCTTTGGTACGACGGAGTATTGAGAAAAAAATCGTAATTTTTTTAGGAAAAAGTCATAATATTCTAACCTGTTGTTTAAGAACGTTTCAGTCTACTAAATCTTTTGGCACATCTGAGGCCTCATGTATCAAGACTTGCGTGGATTTCATACTAAATCATGGCGTACGCCAAAATCCAGAAACTGTCGTACGAATAAAAAAATTCAGATGTATCAAAGTGTGCGTACGCATGGATCCATTGGATTCCTTTGTACATCCCAATCAACTTGGAATTGAGCCACATGTAGACGTGCCGAACTCCTCCCTGTTGAATATGCAAATCAATGTAAATTAGGCCTGCACCGAAGATTTCCTTCTCTTCGCGGTCAGATAACACCATGCAAAGCTGTGAGGAACAACAATTGAACAAAATTTGAGTTGAAGGTGCTCCTTGATAAAGTTGAGCCGCGTAAACATCTTTTTTTTCTCGCTCTCTGCCGTGTTCCGGCACCATCACAAAGGGGAGTGGGTGAGTGTGTGTGTGATATAAAGGTGAACGTGAAGCAGACGACCGCTGTCTTCCCAAATGAAAGCAGTCAATGCACTCGATAAATAAATGATGTGAAATGGATTTACGATTTTCATTTGCTTTCTTTTATACACAGATCGCATAGTAAATAAATGCAGAAGTGGCCAGAGAGGCTGATGAAGACACATGTCCAACTTTACACATGTGTTTCAATACTTAACACAGCGTGTGTAGTTTAACCAGCAACAAAAAGAAAGTCAGTGACAGTGTGATATTTGGGGGGACATGCTCAATGTGCATCGGAGGTTATAGGACAATGAAACAAATACATTTACTTTGCAGTTCCAGCCTGTAATCTGTTCCCATTATGCTGAATGAATGCATCGTGCGCTGAAACAGCCATCTCACTACAATGTTTGTTAATATGTGATGCATCTGTATCGCACTGCAGCATCTGTAATATCTTCAAACTAAAGCTGACGGTATTTTCTGCACCACTTTGCGCATGCTTTTATATTCACCTATCTAATTGCAACACGTGGATGGGTTAGTTGTTCATAAATGTGTCTGATGTGCACATTACTCAGAGGACTAATTGTTTTCATATCATTAACAGTTTCTCAGCTTCACCTCTAAGTGTCGCCAAAGGAACAATAGCTGTAGAAAAGTACGTACGCCAGCCATGGAGTTGGCGTGGAACACCGCACTGTTCCACAGTTATTTCACTTTTGATACATCTGAACGTTGGCGTGGAAAATGACGTACGCCGCTTTTGGTGCTGCATGGTGAATCCAAACTTTGAGCCTGTCTCACACACCGCCTACCTCGGTCATCTATGCTGTCTGTTATCTTCATCTCCTGGTCCATCTTGAAACCCTCTCCCTGACTTTCGGGGCTGAGCTGCTGCTGCTGTTGCTGCTGCTGTTGCTGGGAGTCCGCCTGCTCGCACTGGCCGTTCGCCGCCGTGTTGGGCTCCACAACTACAGCCGGGTACGGGACGGTGGTGGGGTGATTCTCTGTAACGGGTGCCTTTTGGGTTCTGAAAATTTGAAAAAAATACCACAAATAATTGTAGTTCTGAACATTGCATCTGATGAAGGAGTATTTAAACCTCTGGGAAAATACTTTTTCCCACCTTAGACATGGAATCCCAAATATTTAGAGGAATTTCTTTGTCATGTTTGTCATTTTTAATTCAACCCCGTAACGGACAATGTGATCCCTGTGTGAATAAAATTTCAAAACATATTCAAACTAATTCTTGGAGAGCCTTGGTAATCAGCTGTCCCTTGTTTTAAAAATATATTCTGGGACTTCCGGTTATGGCGGCTTGCTGAGTAGACGTGTGTAAGACTGCTCTGCTACTAAACGGTCTAAATCCTTGCTAAAATAGACCAATTGTGCGACATTCAGCTCAATTACACCACCGGGGTTGAAGAAGATACCGATGACACCAAGAAAATCAAATCGGAACAAGACAAAGCAAACCAAAGTAACTAGCTTTGCAACTCCGACTGCCAAAGCCAAGCCCACCGCTAACCAGGACGCCATGGAAGCTAGCGCTGGCGCTAGCTGCGCTAGCAGCGCCAGCCCGATGGCTAGCCCTGTGGCTAGCCCTGAGAAACAGCCAGAGGGAAACACCACTACTACTGACAGGGAAGAGTCTGTCACCTCTTTGACAACAATACTGACAGCTATTAACACCATGAAGGCTGAGATCTCATCCAAATTCGATGGCATCCTCTCCGCAATTGAAAATGCAAGGAGAGACATTACAGACTGCTCCGAAAGAATTACGCAGGCGGAGACGAGAATATCAACAACAGAGGACGATGTGACTACGCTCCAGAAGAAGGTGAAAAACCTAGAGGGGAAAAATAAAGAGCTGGAAGGAAAAGTGTTGGACCTGGAAGCTCGTTCACGTCGCTCCAATGTACGGCTCGTAAATCTACCAGAGGGCGCGGAAGGTGAAGACACCTGTGGATTCCTGGAGAGCTGGATACCGGAGGCGCTGGGGCTCCAGTCGCTTCGGGGGAAAATTACGGTGGAGAGAGCACACAGGCTTGGACCAAGAAGACAACACAAGACTGATTCCGCACCTAGAACACTCATAATGAAATTTCTGAACTACAAAGACAAAGAAGCGGTGATGAAAGCGGCCAGGGCGAAGAAACAAGTCCTCTACAAAAACCATCCGGTGAGATTTTACCAAGACACGACCGCAGAGACGCACAAGAAAATAAAAGAGTTTGAGGAGGCGAGGCGACAACTCCGTCTACTGGGGCTCCGGTACGGCATGATCCCTCCTGGGCGGCTTATTGTTACCTACAAAGAGCGCTCACACATCTTCAACAGCGCCGACGAAGCCGAGTGCTTCATTAAGAAGATCCAGTCAGATAATCACCCAGATTGAGGTACTGAAGAACACATGAAACCGTAGGAAATATAATCCAAAATGGATGGAACATTACTTTGATATTTTGTTACAGTGCAGAGACGCAGAAGAGGAGGGGAGGGTGGAAGTTAAGTTGTTATACTACTGAGTTTTGAGCGCTCTCCCTCCCCGATCTATTGAGAAAAAGACAATTTTTGATATGCACTGTTTAACTAAGCAAATACGGATACGTGCTCGTTTGCTGGATTGCTTAAAATAACCTTCTACATTACAGTAGCGGAGTAGTTAAGCTCATTCTATTGTTTTTATTTATTTTATTTTTTTTTGACATCAGCATAGCTATACTGATCCTCACACCGTGTGGACCAGCTCTTTGCTTTCGGTAAGTCCAATATACGAGGGGGAGGGACACCTGACGGGACGACACGCAGGTGGATTGATGTTAGTAGAGGGAGATAGATTTGTTCTTTGTTCTTTGTGTTCTCTTTTTCTGGTCGATCTGAAAATACTAAGATTGTTGGGAAAATTCAAAACAGTTGGTCCATATGTCTGTTGATCTTAAGGTTAGAATTACATCCTGGAACTGCAGAGGGTTACAAAAAATAAAAAAGGTCAAACAAGTTATGAACAGGATAAAAATTTTACAGTCTAAAATAGTATTCCTCCAAGAAACCCATCTAACACAAGAAGATGAGCTTAAAGTGAGGAGGAGGTGGAAAGGTAAAATTCTGTCAGCTCCCTTTACCTCTCAAGCAAGGGGTGTCATGATTTTGATCCACGATTCTATTCCATTACAAATTCATAAAGTTATCAAAGATAAAGCGGGACGATATTTGATTATTCATGGGGCAATTCTTAAGGAACAATTAACTCTTATAAATATCTATGCTCCAAATACAGACGAACCCAAATTTTTCCAAAACCTATTCCTTACTATGGCCTCCTTACCTGGTGCTTATATAATGGCAGGTGATTTTAACTGCACCTTAGATCCCCAGAAAGACAAAAGTTCAGGTGTCGACCAGTCACATTCAAGAAGCAGGGGTGTAATTCACCATTTTATGAAAGAAATGAGTCTAATTGATGTCTGGAGGGAAGATAATCCCAATGGGAAAAAATACTCTTGTTATTCTGGTACACACCAGTCATATTCCCGCATAGATTTCTTTTTGATTTCAGAACAACTAAAATATAAAATAAAAGAGGTGTCCTATGACGCCATACTCCTGTCAGATCATGCCCCAAACTCTTTAGTTTATCATGACCCTAAACTGACCAGTGATATCCCCAAATGGAGATTTAAAACAAAATGGCTGGCTGACACTGGCTTTGTTACATCTTTAGATGAGCAGATTAAATATTATTTTGAAACAAATACAACAGAAACCTCACAAAGTACCCGATGGGAAGCATTTAAGGCCTTTATCAGGGGACAAATAATTAACCTTACTAGCTTTAAAGCTAAAGAAACCTACAATAGAACAAAATCATTAGAAACACAAATAAAGAAATTAGAAGAAGAATACTACCAATCAGGCTCTCAAGATGCCCATCAAAGATTAATTTTGTTAAGAACACAATATAACGAAATATCTACAACAAGGGCTTTATCAAGTTTACTACGACTTCAACAGACATTTTATGATCAAGGTGAAAAGCCTGGCAGAGTGCTAGCATGGCGCATCAAACAACTACAGAATGAAAGACTTATAACCTCACTACAAAATGATAATAATGAAAATATTGTCGACCCAATGGAAATAAATGAAAATTTCAAAAAATTTTATGAAAAGCTTTATAGCTCGGAAATAGGTCCAAATACATCAGAAATGAATACTTTTCTGGACAAAATCCAAATTCCCCAGATATCAGAAGTACTTAAGGAAGAACTAGAGAAAGATATAACATTAATGGAAATATCTTTGGCCATTGACAGTATCAAAGGAGGGAAAACCCCTGGGCCAGATGGAATACCCGTTGAGGTTTATAAAATGTTCAAACATAGACTGATGCCTACATTACTGGAAATGTTTAAGGAATCCTATCACAACGGAATCCTTCCAACATCTTTAAGAGGAGCACTAATCACCTTATTACCAAAACCGGGCAAACCGAAGAACAAATGTGAAAACTTTAGGCCAATCAGTCTCCTAAATGTGGATCTAAAAATCTTGAGTAAAATAATAGCCAGGAGACTAGAGAAATTAATTCCGAATATTATCGACAAAGACCAAAATGGCTTTGTACAAGGCAGGCAAGGCTTCCATAATGTTAGGAGAATTCTAAATATATTATTTGAGGAGAAGGGGGCAACAGATACAGCACTACTATCATTGGATGCTGAAAAAGCCTTTGATAGAGTAGAATGGCTTTATTTATTTGAAATCCTTAGACGTTTTGGCTTTGGAGAAAACTTTAATAAATGGATAAAACTACTATACACAGAACCATATGCAGAAATCATGACTAACCGTAATACATCCAAAACCATTAGGATACAAAGAGGATGTAGACAAGGAGATCCCCTTTCCCCTCTTCTTTTTATTATGGCTATAGAACCACTAGCAATAGCAGTAAGAGCACACCAAAATATAACAGGCATATCAATTGGACAACGAGAACACCGTCTGGCTCTATTTGCAGATGACGTAATCATATTCCTTAAAGAGATGGAAAAATCCATTCCTGAACTACTGGAACTCCTAAATGTATTTGGAAAAATCTCAGGATATAAATTAAATAAATCAAAATCATCAATAATGTTCTTAAATCAGTTAGAAAATAAAAATCCCCCGAAAGCAGCCACTCAATTTAAAATTGTAGACTGCTTTACATATCTAGGCATTCAAATTGTCCCACAACTTAAACATATTGTGGCCAGTAATTATGATCCATTACTACAAGAAATCTCAAAATTACTGGAAAGGTGGACACCCATACCCATGTCACTAATAGGAAAAATTAACATCCTCAAAATGAATATAATGCCCAAATTGTTGTATTTGTTTCAAAACCTTCCACTTCCTCCTCCAAGTAACCTGTTCACTCAGCTTAAAATACTATTCATTAGATTCTTGTGGAATAACAGACGTCCCAGACTCCCCGGACACGACTATCACTACTTTACTTACCTTATGATAGAGGGGGACTCAAATGTCCCTGCCCTCTCTGGTACTATCAGGCGGCTCAATTAAGAACAATGTTGTTTTACTTCACAGAAAAAGATGTCCCTCTCTGGAAAGAAATGGAAGAACTACAGCTAAATCTGCCCCTCCCAATCTACCTGTACTCGGCAAGCACTAAAATCCTCAAAAAGAATACTAAAAACCCCATTGTGAAAAATATGATTGTGGTGTGGCATCAAGCTAAAAAATATCTGAAAGAAACACCCCACCTCTCTATCTTCAGCCCAATATGGGGTAATTACTCCTTCCCTCCAGGTAAAACAGACGGGGGGTTTAAATCTTGGGCTACTAAAGGACTAGGAAAAATAGGAGACCTTTACAACTCACAAAAAGTGCTGATGTCATTTGAAGAAATCGTAGATAAATTTAATATACCCCGTAATCATTTTTTTAAATACCTACAGTTGAGAAACTTCGTAAGAACACACCAAAATCAAACATTATGCATCCCTGAAAGGTCTACAGTAGAAAAATTAATGAATATGGATTGCTCAAGCAGGGGTTTAATATCCAAAATTTATAAATGCCTAGTAGATGGAAGTACAGAAACATCAGCAGAACGGCTGGGGGCATGGAGAGAAGATTTACAGGAGGACATCCCAATAGAAAAGTGGGAGGAGGCGTGCTCTCAAGCACAATCAAGAACGACTAATACTCGCCTGAAAGTACTACAATACAACTGGTTAATGCGTACATATATCACTCCAGAAAAACTTCACAAATATAACAGTGCCATACCTGATATTTGTGTTAAATGTGAGAAGGAAAAAGGTACATTTTTCCACTGTATCTGGCAATGTACAAAAATACAAAAATTCTGGCAAGAAATAAAACAATGTATACAAGATATTTTACAAATTCAAATACCCCTAATCCCACAGTTGTTTATATTTGGTCTATATCCAGATAATTTTAAGTTTAAAAAACATCAACGAATATTTGTAGACTTAAGTGTACTGATGGCAAAGAGAGTGTTAGCCCTCTCATGGAAAAGCACCAGTAGTCCAAGTGTAAAGAGGTGGTTGTCTGAAATGTCTTCAACTCTCCCTTTGGAGAAAATTACTTATACATTGAAACACCAACAACATAATTTCCACCAGATCTGGGACCCCTTTATTTCTTTTGTATCAAGGACAGATTTGTCTCATGTGATGGAAGAACCTGGGGATATGTGAACAGTACAATAACTCTTTGCAGTAGTTAAGATCACAGAAATATGTTTGTTATAAGATTATTTGCTTTTTCTTATGAAGTTTCTAACCTGGTTCCCAACCAGAATTTGTAAACCTGTAAGGGCCGGGGTTGGGGTTGACATGTTCGTTCAAAACATGTAATTGTACTTTTGTATGTCTGTGTTTGTATTATGAAAACAATAAAAAAGAATGTTGGCAAAAAAAAAATATATTCTGAGTACAATTTATTTTATTCTTAGTAATACTAATTTGACCGTCAAGTAGGATATGATGCCTTCAGGTAAAAACGGTCTCCATATATTATGAAAATATGCAAAGAGATTAGGATTATATTAGGCCATTATATATTTTCTTGTTGTCCTTTACATTCTACACACAGTCCAGCAAATATTTTTCAAATATTTCTTTTTACCATCCCAGAATGTATGAAAATCTATCACAAACGTAACAGGGTTGAATGCATTGTAACAGGGTTGAGCAGAATAACAGGGTTGAAGTGACTATTGACATTTCAATACTATATGGATTAATTTACCTACAAAATAAATGACACAACATTTTATCAAAATTAAATTGACTTTAAATAATTAATTTCAACAAACAAGAGGGAACAAACTTGTAATTTGGTATTTCATAGGCCTATTTAACATTGACCACCATGGCTGTGTGTGGGTGGGTGTGCATCTGTACATTACATTTTTAAATTCTGTGTGTACAGTAGTTGATTTTTTAAGGTCTTTGTGTGCAAATCTTAATTCACTACTTAAAGTGCCTATGGGGACTTTTGTAAAGTTTTCACACATTTCCAAGAGTCTCCGCTCGCATGGTGAAATTCTTGGACCAGAGCAAGATGGACGAAATTGAAACCATTTGATGATCAAATACCGCCATAGTTCCGACCATAAACGACGCCGACTAGTGATCAGCCACGAGCAGTGTCTGGGAAACCAAAGTCTTTGGGTTCCAGGGGGAATATGGTTGCAAATCGCTCCGTCTTTCTGAGGCAATGCTGGGCCACTAAATAATGATATCAAAATGATTATAAAGATAAAACAAGAAAAAGGACACATTAACAAGTGTGGGTAGTGTAGATTCATCCACATATGAGACTCTTTTATAACCAAAAGCAAACTTCACTTGGGTAGGCTATCTTTAAAGCAGCAAAGCATGGCTCCCTCCTGGGCATTTCTAAAGTACCTATTATTATCAAGCAGTGTTTTTTCACGAGCTATGAGTACCAAGCTAACCACATTATTTCCCTCTCCTTGAAGACCCTGATCTGGCATGCACTGCATCCGAATCTCACTCTCAGGACGGGATCATCCCTATGTTCCCCAGGTTCTATGTTCTCCGCTCCTGAAAAAGGGTCCTATGTTCCCCGCTTAAGATTAAGGTTAGGTTGTGAGATGGTTAAGCTGTTTACACAGTAGCCTATGCCCAGGCAGGCTTCCAATGTTAAAGGAAATACACGTTTTAGAGGGTTAAGAGCTGTCAAACTTTCAACCCCATAACAATGATTCAACCCCGTAACAGTGTGTTTTGTTACGGGGTTGAATGTTACAGGGTTGAAGATTTTAGCTAAAAGTGGCCATGGCTCCCATGTTAGCAAAGGTATGGAGCACCACATAGCATTTGGAAATCATGAAATTATTATACTTTTCCACAGTATTGTTTGATTCTCCTTAAACAATATTGAAATATAATTTATGTATGTAACAGTGTTGAAAGGTTGAGCTTGACGATGTCAATCTGACAATAAAAACAATGAAATATGGGTAAAAGTGTATGCTAGCACTTAACTCTCTTTACATGATGGCCTTGACAAGACTTGAGTGATGTCACTTCCTGAGGGCTGAAGATGTTGGACTGACCCTTATTTTCAAAAAGGAGGGAAATGCTCTGCTGTTACGGGGTTGAACAAAACTGGGGGACATGATTATATAGTGCCGTTTAATGACAAATTAATTATTTTTTTTCAGATTTCTTTTATGTTGGTTAAAGTAGACCAGCAAATTGTTATATTAGCAGAAAAAACTTAGGGTCAATAGCATTTTTTATTTGTTTTAGATTGAATGGAAAAGAGACTTTGGTCACTGGGGACATGCATTTTTGGTTGTCATCTGATGCTCAGAAACCCATAAAAATGTGATTAATGTATTTTTTCAAACATTTTTTGTCTGTTATATGGGAAATACAAATGCTTTTTTCTGTTTCTTGGTTTAAATGCATTTTGTTGGTTTCCTATTTTTTAAATCTTTGAGTTAAACCTGTGGGACACAAAAGGCACCCGTTACGGGGAGTCCGTCATCTTCTCGGCAGGCTGCGGTTCAAGTCAGGCACTCCAACAATTTCGCACCTGGGCGAGAAGTGCGGGCGTTGAGCTGGGGAGAGACCGGGAGACGGAGCTGGAGGGAGGGAGAGGGAGGGAGGCTGCTCGCACGGCTGCAGGTCCAGTTGCGCCAAATTAGACACTGTAAGGTGGAATGAGACCGGAAATGAAGAGATGTGGACAGAAAAACAAACGTCAATCCGTCAGTAGTCCGTTTTACTCCACCACATTTGCATTGGCAAATACATGCTGCTGGCTTTCTACCTAAACTTCAGATTAAATGTGAATTACAAAGTATCAAGCGCTAGCCTTGTTGTATACGATACAAGGCTGTTAAAATTAGCTCCAGTTGAAGCAGGGATTATAATACCGTTTAATAGGTCAGTCGATAAATAAAACATTATCTTAAAGTTGTATAGTCAATGTTTAACAACTAATTATTTACTAATTATTACCTTTACTTACAATAACCAAACGGCTGCGGCTAAAATGGGTTGAACTTTTATTTGATCAAACTGAAACCGTGTTGTTTTCTCTCTCAATAATTAAGCCTACGCAGTTTTGCATCTAACATTATCGATTAACATGGAGACTAATACGACATTTGTGCTGCGCTAATGTAGGAAATTGGCTCTTTATTTTGAAGGCACTTACCGGAACTAGTATTTCTATGTGGTCACCCCTGACAATCGTTGTTGCGCAAAGACTGGACGAGCAAAAAGAAAAAAAATGCAACAGGCTGCAAGTCGCGATGTCGTGAATGCCACACCTGCTCTCTAATTAGGCCCACAACACCTGGTGGTGGTTCACGTGAGCGAGGAAATACGTGTCCCGTGCGGACTGAGCGCCACCGCAGATGTGAAGGCAGACGGTTGCTGTTGCTTCACTTCTACAAATATTGATGATGCTCTTGAACATTTTGTATTTCATGTTTCATATTGAACTGTTCTGGATTTATCAAGATAGGCTCCTTAATTCACTACATCTTTACAATACAGTGCAAAACATTACTTTATAAAGACAATTTACCTAAACAGGACAAACTAAAAAGGGGGGAGAATTAATTCTCTCTCCTCTCTCCTCTCTTCTCTCTTCTCTCTTCTCTCCTCTCTTCTCTCTTCTCTCTTCCTCTGACCGCAGGTGAACAGGATGCACCTAACTCCTTATATGGTGGTCAGGATCTCCTAATATGGCTATTCGTGGGCGGAGATGCTAATTGCTGATCACCGGGGCGTATGATTGTGTGTAAGTTTCCCCACACCGTTCATGAATCTGGAGTAGAGTATCGTGGGCTTTTATGTGCAAATCTACGCACAGATTTAGGCCAACTAACGTTCCCCGCAGTGCTGATGCTACAAGGCAAGCCAAGGCATCTTTATACAGCGCATTTCATACCAAGTGGCAACTCAATGTGCTAAATACAAAGCATAACAGCATAAAACAAAGAATAAAAAAAAATTAAACACATAGTTAAAAGCAAGAACAAAGAAGAAGAAAAGGGAAGGAAGCTGGAAGGAAGCAATTGTGTCCTGACCTTTAGTCCTGATCACACGACTGTTCTCAAAAATGTAAAAATGTAGCTCATGCTGCGTTCGCTGCGACTCGTAACCCGGAACTTTCCCAGTTGAAAACTATGATTTTCCGACTTCACAGTGTTGGAGATGCACCACGCCAGAATAACCAAAAACATGTTGGACTGGGACAAACTTTGCATCTAAAATGCGTCACGTAGCCTGCCTAAAGCATTGACACAATATGGCACAAAAACAGCTGTAGCTAAAAGAACGCTTTAATGTAGCCTGCTATTTTGGCATTTAAGTGCATTTCAATTGGTGTTTGATTATTGACGATGTGCCTCTGTATGAGTGCAGATGTGAGGACACACAACGGGTGTTTCAAACTTCAGGTGGTGTGCGAGTGCACTTTTTCAAGTCGGAGGTGGGAAAACTCCGAGTTCCCACTCGTCTCGAACGCAGCATGAGAGTCGCTCAAATTGCTTTCGCCCGCTACTTCACGGTCCATTCATATCTGTGTAGCAGCTACGTCTCTCTCTCTTTCTACTTCTTGTCGGTGAGAGGAAAGGATCCACCTGTATTCACTCACCTGTCCAGACATTTATCTATAGACTCGCTGTCGCTGCCGAGGATGGAAACTTTTTATCAAAGGTAAAGTGAACAGAGCTCAGTCTGAGTCTGATAATTGAGAGAATAATGTTAATGCTACTGTATCAATGTTATTAATGTGTTTTTTTATGTTTGTGTGGACTGACAGGATGTTTCTTCTAACCGGCTCCATGTTGGTCTTTGGTCTGATCAGATGTGTGTATTCACTGTCTGGTAAGTTGTTGTTGATCATTTATTAAGTGTGAAATGGTTAGAAAACCTGTTAATTAAACGTCCTATTTAGAGTTTGTTGACAGCTACATTGTTGTTTACTCTTGTTCATTTTGAATCAAATTTCTTCAATAAATAAGACTTATTGTGTAGGATATAGCTACATATGCCCACATCACAGATCAATATTCTAAAATATAATCTGATTACAGTAATTCGATTACTTTGTAGTTTTCCCCCATAACCTTGGCATTCTGAAAACAGTATTAACCTATAAATAGGTTACTGATAGAATTGATATTAATGATTATTCTGGGTTGTTCTCGGTCCAACTGTATCAGAACCGTCAGTGCTAGAAAGAGCCAATGGCTGTTCAGTGGTAGCAGAGAGGTGTATTTTGGTTGTATAAAAATATGATTAATCAAAAAACTTATATTTTTTTAATTATTAAGCCCAAACAAAGCCAAAATGTGTTAGGTTGTGCTCCCCTCTCCCCTGAATGAGATGTAGTCTGTTTCATCCAGTATTTTTTGCTCCAATCTGAGCAACAAGATCAGATACCATACAACTTTATTTATCTGATTCCTTCAACCGACACTTTACGGTGACTTTGGACGGTAGAGTAGAGTAGAGTAGAGAATACTTTATTCATCCCAAGGAGGGAAATTCAAATTGTCCATATCAATGTTTTCAAAGAACCCTATAGTCATAGCAGTAGGTTCGTTACCTTTAATTGTCAGTGCAAGCTATTTTTAGAACGGCGGAGCAGAGCCATGAGCTGCTCAGAGCTACGCTACGGAGGCTCATGGGATTTCTTGGTTTCCCTCATCAAACTCATCAAATACACAATCCAACAACTCCACAACGCTCTGGTGGACAAGTTGTGACCTGCACATTCACCACACTATGAGATAATAACACAACGTTATCACACAGAGTTGTTTTAGAGGGAAATTCAGAGACTGTTGATGAAAAACTGTTCCTGAAGGCAACGTGCATCAGAGGTTTTGCATGAATTTCCCTCTAAAACAACTCTGTGTGGTAACGTTGTGTTATTATCTCATAGCGTGGTGAAACCAAGAAATCCCATAATGAGCCTCCGTAGCGTAGCTCTGAGCAGCTCACGGCTCTGCTCCTCCGTTCTAAAAATAGCTTGCCCCGACAATTAAAGGTAACGAACCTACTGCTATGACTATAGGGGTTATTGTGATGGGCCCATTTGCCAAAATGTTGAACTATCCCTTTAAGAGTAGGCCTATTACCTCACACACACACCACTATATTCACTTTACATCAATTCATAGCTGTCATTATTTTCTCACCTGGTCTGTTTTCAGAACAAACAGGAGTTCATTATGTGGAGCTGCTCTAACTGGTTCTACATCCAAACTAGATTTAGATTCTTCTGCTCTGTTTCCTCTCTGTCTCCATCAGGTCAGATCATCACAGCTGGTCCTGGAGACACCGTCTCTCTGTCATGTGGTCTTTTCACCAACGGACCAATTGAAGCTGTGGTGGTGATCAAACTTGGTGAGGAGGAATATGTCCTCTTCTGCCGTAACCACAGCTGTGAACCAGACCATCAGCTTGAGTCATTTTATGGCCGTGTGAAGCTTCAGGTGGAGAACAACACCATCACTGTGATCATCAAGAATGTGACGATAAACGACTCAGGAGAGTACGAGTGTCACGTCTCCAATGGGACAATGGGATCTAACCCTGACACCCCATATGGCACCAGATCCAGCAAGACCTCCAACCTGATAGTTTCAGGTGAGTCTTGGTCAAATCTTAGATTTAGACAAGCATGAAACGTAGAAACAAGATGTTTTTGATTGACCACTGAACTTTACCTTCTCTCTCTCTCTCTCCATCAGATCAGATCCTTTCACCTCAACCTGGAGAAGACTTCACTCTGTCCTGTGATGTTCCCATGAACGTCTCTCCTGGTGCTGTGCAGTGGAACCATGACGACCTTGAAGATCCGTCTGTCAGGGAGCGTGTGAAGTTTCAGCTGAGCAACAACACCCTCTCTCTGCTGATCAACAACGTGAAGCCAAACGACACAGGGTTTTACAAGTGTTGTATCAACAGCTCTTGTACTGAGCCCATCAACACCGTCTACCTGAACGTCTCAGGTGAGTCCTGGTGCAGCTTCTTCCTGGTTGATGATGTGGTGATTGAACCACAGACTCTGTTACAGCTGATTTCTGACCTCTGCTCCACAGGTCCCACAACTGGAGGTGTTGGCGGCATTAAAGGCAGAGCACCTGTAGTAGTGGCAGTCATTGGGGCATTGTTGGTGTTGGTGCTGGTGCTGATGCTGCTGTTTGTACGATGGTTCAAAAAGAGACAAACGTATCGAGGCTTTTCTGTGGTCAGGTTCCAACGAGCTCCGGTTTCTAGTGCCGAGTGAATACAACATGACTATCTAACATAGAGAAGAGAAGTGATTGCCCCTGCACTGCTCAGATAAAACTCCACATTGGTGCAGGTGGTATCAGGAACAAAAACCATAGAAAAAGAAAGTTCCACCGCACACAATGGGGTAATTCAACTAATTTATTGTTAAAATACAGCAGCAACGCGTTTCACGCTGGTTACAAAAAGAAACAAACATATAGAGGCTTTTTTGTGGTCAGGTTCCAACCTATACACGTGCTCTCAAGTCTGTCCTCTGCACTTTACACTTTGCACTACTGCCACTACTTTTTGCTTTGTTTAAAGCCCCAGTATGTGACATTTACCCCCATCTAGCGGTGCGGTTGCATGTCGGAACGTATTCTTGCTGTTGCGTTTACGTAAACTCGGGCAGAAGTCAGAAAAACAACCGACGCTGCATGTAACAGGATAAACAAGCCTCTATGTAAACAAACGGTCCGCCAGCACGAGGCTAAACAATACCGACGTGACAATATGTTGTCATGGTGATGTCGTATTGTTTACCTGGCCCACGTTTTACCGTCTTTCTCTCGTCGAGTAAAATAACATCCAGTTGGTTTGCCGACGGCGTCACTCACGGCGTCATTCAGGTGTCTGACTGCACCTGAAGGCAACACCAGTGCCTCCGTCCTTCCTCACACCAGCCTACACGGTGGTGACAGTTTTAACAGGCGCCGTCTGGAAAACTTTCTCCCCGAGAGGACAGCTGTGGTGAGCAGAGTTTGTGGTTACCTACGGTCACGGTGACACTGAACGTAAAACATGGCGATTCAACATGGCAGAGAAGGTTCGGTGAACCCCCCCCTGTATGTTTGTAACGACTTGTAACAACTCATTCTAAGATACGAGAAAGCGCTCGTTTGTATGCGGGCGCGATTCCACTTCATTGAAATACGTATTTATGAAAGACATATTTGATTATTGTCAATAAAAAGCCAGTAAAGTCCCGTACTGTCCCTTTAAGTAAGTGTTCATTCTATTTTCCTGTAATCTTTTTTAAAAACGGTATGGTGCATTTTTGACCTAAGTTTCATTCCTCCTCGTATTTCAATTATTGGATGAAGATGAACTTAAAGGGCCAACGAGGAGTTTCTATTCGGTTATAAAACAGTCTCACGTTAATGTGGATGAATCTACGCTACCCACACTTGTTAATGGCTCCATTTTCGATCAATATATCGTTTTGTCTCTATCATTATTTTGTTATTATTAGTGGTGGTGGAAATGCTGGTCGAGTCGACCGGCGGTTCCTTACTTTCGGTTTCGCGGACGCAAATGAGAATAACGGCGATTCGGGCGGCGTTATGGTCAGAACTACGACGGTAACTGAACCTCTTTGAACCTCTGACTTTAATCCTTGATGAATGAAAACATGAGTCCGTCTTGCGCCGGTGGAGGAATTCTACGGTGCGCGCGGAGGCAGCGTGAAAACACTTTGCTTTTCCAAAACTCCTCGTTGTCCCTTTAAAGGAAATAAACTGCTATATTATGTTACTACTAGACCGTGTCAGTGCTTTTTATATCTCCCTCTCTCTCTTGCTTCCTTTCTACCTCTTCAACCAAACTGGTCGTCCACTCTCAGTCTGCTTCTGCCTCTAAAATGAAGTTTTTCCTGTTGCCTCTTGGTGAGATTTTTTGTTATTATGAAGGGAACGTAACCGAGTGACAAATTAAAAGAAAAAACGTGACTGAATGAGTCGTATTTAAGAAGGAAAGAAGAGCCAAGGTTCAATTCAATACATTGTCATTGGCAACAACATCTTAAGTACTGACATAGTTATTAAGCCCATAAGTGCCTCTCAACCCAAATTTTAATTTTTTTAATTTGTCACCCTTCTCCAAACTGAATGTGGTGTTGATGAACTCTGAAAACAAGCCAGAAAAAAGTTATTTTTTAAAAGATTGTGACTAGATTAGAGTGTATTTAAATGAAAAGATTTGTCCATTGAAAGATTATTATAAAACAGTTTTCATGAAGAAAAATAAATCTTTCAACAACTTGTTGTGTGATTGTTTTCCTCTGTTTGCATTTGGACAAGTGGTCATACCTGTGTCTCACACAAATATCTTTATGACACCAGCCAGTTAACTAGTGTTTAGTTTCTAGTGGAAACGGTGACAGAAAGGTGAATTTCATTTGTTCATGTGCATGAGAATCTCAAGTTTTCCTGCATGAAGCTGAGTTTTATGAGACAATATAAAGAGCTGCACACAAGAGGTAGTTTGAACAAAGTGAGCCATGTAGGCTGGTCCAGTAGATGGCAGTAAAACACCACTACACAGCCAGAAACAAGAACATGTGCTATGAAGATTGATTTATTTATCAGTTTATTTCAAGAGGACAATGCACATTGATGGATGTGCCATGTGCTCCAGGTGTTTCTGCTTCTGGAGCAGTGAGGCCAGAGCTGCAGAGAAATAAAACTTAGGTTTGTTGAAGATTTTAACAGAAAAACAGAGAAAAACCAAGTTGTTTAAAGCTCAGGGAAGAGATCTTTTTCTGAAAATTAAAAAAAACAAACTGTATAGACCTTTTTAATGGAAGCCATTTTGACTTGAGACGAATACAGGTGTTACCAAGGGAGCTTTCTTAATTCCAACATGTCCTTTAAATAGATCAAACCAGTCGACTTCTACCAGCAGAGTATACATGTCCTCCATCCTGACATGATGGTGGTGTTGGATCTGCACTATGACAAGACATCACATAAAGTCAAACCCACCTCCTCCTCCTCCTCCCTCTGTAGCTGCGGTCATGTTGAGGTTTCCTCTATGGAGACTGTGAAAATATTATAGATATAGCCTGTTCCTTTTATTTGTCATTCAAAACAACATCCTGTACAGTGAAGCAGCTGATTTCTAGGTGCAACATCACCTCAACAGAGATTTATTTATTGTGTACTTATATTTTCTTTTGTACTGTTTAGATGGGGGGAGGGGGGGTTATTTTTGTAGGACCGTGGGAATGGGTAGGACTGGTATTGGGGTTGCTGCTGTTTGTGTTTAATGATCTTTTGAAAATGTAAGGGACCCATAAAGTCAAATTCCAACCTATGAGGAGCAAATGTTCAGCCTTCATTACACCAGGCAGACAGTTAGTTTAGGCTGAATCCCATTTCACCCCTTGGCCCTACCCCTCACCCCTACCCCTCCGTTTTGCGCGTTCACGTGTAGGGGTAGGGGTGTCCCAATTCCCGTTAGGACGGAGGGGTAGGGGAAAGGGGTAGGGCTATATACCCCTCCAAACGGAGATTTTTCAGAGGCACACTCCAAACGGAGGGGTATGAAAAGTTTCCCAGAATGCATCTGGCGGCAACCGGCAGCGGTGGCTGTAAAACGAAAAGCTGATTTATTTCTCACTGCAGCGCTGTTATTATGTCATTTTAAAACATTTTCATGCGAGAAAGTAGCGGTTTAGGTCCCAAATGTGCGGTTAGTTTGTCCAAATGACGGCTGGTTAGAAGTTCGTTCGCGCCGACGTTTTTTTTTCGGAGAAGCGAAGCTCCAGGAGGAGCGGCTCCTCACCGAGGCAGCAGCCGGTCTTCAGCGCCGGTCTGCCGGCTACATTACGTCCTCGTCCTGGGAGAAAAGACGGTCGCTAATTAACATACCCGCAGGTTTTTAGAGGTTTACCACCGGCTGGTTAAATTATTTTTAGCATTTAAATATTAGTCTCATTAATGAAACTTAACAATTCTGACTGGAGCATTATTATTTTGAATGAAAAGAGCTTCATGTGTGTAGGTATCAGACATCCGCTGCCTCTGGGTTCTGTACACGGAAATCACCACATTTACATCAATAAATTAATGTTTTACAATGAACCGATCAGCCTGCATTAAGTTCTATCTTATATTTATTAAGTTATATGGTACAAGGCTATTTGATTTCTGGCAAAAGCTCGGCGCATCAGCTTTTGAAAGCCAGTGAAGACTACGTGATGACGTATGTGACTGTTGAAGGGGTATCCCAATTCATAGGGGTTGATTTTCTACCCCTACCCCTTGTAGCTCCGTTTCAAGGGGCGAGGGGCAAGGGGAAAAAGAACTCCTGGAAAGGGGTCTCAATTTCATCCCCACTCCCACTCAACTAGACAAAATTCAACTAAAAGGTGATTTATATGATTATCATAGGAAATTGAAAATTTTGGATCATTTTGCATATAATTCTAATTATCTACACTAGGGCTGACCTCGAATAGTCGCTGATTCGACGATTCGATTCGGAGAGGTCTGATTCGACTATGAACCTCGTAGTCGAATCATACCATTCTGACTATATGGGGGTGCCCACGGCTGCTGAGCATTAATTGTTTCACAGAATGTGTTTTTTTTTTTCATTATAAAAAGCCTATTTTGATACAAAATCCGACCACTTTCTGTTAATAAAGCATTCAAAATGAAATGTGCGTTTAAACGGTAGTTTTAGCTTCTTACTATGTGTTAATAAATCACCCACTGCAGTTGTAATTAAATGCGCGGAGGTGAGCAGCGCGCAGGCAGAGTGATACCGCTCTGCTCTGCACACAGGACCGTCAACGTCACGGTGAAGTCACTGCAGACGCTCACTGAGCGGCAGAAAGAGGAGGCAGAGCCGCCAAAGTTTAAAATCAAGTATAATCAAGGCAATTTTCTCCGAGCCCACAGCACAGGCTACCGGTCTGACATCTAACTTTGTCAGCATGCAGGTTACATACGGAGAATGCGGACTTTGACCAGGTTGCATTCAAGATCCTACTTTCAACCACGGAAATTGGAAATCTCGAGCTGTAATTGTTTTTTCGATGGATCAGCTGTGTTTACCGTTTCATGTGTCGTAGTTCTGATGTTTAGACAGAATAATTAGTTATCTAACACATCCTAAAGTTTGACATGTCAAGAGTTTTTCAGAAGAGGATCTCGTTTTTTGCGACTTCCGAGTTGTCATGAACGCACCATTAGCGCAGCTGTGATCTCGTCCCTCTGCAGCCTGTCTGTCTCTCTGCCGGTGTCGCGGTCAGTGTTTGATTAAGATTAAAACACACAACGTAATGTACGGATTGTTGAGTCCTTGTGACCTCCGTTTTATTTTGTTTTACCCATGGATGTATTGGTTTTACCCGGTTTATCTGTGAAACGGGAAAAAGTTGCAAATACGATCTTGCTGCTATGTAAAAAAATAAAAATAAATAAAGGTTCGACTATTAGTCGACTACGGCAAAATCTGACGAATCAGATTCGACTATGAAAATCCTTAGTCGAAAACAGCCCTAATCTACACTTACCTTTTCAGAAGCCTTCTACCTGGGAACCTGAGCTTAACCAAGTCTCTCCCTTTATTCAAGACTTAATCAGTCGGGATGTAACCAATTTTTCCTCCTTCAGGGCCCCCTCAGTTCATACTGTTGCTCACAACAACAGATTCAAGAGTAACATCACTGGGGACCAACGACAGGCTCTCAAGGCCCTTAAAAATCTTGACAATGTCATCATCAAACCGGCTGACAAGGGAGGACAAATTGTTTTACAAGACAGGGTCAACTATTTACTAGAGGCCCATAGACAATTAGAAAACTCTAACTATTATCAACCACTTCCAGGTCTTATGCAATCTGAAACGCAAGAAATTATTAAACCTATTATTGATAGTCTTTATCGCAAAAAGTTCGTTAATTTTAAACAACTCACTTACCTGTATGGTCCCGATGGTTCCAGGGTGCCATTCCGAAGGGCCGCCATTCCGAAGGGCCGCCACTCCGAACGTTTACTTTCATTTGTCGGAATGCCGACCCTTAATTATTTATGGGAAAGGGGTGCCATTCCGAACCTGAAAAAGAGGGTGCCATTCCGAACCTGATAGAGCGGTAGATCAGGGTTCGACTCCCGGGGGAGACACCTATTAATAGTGATTTTATTGGCCTCTACCTAATCTTTTTACTAAACTTAACCAACTCCTTTCTACATTGCCTAAACCTAACCAAAGCACAGAGCAAGGACATTTATTTTCAGCAGGAGCGCCGCGGCTGCATCAGACTCGCACCTGGGTGAAACTTTGGAGGCGGAGGGGGAGGGGGAGGGGAGGGCGTTGTCCCCGCGGCGCGTCGTGTCAAGCCGGGCAGGAAGTCAAACCACGAGAGAATCCGGTCAATTTTCAAAATAAAACACATTCGGAACGGCGGCCCCTCGGGAAGTTCGTAATGACGGACCTTCGGGAATTTTCGGACTGGCAGACCGTCGGAATGGCGGTCCTTCGGAATGGCGGTCGCCCCCCGGTCCCGATTGTCCACGTCCGCGCCTCTTTTATCTCCTTCCAAAAATCCATAAACCGCCAGAGTCCTGGGGCCTCATTTATAAACGCTGCGTACGCACAAAAGAAAGCGTACGCCACCTTGCAAGCAAGTTTTGGGATTTATAAAAAACAAACTTGGCGGGAGAATGTGCGCAGATCCACGGCAGCTCTGACCCTGCCATATGCACAAAATCTGGAGAAACGGGGAAACGGCGACACCAAGAGCAGAGGGAGGAAATGAAAGAAAATATGTGAAATTGATACATTTGTGTGAAATAATCAAATATTGCCTTAATCATATGAAGGATACATTGGCAAAAATGAAGAACGAGGCATAATTTAGGCTATATTGACAATTTCGTATTCAGATAGAGAGAGATGTAATTTATTGAAGCACTAAAATAATTTCACAGATGTGGAAGTACCGACGGGTCCAACCAGCCTGTTTAGACGCGCTGGTTCAGGTAGCGGTGCAGGTCGCACCTTGGGCTTCCTTTTTTCTGTCTTTCTTATATTTGTAAATATATAAATCACATAGTGTTGTTTATTGTGAAATGGACTGAATCAGCGCTGACGCATCAGCCTTTTTCTTTTTTTGCTGGGTTCGGGAGAGTTGATGCTGGTGAGTCGGAACCGGCTCGTGAAGGAGAGAGGGGGGTGCGGGGGTGGGGGGGCAGTGACTGTGAAAGACACACAGTGGCTCAGCTGTCATGAGGTTTATAATCAGCAGCGCACGAGCCGGTTCGGACTTCCTTGTGCTGTTGCCGGCACCACAATCAATTCCTCCAAACCTAAAAAAACAACAACTAAACGTCTGCCTGAAGCGTCGGCGCTGATTCAGTGCATTCAAAAGAAAGAAAAAAGGAGGCCGGAGGTCCGACCCGAACCGAGTCTCGTTCACCCGAACCAGCGCGTCCAACCGGTCCAGTATTCCCACGTGTTGAATGTATTCCCTCGGCTCTTGTCTCCCCCTTTCCACCGTCTATTGGTTGATTTGGTCTGAATGAATATTCATCATGGGTGTTTCCTGACCTTATACAGGCACCGTATGGGCGGGGTGAAGTGCTTTTTCACGTGCGCCAATTTTAGTATTGGTTGTGATTTACAAATGGAAACAGGCGTAGGACGTGCGTGCGCACGCTTTTATAAATCTGAAAGTTTTTGTGCGCACGCAATTCCTGGGTTTCCTCCGTACGCCACCTATAGTCATCTTTCCTACGCACAGTTTTATAAATGAGGCCCCTGGACCGTACCGTTTTCTGTTCCTGCGGGCAGACCAATTATTAGCGACTGCGGCTCAGAAACCTACCGCATAGCAGAGTACATAGACTACTATTTAAACCCGTTAGCACATAAACATCCCAGCTATGTTAAAGATACATATGATTTTGTCCACAAATTAGGCACTCTTAGAGTCCCTGCGCAGTCGTTTCTTTTCTCCATTGATGTTGATTCGCTATACACTATCATTGAATCGCGGTCTACGAGCGGTCCAAAAAACGTTTCAGAAATTCCCTGATATGCACAGGCCAGATGCAGAAATCTTGGAATTGTTGAAGATTACATTAACTAGAAATGATTTTCAATTTGCTGATAAAGCATACTTACAAATCTGTGGCTGTGCTATGGGAAGGAAATACTCTCCAGCTTATGCTGATATCTATATGGCCGAGTGGGAGGAGTCAGTTTTCAAAAAATGCAGTTCATTGCCGCTGCTCTATCTCCGCTACCTCGATGACATATTCGGCATCTGGTCGGGCACTCAAAGTGACTTCCACATTTTTCTGACTACACTGAATCAACATCATCCCAAAATTAAACTTAAATGTAACTTACAATTGGAAAGAGAGAATTATGTCTGTGTGTGTGTGTGTGGCCTGTGTCTTGTATGCTCCACATGTTCTCTCGGCTCTCTCAGACAGACTGAAGATGGCTGTCGGCCCAGACCTTTCTGTCTTTGTTGCTTTTTGTTTCTTTATTTTTATTTTTTCAGTCCCTCCAGGATTTCGCCATGTCGCGATCACAACAATTAACGCAAACTGTGAATTTGTGTAATCTTGCAATTTTCACCACAAATTGGACCAATTGTCGGTGCTTTCTGTGAGTTCCACAGCAGAGAGTGTGAGTCGATGGAGGAACAGCGTGGCTGAGCTGACGCAGCTGTACACTAACTGATCTTATTCTAACCCTTTTCACTAGGAGCACAGGTGGAGCACAGGAAAGAACTTAGGAGCACTATTAAATTTCATAACACACAACACAATTTTATTATTAACACTACACGTGCACTCATACATACACACACACAGTGCCATCATAAGGCCAACTGCTCTGTCATTTAAACACAGAGAACATCTTTGTCACAGTGTGATGCAATTCAATTATCAAATTAATGACAGACCTTGTTGATATCTTAAAGCAGATATCAGCGGTCCGGCCGTTCTGGCTAATGCTGCGTTCCAGGCAGGCTTTTGAAACCGTAATTTACAGCTTCAAGTCACGACTTACGACTATTTGTAGCGTTCCAGGCAACCTGTAACTCCTGTTTTTCCGTCCTGTTGTCTGTGAAAGTCACTATAACGGCCTCTCGTAACTTCCGACCCGTGAACTCGTACCAGATCAAACTGGTATGACTTCACAGGAAGGAAAAACACAAAGTACGAGTTTCCTTGAACGCACCATGAGTTAGCAGCCCCCGCCCTCGTCAGGCATCTATTGGTCCTCGTCCCTACGTCACCACATTCACGCGCATCCCTTGGCTGCACACACAGCCCTTCATGCCGTTCTCTCTCCTCATTGGATAACACTTGTATCCCACAAGGAAAGTTTTCTCCTGGTTTACAGCAGAGCAGAGTGACGGAGAGACTCGTGTTACGGCTGAAACACTCCATGCAAGTGATTGCTGACGGAAAATAGGACTATTAGGGACTTATATTAACAAAAACATTCCACTGATATCTGCTTTAATTGATGAATTTAAGCTGAACAGTCCTTATACAGCCTGAACATTTTCCCTCTGACTTTAAGCTGACTTCTAATGTGACCAAGCATGGGCCATGCATGGAAATACTTCAACTTTTTTACTTGTATGACCAACACCATATTTGATACAGGTGAACTGGTCTCTCCTGCCACTACACTAGGGATGGGCATTTCGAATAGTTTACTAATCGAGTAACCGAAGCTGGTACTAATTGTCTGACGGACAGAGCGCAGCCGGTGCATAAATGCGCTCTGTCCGTCATACAGTCCGCATGACTGACACACAGCGTCGTCACACCCAATGTCAGGTGCATAATAACAGTAGAGACTTAACAAAAACATTCCACTGATATCTCAAGGAAACTTTTACTTTGTTTTTTTCCTTCCTGCTTGAAGTACACATGTTGGTACCAGTTTGATCTGTTTCAGGAAATAACAGGGAAGGTTCAGAGTGTTTGTAAAGTGAAAGTTATTTTCGAGAGACCGTTATAGTGACTTTCACAGACAACAGGACGGTGAAAACACGAGCTACAGGTTACCTGGAACGGCATGATAATGTAGTTGTAGTTGTGCTCTGACTGCGTTTTTTTAAATCCTCGGGTACCCGAGTAATAAATTCATAACCGAGTAGCAGATTGCTACTCGAGTACTCGAGTACCCGGGTAACCGTGCACATCCCTACACTACACTTGATATTAACTCTATTTAACTACTTAAAGCAGATATCAGTGGAATGTTTTTGTTAATATAAGTCCTAAATAGTCCTATTTTCCGTCAGACTTGAGAGAGAACGGCATGAAGCTGAGGACCAATAGATGCCTGACGAGGGCGGGGGCTGCTAACATGGTGCGTTCAAGGAAACTCGTATCTGTTTTTCCTTTTGAAATCACGAGTTCACGGGTCGGAAGTTACGAGTGGTCGTTATAGTGACTTTCACAGACAAAAGGACGGTAAAAACACGAGCTACGGGTTACCTGGAACGCTACAAAGTTGTAGTTGTGACTTGAAGCTGTAACTTACGGTTTCAAAAGCTTGCCTTGAACGCAGCATTAGCCGAAACGGCCGTGCCGCTGATATCTGCTTTAAATCACCGTGGCGACGCTGTCCGTGGTGCTGAAGGTGACAGGTTCACCTGACAAACAAACTGCAACATCGTTCTGTTTGTTTATCATGTCAGTTTTGTGTGTGACTTGGTAGTTTAATTGTTGAGATTAAGAACATCACTCCCTGGTGATGCTGAAAAGAAAAAAAGAGAGCTGGGTATCGCAGCTGTGTAAAAAAAAAAAAAAAAAAAAGAAGAAAGAAAAAAAAAGATTAAATGTCGGAATGGCGGTACCAAAATGTTGGAATACCGGCATGTCAAGAATAGTGGGATGTCTAAATAGAAACATGTCGGAATAGCGGGATGTCTGAATTAATTATAATCACTGTGTGAGCGTCCACCGACTCCGGCGCGTCGTGGGTCCGGAACGACACCGGCATCCGGCAGCCCTCGCAAAAGATACGCACAGATTCTATTTTTGCCGGACGTTGGAGCACAGCGCATCAATCCGCACAGAGCAGGTCGTGTGTGACAGGAAATCGCGGGCAAAATCCAAAATAAAACACTTAATTTTCAAAATAAAATACACCATGTTTACAGCGGAGCATATTTCCTGCTTTACACCTTGAAAACGTTGTGTCATAGAGAGCCTAAGTGGAAGCAGGAAGTAGCGCGGCCATGGGACCTCAACTCTGAAAAACGGTCCATTCAAATGAACGAGAGTGAGATTTTTATTTCGTCATCTGATTGAATTGCGCCATGAGAAAAAAATATGACCTGTTTAAATCATCACGTTCCATCCGAAAAAATCAGCAGTTTATCGTAAAACGGCAACAGAAGAATGTATTTTGTGTGAAGGCTGCTCTACGGACTACAGATCTGGTGTCCCACAAAAAATACGTCACCAACTGACACGGTAAACGGTGGCATTTGGTGTGTGGCGTCACCTACGCGACTTGTAGTCTTTCTGGTTACAGATTCTTCAGAATTTTATTCTACAATAGTTTTACGATAAACTGCGGATTTTTTCGGATGAAACGTGATGTTTTAAACAGGTAGAGGTCATATTTTTTTCTCGTGGCGCAATTCAATCAGATGACGAAATAAAAATCTCACTCTCGTTCATTTGAATGGACCGTTTTTTAGAGTTGAGGTCCCATGGTGACCGTTACTTCCTGCTTCCGCTTAGGCTCTCTATGAGCAGCGACTGGCCTGAAGTCAGCAGCTCGGAGGTTTTCAGACATCATTTCACCCCGTTTGCACCATGGACACGGAAATAGTGATTGTGATAGTGACACCAACACTCTGCCCCCTTGGTCGGCTCCTATCTTTGCCCAGATAAGGAAACCCATTTAGCATATATTTGGTCTCCACATCAACCGCCAGGTAGAACTTCAGGCCGAATGTATCAGGTTTCTGTGGCATGAATTGAGTGAAGGGACGTCGAGTTTTGGACGGAAACAGCTGCTCATCCACTGTTATGTTGTTGCCTGGCTTGTAGGAGGACTGGCAGTTCAGCACGAACCCATCCCTTCTGGTCTCCTTATTGTCAAAGCGGAGGTACCGCATAATGTCCCGGAATCTGTTACGGGAGAGTGTAGCGGGGAAAAATGTATTTCCCCATCTGTGGCCAGAAGCTTTTTTTTCCCCCTCCAAATGCACCCTCACATACAGTGGAGCAAGAAAAGCCTCCAGCTCTGCATTCCCTGCCCTCCGTGCCTCTGCAATAGTACAGTCCCGGATGATTTCCAACATTGTTGCATCCAAGAGGCACATTAAAGCGGACAATTTGTCACAAACTTGCCGCTTGACAGACAGGGTGGGGCCAGCTGACTCTGTGACTACATTCTGGCTTTGGAGCCTTCCTGTTCCTCAGCCAGGCTCCACTACTGTCCACACTGTCCCTTCTTTAGTGACCTCGTGGCCTGGAGGCGGAGATGTGGCAACCACTATGGAAGAAAAAAATTAGCCCCTCAGTCTGTTCTTTTTTCCACAAGAGACAGTAGGATTTGAGTTCATTTGTTAATAATATGCTATCATATCCTATCCTAATATTGAAGGCTATCATATTTATAATAGCCTAATAATAATAATAATAATAATAATGAAAATAATAAATAAACAAAGTTATGCTTTTATCTCTTTTTCTCATCTCCATTTTTTTCCAAGTCCAGGAAGAGTCTCTGCTTCACTAAATAACTGGCTAACAGCAGCTAAGATGTAAGAAATCATTTTCTTCATTCTTCAATCATTGGCCGACAGCATTGTTTCACGGGCTTGGCACCAGGCGCGGGAAAATGGAAAAAAAATTTTCCAGATGGAAAGACTGATAAAAATGTAATGGAGGAGGTGTACATGCAGGAGAACAATGTCAACACCATATGATATTGGAATAAAACGAAATTCGTTTTATAAAACCAGTATTTAGGAGGAATATTGGACAAATATGACCCAAAAAATGCACAGTGAACAACGAGACTCACTGTGCTCACACACACACATGAGCGCAGCAAGCCCATTAATGTCGCCGCATTCTCCGGTCGTCCATTGAACGATCATGGCGGTTATTGGTAAAAATGAGAAAACATGATAGATATTTATTTTTATGAATAATATTTTATGTATTTAACAGAAGGGGGTGACGCCCAAGATCATTTTAGGAAAAGTCACAGACTGGTGGACTAAAATATTTTATTAGTACATAGCTATGCACAAATTAAAATCAAAGTCGTCCAATGAACGGTAGTTGGCGGTTCTAGTGTTAATCCCACTTCACGCCTTTCCCTCCTCCCTCCTTGCTGTTTGCGCCGGTAGGAGGGGCAAGTGCCTGAGCTGGACTATAGTGATGGGACCGGCAGTTCTTTTGACTGAATCACTAGAATCAGTACATTAAAATGAGTTGTTCCAAAAATCCATTCACAGAATTACATTTTTACACCCCAGTGTAAAAATAAAAAAAAGGAGGATGTGTATATTACTGTGTACAGTACAGCAGTACATTCGCACGGGAGAACCAGCATATATTACTACCAGTGTTGGGTAGTAACGCGTTATTAGTAACGCTGTTACTTTTTTCAGTAACTAATAACGTAGTGCGTTTTTTTTAAATCAGTACCCACATAGCAAAAACACTCCGGGGCGGATCCGCGGCGGAGGTTGCGCGGCTTCCGTAACGGACCTGCGAGACGGACCCGTATCGGGCTCCACTTGCATTCAGTGACGGATCCGTTACGACCCGCCCTGGGTCCGCACTGCATCCGGTCTGCATCCGCGATTAAAACTTTAACTCTGCGGCGGGTCCGTTTAGGACCCGAAAATCCGCCGCGGATCCGCGATGGACTCATAAAAAACCTCTGGCCCGGGTCCGTTTTGGACCCGTTATCTCATTGTCAAAGTCCCAACAAAATAAATAATAAAATATAAGAAAATGAATAGATAAAATGAACGACAAGAAGATTCAATTAAAATGAGTCGGGGTGGGTGGTGTGTTGAAGGTGTTCTAGTAATATGCTATTCCACTCAGTTAGATCATCACAACCAAGTTTTAAATTATTTTCAAAATGTAAATGAGGCAATGAAATATGCACAGATTTGCTTAGAACGGAAATGGATAAAGCTATTTTCAAAATTCATTTTTATTTTTTACATTAGTGTCTTAAGTTTCCACCAAGGGACTTTTGGATATCTCTTTTTATCACCCTGTAAATGAGAAAATATTGTCAACACTTAAAAAAAAAAAATCCATACCTCACTGTATGTGTATGTTGCATGAATGATATAGCAACAGAAAAAACCTTCAGAATATGAAAAGGACTGGAATAAAGAATACAAACATTGAGAAAACATTTTTTTAAACACAAAATGCGCCCCCTGGTGGACAGAAATGTCCACATACATGCTACTGATCACTGGGGTTCTCTTGTGGATGGAGGCTGTGGGACGCGTCTCCTCACCATCCGATCTGCTGCAAGGTTGAAAAATCGGATGGCATGTTTTGTCGCGTCCTCATCTGTGGCTGACTTAGTCATGGCATTTTTTATTACAGCACCTGCAATCAAACAGATATGTTTATAGGGAGTCATTACTACAGGGTTTATACAGAAATTATTGAGTTGAATTTAATACTTTTTAATACCTTTTTTAATACCATCACAATATTTTTTAATACCAACACGACTTATCGGAAACCTTTCGAACTTCAGTGTTCGGGGTACCTAAGTACTTCTGAGTGATTAAGTGTTATGCTTTCAATTCAAATCAAAAACACACTATTACGGTTACAAGATACTTTGTTACTTTTTGGCCAAAATAAAAGCACTGACCTGACAATTATTTGTTATTTAACCTTAATCCATGACAAAAAGCTATGTGTAGGAGGAGCGCATATCACTTCTCCAGCGCTACACTCTTTCACCATCATTCTATCTCAATAAAGACAGAAGAAGAAAATCAGAAAAGGTTCAAATCAGATGTTTAATTAAATGATTTCCACATTTACAGGGATGGACAGTACTTGACCCCAGTACCCCAGAGTAAGAGTACAAATACTAATATTTTTTACAAATCACACTACTACAAATTGCCCTCTGGGGACATGAAATAAACTGAACTGAACTGATCTGAACTCATAAGAGGACAGCAAAAATTTTTTTCATGTTTTAGTTTGTTTTGCAGATGTTTATGAACAATCATTTAACTCTTGCGTGAAAACTGTAACCAAATGAACCAACACCGTCCAACTAACTAACAAACTACTTTTCAGCCTTCCTAGAAATTAACTCAAGTAAAAATATTTGTCTTGGAAATGTATTCAAGTAAGAGTAATAAGTACCAAAGAAATCTAATACTCAAGTAAAGTACAAATCCTCTAGATATGTACTTAAGTACAGTACTCAAGTACATTTACAACGTTACTGTCCACCCACTGCACATTTAAAACATGCACAGTTCAAACTGAGTGTGAAAAACCATCCTACACAGTGTTCCCTCTAGGATTTTGAATGAATGTAGAGGAAAACACTAAAAACACAGAGGTCTAAGCCCCCCCTCCCGTGTGTGTATGTGTGTGTGTGTAACAGGGAGGGTTACAAGTGCCTCAACTGGGTGGCCTTTTCCTCTATTATTTGGTCCATTTGTAGCAGTTCAGCTTTTTTGTCTTTGAATCTTCTGCGAAGAGTGTTCGATTTCGTAATGAGCTCGGCCATCTTCGTTCCTGTCTTTCCCTCAGCCATCTCAGCAAACTTGTCTGCCTCTATTTGGAGTGACTCAGTCACACTGCTGAGTACCCGGCGCTTCTTCCTGAGGTCCTCAAGCTCATCCACCGCTGATTTTCTCTTTAGTTCTTTGGCAGCAGTATCCTTCTTTTTCCTCTCCTGCTCAAGGTAAAGCCTGTACTTCGACCGAGCTGAAGCAGCAGAGGCCAGGTGCTCCTTGGTCAAAGGCACTTTCAGAATGCCACCACATATATTTTTGTGAATAATATTTTATGTATTTAACAGAAGGGGGTGACACCCAAGATCATTTTAGTTAAAGTCACAGACTGGTGGACTAAAATATTTTATTAGTATATAGCTATGCACAAATTAAAATCAAAGTCGTCCAATGAACGGGAGTTGGTGGTTCTAGTGTTAATCCCACTTCACGCCTTTCCCTCCTCCCTCCTCCTTGCTGTTTGCGCCGGTAGGAGGGACAAGTGCCTGAGCTGGACATAGTGATGGGATCGGCAGATCTTTTGACTGTACTGAATCACTAGAATCAGTACATTAAAATGAGTTGGTTCCGCCTCTTTTGTTCCCGACCATTGAGGAGAATCCACGTCCATCGTGTTCCCACCCATCACTGTAAGTTTCCACTGCGCGCCAATGACTGCACTGATGATGCCGGGGGGGAGGGTTTGGAGGCCGGCCAAAGCGCAGCGGGGAGAGGCTTACGACTTCCACCTACCGGTTTTAAGTCAGCTTGGTCAGCTACATCCTGTGGATGGCCGAGCACGGGTTCCCGCTGACCAGGACCACCATCAAGTGCCTCGCTCTGGAGATGGTGAAGGAGGCACACACACAACTGGTGGTCCCGGTTTAAGGCCCGTCATCCGGAGCTCCGGTCGAGGATCCCCGACTCCCTGGATAGGGCCAGAGCCATCGCCGCCACGCCGGAGGCCATCTCCCGATTCTTCGACCTATATGAGAGGATGATGAGCACCCACAGTCTCCATGACAAACCCCACCAGATCTGGAACTGTGATGAAACTGGTTTTGGTGACAAACCGAAGTCAAGGGAGAAGGTGATTTGCCAGAAAGGGAGGCGGCATGTGTACCGCCAGCAGACGACCACCAGGGAGCGCATCACTGTGCACCTGGCGGTCAGTGCTGCTGGTACACATGTCCCTCCCTTCATCATCTATCCCCGGTGTCTTCCTTCGGTCGCCTACGCACTGGATGGCCCGGCAGACAGCCTCTACGGGTTCTCTGGAAAGGGATACATGACAGGGGATCTCTTTATGAAATGGCTGGCTCATTTTACCAAGCATGCCCCCAAGGAGCATCCACTGGTGCTGATCATGGACCAGCATGAGACTCACTGCGGACGCCCGGTGATTGATTTCTGCCGGGCCAACCAGGTGGAAATCCTGCTCCTTCCTCCACACACCACACACATGCTCCAGCCACTGGATGTGAGCGTCTTCAACCCCCTCAAGGCCACATTCAGCACCCTGGCCAGCCGTACGGGCCTGATCCGGGGCGATATGGTGGTGGGGAAGACCCACTTTTTGTCCGTGCTGAAGCACGCACACGAGAAGGCTGCCTCCTCCACCAACATCCAGGCAGGGTTCAGGAAGGCAGGACTCTACCCTGTCTCCAGGGAGGCGGTCGACATGACACAGGTTAGGTTTTGTTTTTGTTTTTCTCATGTTATGCAACTTAAATCAATCTGAAAAATACTATTTCATACTATTTTTACTATTTATTTTTTAACCTGTACAATTTATGTCTATATCTACCCATCTAGACTGTAAAACTCGTACCCACCTCCTCTGCCGGTCCATCCACCTCCTCCACTGCTCCAGAGGCTGGCCTCCCCTCGACTTCAGCTGCTGGTCCCTCCTCTGCCAGTGCGTCCACCTCCACTGCTCCAGAGCCTGCTCCTGGGCCTGCTCTGCCGTCCTGCTCCTCGTCACCCCCTCCTGCTCCCTGCACTGACATCAGGCCGAGCTGCTCCCCCACCGACAGCTCGCCTGTGCCCACCTCCTCCACTGCTCCAGCTCGCTCTGTCTGCCCAACCTGCAATAGGAGCACAAAGAATTATTTAGTGGAGTCTGGCCTCATCCCTCCTTCCCTGGCCAACATACTTACGACACCTACCTTTGGCTCCAAGGCCACACGCCGCCGGGTGCCACTTCAGGCTAGGGTCATCACCAGCGATGAGTATGTGGCTCATCTAGACAGGCTGGAGGCAGAGGAGGAAGAGAAGGAGCAGCAGAAGAGGAAGAGGAAGAGGAAGGAGGACCAGGAGAAGAAGAGGCTGGAGAAGAGGGTCAGACAGGAGAGGGCAACTGGCCAAAACCCTGCAGCTGGAGATGGTGGTTGCTGCGCAACATGCAGAGGGATCTCACCTCCGGGTAGTGATGTTCGATACCACAAATTTCCTTTCCGATATGATACTGAGTAAAATTCAGGCTGGTATCGACGATACCGATCCGATACCAATACTTTGTACAAATGCACCTAATGTGCCTGGTACATCTAATAAAATAAAAAAGTACTGTATTTGTATTGTAAGTCATAGCTTCCTAAAGATACAAGACTTCAGAGTAAGGTATTTATTTTAATCTCTGGACTATATTGAGGTAGTGGCATCGTCTACTGTAGAATGTAGCCGAAAATAGTGTTTCAAACACTAAAAAAAGAACATAAGTAAAATAATAAAACTATAAATTAAATAAGAAAATGATAAACAAACATTTTTTATTCACTCATTTATAATATTATTCATAATTCAGATATTACAGACTTTGTCTTCACTCTTTGTGGCACCATGTTTTGTGGCGCCACACTGCATGTTGCTGCACTTACGCATTACACACTTACCCAGGCGGAAGAAAAAGTAGTTCCTACCAACCGTGTGTTATTTATTTAGACAAGATCTGAATAGTTTAGTTACTTTCCACTGTGTTCCTGTTAATGATAGCCTATACATTACCACAAATGACTTAAGTATCAAAAGTATTGATATTTTCATTTGAGTATCGATTCTAGAGCAGACAGACCTGGTATCGGAAGTATCGATATTTCAGTATCGATCTGCACATCACTACCTCCGGGGTCAGACACAGAGATCAAGAGTGGGTCCAGTGCGAATTTTGCGAACTGTGGTTCCACCTGGTCTGCACCGCCCTGGAAGAGGTTCCTGGGGGAGAGTGGCTGTGCCACAAGTGCTGCGTTACAGTCTGAGACACACACACACACACACACACACACACAAAACGTTAACAATACACATTAATGAATTGTTCAGCATTTGTATTTTTGTGTTCTTTAGTTTGTTCATTGTTCATTGTTGTATTTTTTTTCTTAAATGTAATTTGTATTAATATGCTATGTTCACTAGCTGTTCTCAATTAGCATTCTTTCAAAAAAAAAAAAAAAACGTACGTTAAACATCCCTCCGTGTGTGTGTGCATTCTGTGCTGTGGTGGTGGTTACACTAACATATTACACTTGTAGTAACAGCATATAGTACAATATTCCATAAAATCAATAACATATCTAACATTTCTATGCTTAATTACACAAATTAACTGGCAAAATTAAAATTTCTCGACTGATATTTTTTTGAGACACGTGGACTTAACTTTTCCCTTTACTTTCCGCACAGCCGTTTTTTCACCACATTGTTTTATCCATATTTAATGATTTAAAACTCCTCAGAAACTATAAATATACAATATCAGATAGTTATTCGTTGAAAAAAAAATTTTTTTTATGGTATTAAAAGTGCCTTTTCTTACCTGTCCGGAATACCGTATGTGAAAATTTCCACGTGTCCGAAGTAACGTGAGTAGTCACGGAGGTTCCAGGGTGCCATTCCGAAGGGCCGCCACTCCGAACGTTTACTTTCATTTGTCGGAATGCCGACCCTTAATTATTTATGGGAAAGGGGTGCCATTCCGAACCTGAAAAAGAGGGTGCCATTCCGAACCTGAAAAAAGTTGAATGGTTTTAGCAGGGTACCCAGTCCAGCAACTGCATTGGTAGCGTAGTTGTTAAAGTATCCGTTTTTGGTGCGGTAGATCAGGGTTCGACTCCCGGGGAAGACACATATTAACAACGATTTTATTGGCCTCTACCTAATCTTTTTACTAAACTTAACCAACTCCTTTCTACATTGCCTAAACCTAACCAAAGCACAGAGCAAGGACATTTATTTTCAGCAGGAGCGCCGCGGCTGCATCAGACTCGCACCTGGGTGAAACTTTGGAGGCGGAGGCGGAGGGGGAGGGGGAGGGGGGGGGGGGCAGGGGGGCGTTGTCCCCCGCAGCGCGTCGTGTCAAGCCGGGCAGGAAGTCAAACCACGAGAGAATCCGGTCAATTTTCAAAATAAAACACATTCGGAACGGCGGCCCCTCGGGAAGTTCGTAATGACGGACCTTCGGGAATTTTCGGACTGGCAGACCGTCGGAATGGCGGTCCTTCGGAATGGCGGTCGCCCCCCAGTCACGGAAATCCGGACACCTCGTCTTCCGGTGTTTTTTTCTAAATTTCCTCAAAATGATTCGTCAAAAATCTGTCAATCAAACGTTGAAATACTCTTAAGACCCGTCCCCAAACACCAGATACGCCAATCAGGCACCTCGTTCTGCGCATTGATATGTTCTGAGCCTTTTTACTGTGCTAGGTGGCTGCAAAGTGTCCGGAACACCGTGAGTCTACGTTACAGTAGTACGTTCGCATGGGAGAACCAGCATATATTACTACACGGTCAAGTCGAGTCCTCTGTACACAGTACACTCATCAGTCACTTCACATGCTGCTACAGCTCTGTGTCTGCAGTACACCAGGCAGTGAGTGACACAGCGCCACATTCAGCTCAGTACGTGAACCTGAATCATGTCTGCAGCAGCAGTTCTCTGGTGCAGGTTCACCAATCACCAGTGAGTGAGTAACAGCTTCCCCAGTGGCAGTTCTCTGTGTGCTGTAGGTTTGCGAATCGTGAGTGAGTGGCAGCGCGAACCTGAATCAGGTCCTCAGCAGCAGTTCTCTGGCTGTGTTCGAAACCGCATACTTCTCCTGCTACTCATACTATTTGAGTATGCAGTATGTTGACACTGCGCAATATGCGATTTACAGTATGCGAGAAGTTCCCGGATGCATACTAGATTCACCAGAAATGTTGAGTCTACGTCATGAGCTTGCTACTCACACTCAAATTACCCAAGATGCAACGTAACCAGGGTTGGGAGGGTTACTTTAAAAATGTATTCCAGTACAATTACAAATTACCTGTTAAAAAATGTAATCAGTAAGTATCCCAAAATTAAAGTAATGTAACTGATTACTTTTAGTTACTTTTGGATTACTTTAATACCAAACATATGCAAATTAAGTCACACAGCCATCACGCTTCAATTCACGATGACCATAGATGTATTATACATCCATAGACCGTTAAAGACCCCCTAAAGTGGCATTTTAAAATGTGTAAAAATGCTCTGCTATGACTATTTGTTGATAAAAATTGCTTACCCACACAAAGTTGTTTAAAATAATTCTCCAAAGACACAAACAACATGTCCATATTTCTCCCTCATTGAAAAATTCACATGCTATTAATATGCATGATTTGCTTGGTCAGGGTTGCTAGGTAACATAGTTTAGGGGCAAGGGAGACAGAAAGGTGATTTGAAAACACAAAGCTCACGTCAGGTTTCAAGTGCAAGCTTGTGTTTCCTGTGAGTCTTTGTATTAAAATGTAAATTTGAAAGTAAACTGAAGTCTTAAAGTTTATAACAAAGACGGAGAAAAAAAGCGGATCAAAGCGGGATCCAACCCGGGTCTACAGATTACAAGTCTATTGCCGCTGAGCCACCGTGGCCACACCCTTGCTAATTGTGCATCCAGCCGTCATGTTAGGAAAACCTAACTCATCCGGTGATATTAACTACAACAAACAGCGGCATGAAAGCCGCCGCTGCTGTGAATTATAAAGTTCTTTAGGTGCTGGCATCCAGCGGCCATGCCCACAGTCTCTGAGTTACTGGTTACAGGCTGGTATCACCGTCCTTACCCGCTCCTCATCCGAACACAGAGCAACGTCGCCGTCATCGCTGTGTAACGTACGTTACGCCCGCTTTCTACCCTGTGGGTATTTTATGTAATGAGATGGGGGGAAATCAACGGGATTGGCTGCTATAGTTTCGTGACGCACGAAAACGGACTCCAATTTGAAAAATTTAATTCAGTTTTTTCAGACTCTGGTACTAAAACTGCATTTTCAAGTCTAAAATGCTCAATTATTGCGTGAATTAGCAATTTTGCTCCTGAGATGCCTTGTAGCATAGTCCACACACTAAATTGACATGTTAATTATTTAAAAAAGACGATTTTTGGTTTAGGGGGTCTTTAATATAATACATCAATGCCACAGACTAGATCACTCTGGAAACAGGAAATGAAACGCACCGAGCATCCGGTAATTTTCAAAGTAAAACACAATGGAGGGGAGGGTAGCTTATAACAGTTTATCACGCAAGAAAGTCACAACAAACAGGTTTTGCCCAATGGTTTGCACTTTGCACAGATCAGCTAAGTCTTAAAATTTGTGCAACACCTTCTCATCACAATCCACACCATCTAGATCAGCTGTTATTACAACCCAACTCATCCTGATATTAATCCACACTCAAACCGAAGCAACAGTAATGTGAACTGTACTCAACAAGCTACTATTACAAGGTTTACAACAGTGACAGACATGCGGCGCAGTGTGTGTGTGCGCGCGCATGCGTGTGTAAGACAAAGAGGGGGAGAGAGAAAGTAAAAGCTGCTAGCTGTTAGCTACCGTGCTACCGTGGCTCAGGCGTCGGTCTCGTCAGGTAAAAGCTGCCGTTTATTCCTCAGATGAAGCCATAGCTCATGTTGTTCTCCGGTACAGTTATCCATCACTGCTGTTGAATTAGCCGCTAAACTGCTGGACTATTCACGAAAACAACGTAAACGTACGTGCCGCTCACACTCAGTAGAGTTACGTAATGAGACAGCGTAGTGTGTGTGTAGCCTCAGCCACATACACACCGTACGGGCAGAAGAGGAGGAGCTCCGTCTGTGATCAACTCTGAAATGAAACGACGGAGAGTGTCTTCTACGGCCGCTCTGCAGCCCGTGGTAATTTTAAAAATGTGAAGTAATCAGCTAAGTAATCACCGTTTTTGTCAAATGTATCTGTAATCTGAGTACAGGTTTTTTTTCTGTAACTGTAACAGACTACAGTTACCTTTTTTTTGTATCCTAATTACGTAACGCCGTTACGTGTATTCCGTTACTCCCCAAGCCTGAACGTAATGTGACGTCACAGACCGTCTTTTCCTCACCGGGAACAGACAAAAAACTAAACTAAACAGGACAACATAAGTTTTCCTGCTGAAGCCATTATTACATGACTTTATTAGTTTTTAATATTTTTTCATGGAGAAAGTAGAAAGTAAAGTAACTATTTAGATCCCAAATGGGCGGTTATTTTATCCAAACGACAGCTGTTTAGAATTTAACCTCGATGTTTTTCGGAGAAGCGAAGCTCCAGGTCCGAGCAGTGACCGCGGCATCACAGAAGCAGCAGCCCGGCTCCTAACGTGCTTCGCCGGCCAGCCTGCAATCGTCACCCCGGGGAGAAAACGACCGCTAATTAACTTACCCGATGGCTTTTAGAGGTTTACCACCGGCTGCTTAAACTTCTTTTAGGGAATAAATGTTGGTCTCTTTGATGAAATCTAACAACTGTGGCCGTAGCAGAAGTTTGTTTGAATAAAAAGCCATGGTTGGACAGTAGAGCGGCGCTGCCTTGGGGTCTGTAGCCTACGCACAGAAAACACCACAGCCGATCTCAGAGCCATGCATGTCCCAGGCTGTTTTGAAAGCAGCAAATGCTGTGGATGCCCGGTTATTTGTTGCAGCATTCAAGCACATCACCTGTGTTATGATAAAACAGTAAGTGTACAATACATTACTTTGTTTTTCCATTTTTCCATCTGAATTAAAAACCGGAAACTCCACTTGCTTTTACAATTTGTCTTCAATTCAGTATTTGTAATATAAGCTAAGCCAAAACCAGAGAACAAAAGGTTTTTCACTTTTATTGTTAAATCAAAAGCAGAAAAAAGAAATAATGCATTAGTTTACCCTAATCATCAAACAAGATGAAGACAGCTTCAGACTCAGATAATACCCTCATGCAATAGATTTTCATCCCTTGTCAACAGATGGAAACGAATTGCAGTGTTTTTGTTTCATTTGTTAACCATCTGTATACATTATGGCATTCATAGATTTACACCCTATGGCAACTTTGCTCACACAGTGAACGCCAACTCATGAAAAGACCCAGTCAAATGAAAAATGAAATGTTACCTTTCTGGAGTATCCATCCACTGCACCAAAAAGTACTCTGTTGGAATGTTTATTGTGGATATGTTATGGCAATGCACTGTTGCTTTGACTAATATCAGTGTCTGCGTAATTATATTAAACATTTTCTGAAACAATCTTTTCAACAGTACTGACCTGATCAGTTTGTGGTCAGTGTCTGTGCCACAGTGAAAGGAGCCCCTGCGTACAACGCAGCCCAGTCTGGTCAGTCTCAACAGTATTCCGAGGGAGTCGACCCGGAGCATTGATGCAGTCACTCTCCTCCACTGCACATGCATTCCTAGTGACTTCAGCCTCCCTTGAACCATTCCATATCCTGCTGTTGACATTTCATTTTTTATTTGTTGAACTGCATTGAGAGGCCACATTCCCTCCTCTGCTGATTGACAGTACTGGTTAGTTAGCGCTGCAGCTGACAGATTGATCTCTACCAGCTGCATCAATAATGTTCCTGGGCCGACCCGTCTCCCTAGCTACGGTCTCAGTGTTGCGGAAGCTGTCATCAGCAAAATCCGGAAAAGGCACCCACGTGGGGGTGTGGTTCTGTTGACCAATCATAAAGGGGCGTTCACACCAAACGCGAAACAAGCTTAAAATATAGACAATTTAATTTTTTTGAAAATCAATGTAAATGGCTTCAATGACACGGGATTCAGGCGGAGGCGGCGCGAATGGAGCGTCTTTGAGATGCGGCGCGAATGCGTCTTTTTGGACCAATGAAACCTGGTGTCCTGGAGCGGCCAATAAAGTTGAAAATATTGAACTTTTCAGGCGGCAGCATCCAATCAGTGACGAGTTCAAGCCCACAACGTCACTTCTCTGTATGGTTGTTTACACTCAGACCAACATGAAGGAGAATCTAATTGTAAAGTTAGCTGTGTGGGCACCGCTGCCGTCTTCTACACAGAGTGGACAAAAAAACACACACACAGTGAACCCAGACACAACGGCGGGTAGTTTTCCAGTGTTTATGAGACTTGTAGGCCTACAGCAAGTACAGTGCAGCAACGGTGGTGATATCAGCTAAATGAACGGGCGGAACAGCTCAGCTGCATGACGCGATGGACGTGATGGACATGAATAATCCAAAATGATCAAGCGGTCTCAACAGCGTCTGAAGCGTCATCTGCAAAAACTGGAAAGGTCGCGTTTTGGTGTGAACGCAGCTTAAGAGGGCAGGGCTTGGCCCCAAACTGTCAAAAGTCTGTGACTGGAGCGCGTCGACTGTACGCTCGATGAGCAGAGCGCACGGAGGGAGAGCAACTCCTTGTGCGCGTGCTGTAGAGTTCAATACCCATCATGATGCATTTTTTAGCTCTTGCTGTGTATTTTTACTCGCTCGCATCTCCTTGTGTGCTCTCACTCTCAGTCGTTGAAGTTGTACGGGCGAGGACTAAAAAAAAGTGCGTGCGGTAGTTTACTCTGCGCGTGCAGTATAAGATCATTTGCTCGTATGTTTTATCACTCGCTCTAGATATGACACAAATACAGAAATGACACTTCTGTCCTCTGTGTTTCTGTTGTGTGGTTTTGTCTGTCCTTGCCTTTGTCCCCAGGTCGGTTTTTACCTCCTGTTATTAGTTCTATTTCTGTTTGTTGTTCAGAATTTGCCAAAATTAGCCCGGACCCGACCCATTGCTGCGCAGAAGCTATAATTTACTTTTTACCTTAACTATAATTTATATGATTATCTTTTTATATATATTTTTTATTACATAGCTTTCCTGTGTGTTAAATTTTTATTGTTAACGCTGACATAGCCAACAAATGGATTTTGTATTTTTCCTTGTCAAATAACCTGCTTTACCGTGGCTAACATTACAAACGCAACTAAATTTAGCTGAACTAAATCTAAAGTGCGTTACGGCCGCAGACAATTGAGTGAAGGTACAGCAAAATTAACAGACTCACATTGGAATCCATGGACCGGTTCAAACCTAGAGTCCAGATTTCTTCCCTGGTGAGGCAGACTTCTCCGTCCTTGATTAATAACGCGCCTGCAGGTTGAGTCGTGTCCAGGACGTATTTCAGCTAAAATGCAATATAGTGTTATTGCATGACTTATTCAAACAGCCGTGTGCCGCCTCTCATCCCAACCATAATGAACTAGCTTTATACAAACATTAATATGATTATGAGTAGGTCCACATGTCACTTGCTAGTTTTTCCTGAAGAGGACCGAAGTCCTTCCCCCATTTGTCTCCTGGGCAAGCACACAGGTGGTCTACCTCATGCTTGCATGTAAAGTATTGGTGGTCATGAAGGCATTCCACCTTAGTCAGTCCATGATCTGACGACACACCAAAAAATATATGAATGTGTTGCAAATAATAGGAATGTTAAATCCAAGTCCTCCAGACAATATTTGAACAGGTGTGTTACAACCAAAAACGTAATAACGGCCAATAACGTAATAATTTTGGCCATTTCAAATGTAATAAAGCCAATAGTGTAATAATGTGCCAATAATGTAATAAAACTTTTGAGCCAATAACGTAATAACTTTTTGCCGATAATGTAATAAGGCATTACATTATTGGCTGGTTATTACGTTATTGGCCTGGTATTAAAAAAAACCTTTCAAAATGTAATAACTGGTGCCGATAATGTAATGCCTTATTACATTATCGGCAAAAAGTTATTACGTTATTGGCTCAAAAGTTTTATTACACTATTGGCTTTATTACATTTGAAATGGCCAAAATTATTACGTTATTGGCAGTTATTACATTTTTGGTTGTAACAAGGTGAGAGACTTACTGTCCACGCGGTGGTACGGCCTCAGCCGTGACGCGTTCAGCTGCTGCCGCTTCCTGTTGCCTGTCACCCGTCACAGTGGCCACACCTTCTGTGGTGATACTGCCAACAGTGAAGGGTCCTTCGTGATGGCACGCTAGTGTGTCTGTCCTACACCCTTTTTTGGACATGTCCGCAATCAGGACATCGTCCCCAGCACTGATTGGACACACCCGCACAGACTTTCTCTTACGAGACCCGTAAGACTTCTGTTGTTTGTCTGGGCGCTGTCAATGTTGCTAAGAACCTACAAACACAGAGTAAATTAAGATGTAAAATTCTCTCATATTACACATCCAATGTCTGTTGTTCTGAGGAGGGACTGACCTTGTTGTTCAGTGCCTTCATTTCCTTCACTACATGGTCGATGTTCTCCTCGGGGGCACCGACCTCAGATGTTTCACCCATGGTGCAGGCGTTCATCACCTCTGGTAGGTGAGGATGTCGGTGAAACATTAGAAAATATGGGCTATGCCTTGTGGAAGCCTGGATTCAAATAAGTTCAGCATTACATGGCCATCAGGTAAAGGTAAAAAAAAAAGTACATGACAAAATAAGAGCAAAACCCACCTGCAAAGCAGTGTTAATGCCGTACACAATTGCAGGAAGATGGATGTCCCAGTCGTCATACTTCCTCAAAGCCCTTTTGATGTTTTGGTTGTCAAAGAACAATCATTTTACCCAGTCGCTCACGTCTTCTTGTAGCGTGAGCCAGAAGTAACCAGCGATAACCCTGTTTCATGTTCCACGCGCACCGTGATGGTTGCCGGTACCAGGGTTGTCATGGCACTCTCTGAGGACAGACCTCTTCTCCTCTTCTGTCAGCACCACCAAGCGCATGGATCTCAACAACAAACAACCTGCCATCTACAAAGAAATAAAAAAAATCTTAGTAACACAGTGACCTAGCAAAAATATCACTCATTTATTATATCACTTTATCACTTATTTTGATATGATTTAATTTATTTATTACTTTATCCATGTGTTAATAGCATAGCGGTAAGGAAATCGCCTTCTTATCATGAGCTTATCATCAGCTTCTAAATTTAACATCATTGCTTGAATATTTCTGGTGTTATATATTGCGTATTTATTAGGGCCGGGACTTTAACGCGTTAATTACGATTAATTAATTACACAAAAAATAACGCGTTAAAAAAATAGCGCATTTTAATCACACTTATTTTTGTACCGCGGAACGTTTCTCACTTGATGAGTTTCAGACGCAGTCTGAACGCAGCTCAGACCGAGCCTCATAGTTCTCCACGAAGCGCCCTCTAGTGGCCGTGGGATGTAGACCTACTAATAAGCTGGTATCGGTGTATATAACATAATTTTTTTTTTAAAAATTAAAATATTTGAATACTATTTGAATTTTCAACATAAGAAGCATTAGAAACGAACGGTATCCGCGGGTCATTCCGACATACCGCCACTCCGACATTGACGTCTAGTTGTCGTAATTTTTGTCGGACTGGCGGTACTTTCCTTTTTTTGAAACGTCCCGCCATTCCGACATAAGCGCATTAACTATTATCACATCAACCGCCTCCGCCCATCTCTCTCCTCTAACAGCACTGTGACTCTGGTCAACGCCCTGCACATCCCATCTCCATTATAAAATTCATTATATTATTATTTTATTATTATTATATTTTTCTACTTGTGGAGAAGATAGTGTTGAGTTCTCTTTCTGCCTCCATGACATGGATTTATTGCAGAAGAGTATACTTTTGTCTAGTGCTGAACTGTGACCAAGCGCGCTGTCCGCTGTCTCGGTGCTGAAATGAATGACAGCGTGTCACTGCCCGAGAGAGACACACTAATGCATATGATTAACTATTGCACATTTCCTTTTGCTGCTATAATAAACATTTGCTTAGGATTGATTGTGATACAAATAGGATCAATCAATCAATCAATCAATCAATTTTTATTTGTATAGCACTTTACAATAGCCAGATGGTACCCAAAGTGCTTTACATCAAAGAAATAAAACAATACATAAAAAACAATACAAACAATATCAAAAAAAGTGCCACAGCGCTGCAGGAAGACACAAAAAAGTGCAGTAGTGCCGCAGGTAGACACAAGAAAGTGCCGTAGTGCTGCAGGTAGATACAAGAAAGTGCCGTAGTGCTGCAGGTAGACATAAAAAAGTGCCATCGTGCTGCAGGTAGATACAAGAAAGTGACATAGTGCTGCAGGGTGTTAACGGCCTTAAAAAGGTGCATACAGTAAGAACAGGCAAAAGGTAGAATTAAGAACAGGACTTCCCTAGTCAGAGTTAAAAGCTAATCTAAAAAAGTGCGTCTTTAGCTTTGATTTAAAAAGACTGAGGTCGGTAGTGGTGCGAATGTCGGGGGGGAGTCTGTTCCACAGCCTGGGAGCTGCAACTGCAAAAGAGCGATCGCCCCACTGTTTGAGTCTAGACTTGGGGACCTCTAGCAGGAGCTGGCCGGAGGAACGGAGGGCCCTGCTGTGATCCCGGATGGTTAAAATCTCTGACAAGTAGGAGGGAGCCAGGCCGTTTATGGCATAAAAGACAAACAATAAAAGGATAGAAACTGGTAATAACAAACGTGCATTAAAATGACAGAGCGTGTCAGCAGGGAGTTTTGCTCGGTGCAGACGCACAGAGACATGCGTAAAACACTGATTTTGAATACTTTGTGCTGTTGCTGTTTTTTTTAGTTACCTTTCGTTTCCTTTGGATCTTTGTGCGTATTATGAAGCTGTCCTGGTCCCTGTTTGTAAGCCTTTTTACAGGAGTAAATTCCCCAAAGTTGCAACAACTTGTAGTGATCCACTGGGTTTTTCCTGCCATATAGTCTGTTGGAGCTGTCGTTGATTTGCAGGTTTTTTTTCATTGTGTATGAGGCCGGGGAAATGATCAATTATCATTGGTTTGCTGCACGGGGACGGTTACACCCCGCCTTTCCGAAGCCCCGCCTTTCCGACAATAGACTTCCATTCATCGTAATAGCGGGGTTTTCTATTTTTTCTAAAGACACCGCTATTTCGAAAAGGCTACTGGGGGAAACCCTCAGTGCGCAGTGATCCTTATTTCCTTTTTGGAGTCAAACGGATCATGTGCATAATAAACTGCAAAACAAGCAAATACTTCATATTAATGACATAAAGGCCTAACGTTCATTCTGCTTCTAGCCTCTCTAGCCTCTACCTGATCTTTTTACTAAACTTAACCAACTCCTTTCTTCATTGCCTAAGCCCAACCAAAGCATCTCCCTCAGTCAGCTGTCAGCACGAGCAGCGGCTGCAGCAGCCTCGCGCCCCCGTGAGCTGTCGGGACAGCGGTGTTTCGGAACAGGGTGTTTCGGAACAGCGGGGTGTCGAAGTGGAGGTGCGTCGGAATGGAGAGCTGTCCCCCACGGGGACGTGCGGACCTGTGATGAATGAATGAATGTTTTGTTTGTTTGTTTTGCCGTAAGTTGTGTGCGTAATGCGCACAGGTGCATTAAGTGGGACCGAGGCAGTCGGCGTTTGGACGGCTGGTGGCGGCGATTCCAAAGCAGCATATGGATTATTATGGTGTGTTAAGCCTGCCACACACATAAAGATTTTCTAAATCTTATCCGATTTTTTTATCTGTGAGAGACCACACACATGAAGATAAAAAATCTGTCATTGAACAGTTTTGATCGTATTGTGTGTGGTGTGCTGCGATATTCCAAACACAACACAACACACACATAACGATTTTTCAGAATCTTGACCGTCCGGTCAGAAAAGTCAGAACGATCCCATCTGTGTGTGTCTGTGGCTCCGAACGCCGAGCAGTCAAGCGGCGCTGTCACATGACGCACTGCGGAGGCGGTCACGTGATCGTTTAAACATGGTTGCTACTGTTGTTAGCCGCTGTAGCAGCTTTAGCCGGCTACGAGCGCTACCGTCTCTGCTCTCTGCTATCAGGAAACCTTCTGTGTGCGTGAATGTCTGTGTGAACCTCATGTAAAGCCAGGGCTGCACCGCGGCTCTGTGGGGTTGTCGTGTTGTGTGGAGAAGTTGCTCGCCGCTAGCAGCATGCAGAGCTCGCTGAGCAGAGCTCGGTGAGCAGGCGCTGTTTCTCCTCCGCACAACACCGGCTTTCCACACACAAGATGACTTTTGATTCGTGGCCGATTATCGTAAATATTGAACATGTTTAATATTTACGATTGTCGGCTCAGAACGCTTTCCGAGCCGATTGTCGGGGGAATGTTGACTCTTAACACACCACACACTACAAGAGAATCTCATAAGATAATCTTAAAACCTTAAAGCAGATATCAGTGGAATGTTTTTGTTAATATAAGTCCTAAATAGTCCTATTTTCCGTCAGCAATCACTTACATGGAGTGTTTCAGCCGTAACACGAGTCTCTCCGTCACTCTGCTCTGCTGTAAACCAGGAGAAAACTTTCCTTGTGGGATACAAGTGTTATCCAATGAGGAGAGAGAACGGCATGAAGGGCTGTGTGTGCAGCCAAGGGGTGCGCGTGAATGTGGTGACGTAGCACGAGGACCAATAGATGCCTGACGAGGGCGGGGGCTGCTAACTCATGGTGCGTTCAAGGAAACTCGTACTTTGTGTTTTTCCTTCCTGTGAAGTCGTACCAGTTCGATCTGGTACGAGTTCACGGGTCAGAAGTTACGAGTGGCCGTTATAGTGACTTTCACAGGCAACAGGACGGTGAAAACACGAGTTACAGGTTGCCTGGAACGCTACAAAGTTGTAGTTGTGACTTGAAGCTGTAACTTACGGTTTCAAAAGCCTGCCTTGAACGCAGCATTAGCGAAAACGGCCGAACCGCTGATATCTGCTTTAAGATAATCGGCCGACTTTTGTCTTTGGTCGGAAGGGGTAAAATCAGGGCAAAATCAGCCTGATTATCTTTATGTGTGTGGCAGGCTTTACCCTGTGGATTCTAAAGGCCCGTTTGGACACAGCACGGCCGGGCCCGTCTGCAGCCAAGAGGGACGAGGGAGAGGATTGGCGTGGACACCTCGGAGTCTCTCGTGTGGACAGACCAACAAACTCTCACTCGCCCTCACCACGCGCCAACACACACACACCTGCACACATTTTACACATTTATTGGCTGGACGCAGCAGCAGCAGCGTGAGCCTATTGGTCCGCCTGCAGCAGCTTCTCCTTATATCCTTATTAGAAAGGAAATTGTTACAAACTGGAGTGTGTTATTGTAAATGGCCAGACTTTGTGTTTGTTTATTTATTAAGCTTCCACTGACTGTATCACATCTTTTTTTCTTTTTTTTTAAAGTATATTTTTTGGCTTTTTATGCCTTTATTTGATAGGACAGTAGAGATGTGACAGGAAATGGGAGGCAGAGATGGGGGGAATAACGCGCAGAATAGGGCCGTCCGACGCGGGACTTGAACCGGGGCCGCCTGCAGCGAGGACTATAGCCTCTACATATGGGGCGGGTGCTCTACCACCTGAGCTAAACACCGCCCCACTGTATCACATCTTTACGCATGTCTTAAAACATGAGGAATGGTGACATGTCTGAATGGCAGTATGTCGAAGTGGCAGCATGTAACCAGGAAAAGGAAAACAAAAAAAAGGAAACAAACAACAACAACAAACAACCCTAACCCATACATCTATACCTGATAGTGGGTTTTAAGGGCTTCAAAAATGTCGTTTAAAAATATGTCATTTCCCAGAGTGGAAAAATGAACTCCATCGCGCACAAAAAGACCAGGGGTTTTGTATTGAATTTGAGGGTGGCCGACAGAAAACCCACCCAACCCATGAACAAAAGCCCCGACCACACGATTCACCCACTTCCTGGCCTTGTTGACCCTGGCCGGCCGGGCGCACCTCCACCTGCGCCTCTCCATGATGTCGGACCAGACCAGGGTCATCTCTGGGAAATCCCGGTGGAGGTCCTCCAGGTCCCGCTTTATATCGGCCACCAGCTGGACCGTCTTCTTGTGGCCGAGGTCGTTGGACCCGCAGACCACCACCAGGACGTCCGGGGCCGCCCTGCCCCTTAGGGACTCCTGGAAGAAGGGGCGCAGGCCGTGCCACCTGAGGCCACCCCACCCCAACCAGTGGACCCGGGCGTCCCCCTCCAGACCAAGGTGGGGGCCCACGGTCTCTCTGGCTCTCCTCTCTCCTCTCCGCACGTAGCTGGACCCCATTATCCACACGTTTTGTTCTGTCGAACAAAGGATCATTTTCTTGTGTTAGACCCATGAGGATTTATAAAGAAATTGGCCTAAAAAAGTTGAATACTTTAGGCTAATCACAGATTCTCTCTTACCGAATATTTGGGGCTCCATAGCTCTGTTAACAGTTAGCTAACTGGTTCAGGTTCAGGTTCAGAAACTGAAAGATCAAGATGACATGACATGTATTTTATTTTTCCCTTTGATGACCATATTAATTGTTATCATATATTTATAGTTTGTGTTGATACAGATGTTTAATAATGATATCGAAAATCGATCGAATTAAAGAAGAAAAGCATAGCCGACCTCTCGGTTGTTCCCGTGCGCGCTTCTGTCACTGTACTGTACGCGATATTTTTTATCGTAGGATGAGTCTGGGAATCTCATTAATATTCATGAGGCGCCGTCTTCTTATTGGCAGACCAAGGTGCTTCGTGATTGGTTGATGCTGCGTCGGCTACACCATGGACTATATAAAGGGGCTCCGCTGTCTCGGTAAGTATTTATTGATGCAGAGTTGCTGTGTGATAAGATTAAAACTCCTCGCTCTCATTGATCACTCCCACTGATATATATGAGTTATTGATAAAAACTACTAGGCTCCGTTAACGTAATCGTATCACCATGTCAAATATCTCAAAACATTGGAAATAATCTGAATAATTGCCAATAACCGCGAATTCGTGAGGGACGGACAGCTAGCACGGCAGGCTAATTGCATTGTCCCTATTAAACCGTGTGTATGTGTGTCTTTATTGTATCATGAAATTATTTATTATATTAGGGTTCCCACATGTTCTTGAAAATGGTTGACCAAGATTCAGGTCATAGAAAACAGATGAAAAATTAGAGGAAAAACAGTCAAATGTCCAGGAAAATGTGACATCAGCTACCAGAGCTCTATTTGACCTTTCCAAACGAGTATCTCATGAAGTAACTGGTATCTGCTTAAGTGTCATATCATTTCTAAGTATGCAGAGATTATTTAATAAATTATAGCCATAGACCACGCATCTACAAATACTAATGAATACAACTCTCAAAAAGAACAACACTTTTCCAAAGCTTGAATTGGACAAGGGATGTATAAATATCCTGAAAGAAATAAAGTCCTAAAATGATTTGACAATAAAAGAATCAGTATAATTTGAATGTGGATGTGGAAACTAAATGATATGAAATCCTGCCGGTTGTGCATACAACACAACAAAGAACATATTTACAACATTTACAACAGTATTTTTCAGATCAAGCCTGCTAGTGTGTCCCACCGAGGGACATATTTTCCTGCACACAGTGGGCCAGACAATGAGGAGCACTCCTCTTCCTCCCGGTCTTAAAGTATGGGTGCTCTCTGACTCAGGCCTTTGTGGGCCGCCCTGATGTTAAGGCCCTCCTCCCACCCAGCCTCGCCTTCCTGCGGCTACTGCAGTAGGCTGGACCCCAATTTGGGTTGTTGTCTGAAGGTACTGCCTCGGCTTGAGGACTGGGCCCTTGCTGAACGTGGAGAGAGCCGACTGCAGACTGTCAGTTTTTATTTGTTGAAGTTAGAGATGAACCATGTGATGGGTTCTTTAAAGTGCAACTAAACCCCTCAGTTTTGGATGACGTGCTCCAAGCTTGAAATTCAAAAAATGCCTTGATTATGGGCAGGACTCTAGCGCACCCCCCTCCCCCTCCCCCCTGCGCCACATTCACACCCGCGAAATCAAACAAAGGAGGGAAAAAAGTGATAAACACACATCGACACTTCTGCTACATCGCTAACGAGCTGCTAACGACCTAACCCTCTAGCGCAGACACTACTAGGAGAGCACACCGGAGCCGTGACTCTGAGGTTGACTGTCAATCAGCCGGTCACCGGTTCCGCGGCCGTGTCGGCCGGGGAAGAGCCGCTAACGAGCCGCTGACGAGTCCCATCCAGGCAGCCGTTTGCAGCCGTTAGCAGCTGTTAGCCGCAGCAGAGCAGCTAGAGCAGGGGTGGGCAATTATTTTTTCCAGAGGGCCACATTGACTCCGATAAAGTGAGTGAAGGGCCACATGATTCGAAATCAAATTGAAACATAATATTTATTGCCAGATTAGCCTAAACTACATATTTGGTGGACATATTGCGTTATATATTTGACGCAACACAATTGATGTAATTGCATTTTCAGTTTATATCCATCATAGGTCACTAAAGAAACATAATGTATTATGGACTCAAGGCAGATGACTAAAATGACATCTGGTTTGTTACCGACGGCCGTTTTTCCAACTGCACCTGAATGCAGCATTCACATGCAGTCCTCACAGCACCACGGTGACTCGCAGTGGCTCAGGTCGCCAGCGATCTCATAAAATGCTCTTTTAATCACAGTTTGCTAAATTTCAGTGTTTGTGAAGTTATAATTAGGTGCCGTGATGGCGCTTCATAACCGTCAGCAGCTCCGACATGATTCGGCCCGGTCTCGTGCTGACAGAGCCGCGGTGGTCAGAACCTCAGCTGTGGAGAAAACCTGCAGCAGAGCGGCTCCTCTCTCTCCTCCGTCGGAGCCGCTACTGCTCCAGAGGGGCGATCAAACAGCTGATTAATGCGCATCAATATACGTAATAAAAGCAATCGGGCCATATAGCAGTTGCAAGTCATTGTACGCCTTTACATAAAATGATGGAGGATTTTCTTTCTTTTCTTTTTTTTTCCTTTGTGCACGTCGCGGGCCGGATTGATTTGGTCCGGCCCGCGGGCCGTAAATTGCCCACATCTGAGCTAGAGTGATCCAGCAGGCAGCAGCCGTTGGCAGCAGGCAGCCGCCGGTGCTGATTGGTCGGGGGAGCTGAGGGACGGTGACATCAGCGACCACCAAACCGTCAGCGACCACCGTCTCAGCCAATCGAAAAATTCAATTGTAATAACCACCGTTTAACCATTAGGGGCAGCAACTCGTCATTTTTACTACAAAACACACCAAATTGAAATATTTTGACTAAAATGTCAAAAGTTGGACCAGAATCAACTGACAACACTACTTTATGCCCAGATATACTTGTTTTCAGCAGAAAAAAGTGGTTTAGGGGTTTAGTTCCTCTTTAAAGCTGGGGTCATCTCTAAGCTTCTCTTTTAGGCAGTCGAAAACCTTCATCAGCTCTTCCTCCAGTCCAGATGTTCCTTGAGGTAGAATGAAAAAACATTGCATCTGAGGAATGACTTCCATTTACGAGGTACAGTACAAGGTGTTTGTAGTATCAATAAAAAAAAAATCATGTTTATATCCTACCTTTAACTCTTTGACTGCCAGCCATTCTCAGAGCAGCGTCCTCCAGCTTGCCAGGCATTTTCCAGCTTTTTGACTGATTTTCGTAGACCCACCATGTACCTACCTACTTTTAATACATACACATTCAGCCTATCAAAGGAAAGATGAGGGTCTCTACTTTCCAGCAAAAAAACCTGTTTGTTTCTATCTTGTTCCAGTCTTGTGGAATTGGCGGTTGAATATAGGTGGGTTTCGCCCAAAATGCCATTTTGGCAGCAAAATCTTGAGAAAAAGAGGTTTTTGTGTCGGCTGTGATTTTCAGGTGAACCAGGACAACTGGTGACACCCCAACATCTGTACAGCTGTTCTCTTGTAAACAACAACGGAATCAACACTGACAAATGACTTTTGATGACAAAAGACACAACATTTAGATACTGACACACAGTAGCTCCAGCCTTTTTCTTTCTTTTCTCTGAGTTACAACTTTTTCTCTCCTTTCTTTTAGTGTGTGTGCTGTGCCTGCATGTAGCCTACGTGTCTGTGTGCGTGTGTGTGTAGGCCTACGTGTGTGTGTGTACCGGTATGTGTGTGCGCGCACGCGGATCAGTTCGACAGGTGTTTGTAGCCGACACGCGGCGCTTTTTCTTTTTTTTAGATCAGATCCAGCTTCCTCTGGTCGGCAGGCAGCGGTCTCACTCTCTCTCTGTCTGTCACACACACACACACACACACCTACACACACAGCCTCCAGCTGTGGCTGACGTGCCCCCTGGACCCACAACCACAGACAGTCTCTGTAGATCACAACAGACACTCCCTCCACCTTCAGCTCTCGTCCCGTTCGCCGCGGCGCCGTCCGCTCCTCCTCCACTAGACCGCGGGATTTTCAAGCTGCTCTCTGTGTGATTTCTCGCTAAATCTGGCGATTTTCCAAACGCTGTTGAGACTGCCGCTGCCGAGCCGCCATGAGCGCCGCCGCCGCCCCCCTCTCACCGGCGGCCGGTGTGTGACGGAGCAGCCCCGGCTGCAGTCAGACACCGCACCGCTCCATGAGGAGGGGGAAATACGCTGTATTTTCTTATACCTGTTAATCCAAATGTTTTTTCTGCACTTTATTTTGATAGTACAAGTCTGATCTTCACAGAGGAGTAGGGCAGGACATTCAGCATGGCGTTGCAATTAAAAAAATGCAAAGACGTGTTTTCACGTCCTTGGCAGACCACGCTTGGATGATCAAAGACGTGAAAACACGTCTTTGGCAGTGAAAGAGTTAAATAAGTGCATCCTCACTTTATTGTCCAGTACACCGATAACTATCTGGTCACGTATCATTGAATCACATAACGTGCCAAAGTTGCATGACTGACTTTTCAGCCGTAGGTCTGTGACATACTTTTCTATCGGCTCGGACTCTTTCTGAACACGGTTCCTGAAAACATATCTCTCATATGTCTCATTCTTTCTCGGCGTGCAGTACTCCTCGAATTTTGCCATGACCACATCGAACTTATCTTTTTGGTCGTCTGTGAAGACAAACGTGTTGTACACGTCCAGTGCGCTGCGGCCAGCTACTGTTAGCAACAGTGCTATCTTCCGCTTGTCGTCGCCCTCCAGTCCGATGGCTAGCACATATAGTTCAAAACTCTGTTTGAATACTTTCCAGTTCTCGTTGACGTTTCCTGTCAACTTCAACTCCTCTGGTTGACGTATAAAGTTCATTTTCCAGTCGAGATATTACTCCTGGTACCATGTATTGACGAGACGTACTCACACCGTGTAGTTCAACATCAAAGTTTACTGGCAACTGCACTTCCTTCTTACATACAGGTCAGCTAAGCAACTGGTGCCAACTAGTGGTAGCATTGATCATTACATCTCAATACAGAAACATCATACAAATTTTGACACTTTTATCCGCTCCGTAACGGTAATTCTGCTAAGCCCCCTAGCTATGCAGCCCCTTCCTGGACTCACAAAAGAATTGGTAAACTGCCTTTGATTTGTGTAGGGCACATATCAGAGGAGCTACAGCTAGACCGGCTGGAGAGAGCAACCATCATTTTTAAACACTGAACCAGTCTGGCCCTCCACTTGTACCAAATTTTACATTTTTTCCCACGGTGTATTTGAGTTTGAAATGCTTGGTATAGGGTAATGTAATAATTCAATGCAGGTAATTCTCTTTCACTATTTTCAGATCGCCTCTCTAGGCCTAGCAGGAGGTACAACGATAAAAGACACGGTTTGGGGCGTCCTGAAAAGAGCGATCGTGAATGATCTGGCTCTGAAGATCACATGGAGCAGCGCCAATAAAAAGCTGGCCTTTGACAGGCTTCGGGTGGAAGATGTGGTCCTGGGTAAGTTTGATAACTGTATTAAAGTTTTAATGAAATATTCCAGGGTTATAGTCGATTTAGTAAGTCTGTTTGTTGTCTTTGTATATACTATCACTTTTAGCCGCTGTGAGAAGAAATCCCGTGTGCTCTTCGGCCACAGATGAAGACATTTACAAATGTAACAGGGTTACTATTAATTATAATTATATAAAATTGTAGTTGGTTTTTTTAAAATATATTTTTATCTGTTTTTTTATTTTTTGTATTATTTTGTTTTATTTATTACCTGACGTTTTATTTTATTTATTTGTATTTTGTATTATTTTCTTTTGGGGTCCCCTGCCCCTGCATTGCTCCCTGGGCGCCCCCACCCCTATATATAAATGTAGCCGTTGGTTTTGTTTTGTCACTTATCTTCAGTCACTTTGTTGTGAGGTGAGTTTTTCTTTCTTTTCTGTGTCCGTTAGTGTTTTTATTTTGTTTTTTCCAATTTATGTATCAAATGTCTTCATGTTTTCTTTATAGGGGTTGGGGAGACGGAGCTAACTGTGTTTTGTTTTTATTTTTTCAACTGTCAGGCCAAGAATAAAAGAGAGAACAACGTCCAGGAGATTGTGATTTTCTTTTTTAAACAACAACGCAGAGTAATATACGAACTGGTTACACAAATACATAAAGAAATGGTTTTACTGGGCTAGAGACAGGGACGGCGGGAGGAAGAAGCGCCAGGAGCAGCAAAAACCAGACCAGGACCCAGCCAGAAACCAGCTCACACCCAGCCAGGACCACACTGACACACAGATAAACAGAAGTAAACAGACAGACAGACAGACATAGAGACACACACACAAACAAATAGACCACACTTTTTAAAAATGGAATTCAACAGAGAAAGACAGACAAATACTGTGAAATATTTGAGCGGCTTCCAATAGCCAAGTACGTACACACACACTGTTATGAATGAGACACACAGTGTACACGCACCTACGGCACACCCACTCAGGCACGTCTTTCATTGGCTGGACTGAAAGAGGCGGGGTTGGGGTTCCTGGGGGCATGCGTATGCATTTAAGGAATCAGTGCACCTGTGAAGGAGAGAGAGAAGACGGACAACGAGGAGAAGACACGAGAAGACCGGCGCGGCGTCTCGTCTGCCCCGTTTTTGTTTCTGGTTTTGTGTTATGATTTAGACTCTCACCTACGCTCGACGAAAAGAAGCTTTTAATAAAACCTGAACGCTGAGCCACCGAGGCGAAGCAACCCTCGCGCTTGGGCTCGCCGTGAACGCCTGTGTGTGATGAGGAACAGGTGGAGGTCTGGAGTCTGGTCCCTGTTCCAGCCAGCGACCGTGAGTACCCCATCCTCGCTCCTCATACAGGTCCAGCCATTTACTACATCACACACACTGCAGTACATCCACACACATGTAGTGAAGTCGTAACAACACAAACACTTTATTCTGCCTTTTATTCTGTTTTTATGAAACAGTTGTTGTCTGTTCTGTTGGACTTATCTCATATACGTATGTTCTTTTGTGATTTTTATGGTTGTATTGTGGAAGGCCAAAATTAGTTTTGGCTCCCTTTTGGCCTCTTTTTGGCCCCCTTTTGGTCTCCTTTTGGCCTCCTTTTGGTTTCTTTTGGTTTCTCAACAGAGAAAGAAAACACAGCAAGAGCACAACTAAAATGTGACATTCGCAGTTTATTTACAGATTTTAATAATGGAGGAGACAGCTGCCTGTCTGCCTCCACTGGCTGCTCCAGCACCGCAGCACCGACACGTTCAGCGCCTGTAGACGGCTGTCTGTCCGCATGTCTCGTCCTTTCCTTGTCCGTGGTCGTGGTGCTGAAATAACACGGAGCACTTTGCTTTCATTATTTTTGATGTTAATTTAAAGTCAGAATATTGGTAAAGCATGTAGTTTTTGATAAAAACTAACTTCAGTCCTCGTTTTTTTCTGTTAAGTCCTGGTTTCCTGCCCTGACAGTGATTTTAACGTTACGCGTAGGCTACCTGGGATGCATGGATAGTGCGTTTGCGGCACATAGCTGGCAAATAATTTTATGTTTAGTAGGGTAGGGTGTGACAAAGTGGCCACACCATTTGTCCCCGTACATTTCTATATATTTTCACATTATCAGTTATCAAACTTGTGTAGTTTGTTTATCCAGTATTCCATCTTTGTTTAATATGATGCAGACACATCCCATCCCAGGTTTGGTTTGAGTTTGCATTACATATTTAAGTACATAACATCTACATCAACATGTTCAGATAAATCAAACACAGACAAGTAATGTTAAGTTAAATAAGTTTATTGGTTTGTTTCAGTTTATGTACAATTAAGTTCCTTTTTACAGATACATTTGTTTGTTTCATACTCACCATGTGGTCCAGGGGCAAAATGAGGAAAGGTGTATTACATCCTGCTTTTATAACCTGGGTGACGTCATCAGTGAGGTCATCGGGTGAGACCATCTAGGTGGGGGAATTAAGATTGTGTTAAATGTTATATTGTTTGATATCGTCACCCTATTAAAATAATGGCCTAAGTCATTTTTTGGCGAAAATGAGTTTTTGGCCTAAATCATCTCCTGATAATGCTGGCCACCTCTGGTAAAAAAATCTTAATCCTTAGTTCAGAGGATCATGGTTTGTATGTCCTATAAGACAATGGCCTATGTCAAGAGGGTGACTTAGGCCATTAAATTCTTGGCCTAAGTCAAAAAATGTTGATTCTTTAGGATAAAATGTCTGACTTAGGCAATTTAACGCTTGTGTGATTTTAACTTCCTGCATACACTGGTGCTTCACTGAATTGAAATTGAACGTTTTAAACTCAAACATTTCAAGTAAAATAAACGTAACATCTAATTTATACTCATTATCCCACTTATTACATGGCTTACGACTTTTATCGATTCATAAATTGCATCATTAAGTGAATCTGCAAGTCTGGTCACTTCTCCGCTGTTTTGCTAACTTCCCTCCTGGTTGTGTGCATTTGATTTCAACAAAGCCTTTGATAATCAATCAGTGGATCAATGGATTATCATATACATATTACGATTCAGTACCTGGGATGAGAATCAGCACCTCCAAGTCCAAGGCTATGGTTCTCAACCTCCAGGTTCTGTCTCAAGTGGAGGAGTTTAAGGCCCTGTCCCACTTTACCCACTTCCACTTGATTTTGACCCAAGCACTCAGTTTTGCACATTCTCATATAGGGGTAGTGTGTCCTAATGGGCTCTATGCACAGTTCCACTATTTCCTGAACTTAATGCTGCTCCTTAGTTTGCTTTCTTACATTATTGGACAAACTGATCAATCCAGGAGGATGGAGGCCACTCAGAACCAAGTGCTAGTGTTAAGGGAAAAGAAATGGGACTGGGCCTAAGTATCTTGGGGTCTTGTTCATGAGTAAGGATGGACTGCGAGATTGACAGGCAGGTCGGTGCAGCGGCTGCAGCAATGCGGTCGTGGTATTGGTCTGGTGTGGTAAAGAAGGTCTTGATTTACCAGTCCATCCACGTTCCTACCCTCATCCATGGTCCTGAACTTTGGGTCATGACTGAAAGAACAAGATCTCAGATACAAGTGACCGAAATGAGTTCCCTCCGCAGGGTGGGGTGCTCCCTTAGAGATAGGGTGAGGAGCTTTGTCACCGAGGAGGAGCTCGGAATAGAGCCGCTGCTCCTCCACATCAAGAGGAACCAGCTGAGGTGGCTGGGGCATCTGTATCGGATGCCCCTTGGACGCGTCCCTATAGAGGTGTTAAGGCCATGCCCCCCTGGAAGTAGACCCTGAGGAAGACCCAGGACACATAGTAGTGACAATAGGTGCGTTCGAGATGATCCAGGCCTGCGAAGAATCAATCGCCGGTGACCAGCACACAATGCATGCCGGTTAGATTTGTGTCCGACTTTCTCCCGACTTGCAACCGCCTGTAAGCCTCAAGGCATGATGGGAAAGTCACCGGATCATGAGCTGGTTGGTTCTTAGTTAGTAGTAGTAGAAAATATTCACACAGAGTCAAACTTCTGTTCTGAGAACTATGTTGGTTATTTATTGGACACTTGCAATACTGCATAAGAAATATTTCGGTGACTTCCTGTTTGTATTGACGATGGCTGGAAACCGTCCGACTTGACTGCAGCTTTCTGTCACCACCCCCTGCTGCTGCCGCCTGCTCTCACCAACCTTCCAGGCAAGGCGCAGTTCATCTCGAACGCACCCAATGTCACTCGGCTGGGTTGGGAACACATTGGTATCCTCCCAGAAGAGCTGGAGAAAGTGTCTGGGGAGAGGGAAGTCTGGGCCATCGAATTTCAAGTCGAAAAAAATTTGCTTACTAGGTTTTTTCTGCTCTTAAACGTGCCAACCAGGTCATTTTTGACCCTAATACGACACAGGAGTTAATTTAACTTTAATTTAACTTAATTGAACGTTTGTACTATGGAATGCTAGGGCACTTTAAGCCAGGTTTAAAGTTGCCTAAGTCACCCGAAAATGTTTGGAAAATTGCCTAAGTCACTTTACTCTTTAATGTTACATAATTAACACACAACGTTCTATGTATGTCAACAGTCATCCACTGTCAAGGCCTTTTTGATTGAAATGATGAATGAATATCATATCCTCTGAATTTGGCAAAGTTTTTTGTGTTTTCCCGAAAACAGCCTAAGTGCTGCAATTGTGGGGGGGAACACAGCTCAGCGTATCGCGGATGCGAAGCAAGCAAGAGGGCAGTGGAGGTGCAGAAAGTGAGAGTGGAGCAAGGGGTCACATATGCGGAAGCGGCAAGGAGGGTGCAGGTCCAATCAGTGAAGCCGAGACAAACTGAGAACAGTACGAGACCGTGTGAAGGATGCAGCAAACTGAAAACGGACACTCTGATTGTCAATAAAAATGATTTTGTGTTATTCATGGTGGAAGTAATTAACTGTTCAGCACAAACTGAGAGAAAAACGGAAAAGATTAAGATTATAGTCAAGGCTGCAGAGAGGTTCCTGGGAGTAAGAGGACTGGGGCTGGAGAATATAGAGGAAATGCTGGGGACCGGGAGTAGTCACTCTCAGACATGGCGTGAGGGGTCCCCATGGTCTTAAAGGTCCTTCAGTGGAATGCCAGAAGCCTCATTTCAAATGGTCAAGAGTTTAAACATTTTATATCAATGCAACGTGATAAGCCTCATTTGATATGTATCCAGGAAACATGGTTGAAATCTGAGTGGGATTTTGTGTTACACGGGTATGTGGCTGTCAGAAGGGATCGGGCAGAGGTGGGGGTGTTGGAATATTTGTACTTATGGGTGTGAAGTACTGTGTTATGAACATAGGGAAGGAGCAAGAATCAATTAGAGTTAAGATATGGACAGAGGAGGGTGAGATAACAGTTATTAATTATTATAATCCATGCCATAGGCTAAGTTTGGATATACTGAATCAGATTGGTGGGGAGGTGCAGGGCAAGGTGATATGGTGTGGGGATTTTAATGCTCACAGTACATTATGGGGAGGTGACAATACTGATGCTAATGGTACCTGCATAGAGGAGTTTATAGACAAAGAGGGGCTTGTGTGTGTGAATGATGGGGGAGGTACAAGGTATGACAGTGTAAGAAATACAGAAAGTGCTATCGACTTAACCCTAGTGTCATCAGAGTTAGCAAGTATTATAGAATGGGAGGTGCTCAACACACTAACAGTGGGCAGTGACCATTACCCAATACTGACTAAGGTAGGAGTGGAGCTGGGACAGGAAGAAGCAGGTGGAATCCGTCCATGGAAATTTGGTAGAGCTAACTGGGATAAATTTCAGACGGTGAGTAGTACAGATGTTACTGGTTCAAAATTGCGGACTTCTCGCGTGATTCACGCGAGACGGCACAAGCGCCAGGCATTTTTTTCCTTGGCGAGACAAAGAGGTTTTAATGAAAAGCCGCATGGTGCCAAAACAACCACCAGGTGGCATCTGTGAGAGCGGAGGACGACAGGCGGATGAATTAGTATGATCTGTGCAGTAATCCACTGCTTAAACTCTAGGCTATTTAACTAGAACTAACTACTGTATACCCTGCCTAAATCACAGAAACTATTGTAATATGATAAAGCCTGGCTTGCTTTATGAGTTCATGATTATGTATCACAAATTATGAAGGTCTTCTGCACAGGGCAAAGATGATATAAAACGAAGTAACACACGCGGCTGTTTGGGACAGGCTTTTATTTAATTAAGAACAAACCGCTCAGCAAAAATGGAAAATATAGTGTAATATAATAAAATGGATCTGTTGTTTGGCCACTGTTTGAAAATAATCAGAATTAGGCTATGAGGACAGAATCTAATCCAGGGCAGCATTCATAATCAGACTTCTTCTAAATAAACGTCAACATTCAATAACTTGGTCAGGTCGGACCACAGGCACACAATAAGATGAGTTACAGAGCAGCGTCGTGGTACCGCTGATGACTCTCATGAGGTGGTTTTTGAGACGTATCGATACAAATGTGTTTCGCAAAAGTGTAATGGAAACACTTTTTTCGCTTTTCTACACGTCACCGCGGCGTCACCGGAGTTGTGTGTGTCCACATTGTGTTGGTTTATGTGACTTAGGGGGACGAATGAACCACATGTTTTTGTCATGCATTGCTGACCTGGGCATTGTTTCTCAATAAATTCGCGTTTCCTATCATTCCCCTTTTCCGTGCATGGTTGAAGGAGATGCTCGCATCCCTCCCACTCCCTCCTGCGCTATAATGTCATAAAACCAGTATGAGTGTGTGGACACAACCACCTATAGCCTAGGCCTACTACTGTCGGCACCTCATCACCGTTGTTGTTAAAAAGGCTCTGTTCTTTCTGCAGTCAGGTGGCGTACATCCGCCGTGTTGGTAAACAAATAAACTAATAATCCCTCTATCGCTCTGCAATCTCATTGTTCCAAGGAAAATGGATTGATTCATTTTTACTTAACGAAATGAAACGAAAACAATATTATATTGATACATTGTTGTAAAAAAAAATCCAAAAGAAATGAAAATGAACTAAATAAATAACGAAATTAACTTAGACCTCACTATACAAAGGGGACAATAGCCTGCAAACTACAATATTTCGAAAACTAAACCACATGAGCAAAGCCTCGCATAACACAGAAACTGAGCAGCGGGAGGGAGACGCAGACTGCATCGATGTTTTCCTTTTATTCTCTATTTATTTATTCTCTATTCACACACTCACAATAAAACAGTGCGATTGGTTGAAAGCTGATAATTAGCCATGTGCTTACAAGCTGATTGGCCGAAACCAAGAACAAAGCCGCGTGAATGGCCAATCGCCATGTGTGAACAGTCGACATGTAAATCAGATGTTGCGATGGGCGATGGAGCGCGGAGATGAATAGAGGTGTTAATGTGTCTCAGCTCATCGATACTTTGCATCTAGGCTACTGTCTGTAACTGGTAGAAAAACAGCCAGCTGGAAGAAAAGTCCTGCCCCCTCCCCCCCTACTTCACAGCTGTTTGCTTTGAACAGAAAAAAGCGGTTCTTAACAGTAGCTCACAATTCAGTTCGTGGGCTAAGTGAAGAAATGTTGTTGTGTTTCATGTAATAAATTTCCCATGTAGGCTAAGGGGAGCTGAACATAAAGCCTCGATTCAAAACTCCAAGACACACGTGCCAGACTCACAGAGCCATGCGTAAAAAAAATCAATCAATCCATTTTCTTTGAAACAATGAGATTGCAGAGCAGCTAAAAACCAGATCAGCGGCACCACGACGCTGGTTATTAACTCGGTGGCTTGTTGTCTGTATTTTAGTTGCTTCTGGCTGTTGTGGTCAAATTTGTCTTCACAGAGTTGTAGGATTGTCTCAATACTAAAATTTCAAACTCAATGTCAATACCCTGAAAAATGACATCATATTCAATACAGCAGCAGTGCCTCCCCATTATTTTTATTTTATTATAATCAAATAGACTTATAACAGATGTTTGTTTGTTTTTTCATTAAATGAAACGCTAACTAAGAGTTGTGCAATTCCAGCGTGTTGCTATTGTTTCATTACAGTCATTACAATGCATCTCCTCTCGTCTGACGGGCGGGGTTCCCTCCTCTCTCACATTACACACATGTGCACGCAGGCAGACAGCGGAGAATAAGTTTTGCCGTCAATATCAACATGTTCAATTCAAACGTGCGTCTAGTTCTGTGTAACTACTCAGGTCCAAACACTGTGGACGCTGCCTGCTCTCCTCTGCTGCCTGTCGAGTGCGCACGGCGCGCGTCGGGCGCTATGGGTGCGCCGCACACTGTTCATATCGATACTTGAAACCAGTAATGAATCTAGATGCAACACTTTTGCAACAATACAAAGCTGTGCTACAGGTTGTTGTTTTCTGGGGGAACTAGTTGTGGCGCACGTAGCATTTCAGTAATGGGCTTATGAAGTTTATGAACCACTGATCCAACGGATTTAATCTGGAAAATATATATAGACTCGTGTTTTCATAATGTATGAAGTGGATGCAGTACAATCACCGCAACTCTCTCCGGCTCATTTAAAAAAACTTGGAGCTGACGAGACAGAGATTATAGGCTACTGTATTATTTACTGACTGCAGCTCGTTCTCCTTTCATCCTACTGTATTCTATCTGTAGCTATCATGAACAGCGCCACTCCTCATCGCGGCTACATTGTGTGACGTGTCAGCATGGTCCCCAAAACGTCTGAGCAGTATTTAGTACGGTGCTGCCACCTAGAGGAAAACAGTGGTGGTGAAAATTCTCGCGTTTGCAAGATCCTGCAGTGCGAGACAAACCCCGCAATTTTGAACCAGTAACATCTGTAAATATGAAATCCACTATACGATCTATGTTTGCTCGCCCCTTCGGTGTTTGTTTCTGTGAGACCGGGGCAGGAGCTGAACTGTTTGTTGGTGAATGGAGACTAATCACAAGCCTTTTTGTGTCTATCAGTAAATGTCGTACTGGACCTGAGTGACTGTGTGGTGTCAATCATTCCCACGAGAACGAACGAGAGGGGTTACACAGAGACTGGACTAAAAACCAGTGAGGTGCAGTCAGGGCTTTGATTGATTCACTTTGGACGTTCAGATAACTTTAGTAGCAGTTGACTGTGTCAGAATGTGGTGATGTTCATGGTCTGATCAAAGCCAGGAAACAGAGCAGCTTCTGAGTTGTGTGTTAATAACAGCTGATGTCAGGACGGCAGGGATTGTGGGGAAAAGGTGTTGCACATGTTGAAGACTGTGATCTGTGTGAACCATTGTGCATCAATGTGTTTGTTGTGAGGTTGTTGTGTGATGATGTGTCTGAGGGGCCGACCCCCCCACAGCCCTGGGGCCTCATTTATCATTGTGGATACACGCTTTTTTACACGCTCTTTCCCCCGTTTTGTGCGTACACGCTTTTCTCCGCCTAATTTGGGATTTATCAAACCAAAATCGGTCGGGAGATAGGCGTGAAATTTACGACGAGTCTGACCATGGCGTACCGGCATTTACACGCTTTTTGCAGAACAGGAGGAATTGGCGACGTCGCTGCTGAGTCGGAGAATCGCAGTGAGAGGCAGAGAGGAGCGCGGAGTAGTGTGTTTGAAGCTGAAGTAGTGATGATGATGACCTCCCACCCCCCTCTCCCTCCGCATATACACGTTGACATCGGCACTTTACAGCATGTAAAGCACAGCGACTCAGTTCTCCTCCCTGTGTCTTTACACTAGTTGCTCCTAAACAGACCGACTGGCTTTAGAAAACTAATTTCGTTTTCTTTTGATATCATATTGACATTTTCCCCTGCATGTAGGCTACACCTCATCCACAACTAGTCTGTCCAGTCTTTCTGCGCCATGTCTGTGTGAAGTGTAGCCAGAGTCAGTGGACACACACACAGCGCAGCAGCCCAATAGTTAGAAATAAACAAATGAATGAAATGAAACAGTGACGGCGCTAATCGGTGACTTCTCTGGTCATGACGGATGGTGGCGATTATGTAAAAATGAGAAAACATTATGATATTTTTTGTGTGAATAGCCTAATATTTATTGTATTTAACAATATGGTGCTGCCCAACTTCAGTAAAAGTCACAGACTGGCGGACTTCAATGTTTTAGAATGTTTTAAAGACACCGCAGTGGAAAACCTGCTTTAAATTAGTATATAGCCTACATAAAATAAGGGCAGATTAAATACGATTCTTCTTCTCTGTTTCATTCAGATTAGGGAGTTCTTGTTTCTATTGTAGCCTATTTCAATGCAAGATGATGTTTCTGACTGATATTGCCGTGTATCTGGTTTTCAGAGAAATACCACTTCTTTCTCCTCTCTCCGTCTGTCCTGTCTTCACCGTCTTCCACATGACGTCTCTCCACACATTTCCGGAGCGAACATGGCTAATTAATATGCATAATATGCAATATGCATATGCATGATGATTTGCATTGACCGTATATGGTTGTGTTGGGCCGTTCGGAAGGTGGAATGAGAGGTGTGGTCACATCCGCACTCTTCTTGTGTTAGGTGTGATTTACCAAGGGAAATACCGTGCAGCCGTCTGTACGCGGAGTTTGATAGATCTGAAAACAGTGTGTATATTTTGGTCGTATGCTGATTTTGCCTTTCGGTCGTACGACCAAGTTTAGTAGCAGTTTTACACCCTCTTTGATAAATGAGGCCCCAGGTCTTGGTCTGTGAGCGCCTGCCTACCCTGTCCTACAGCCTCAGTGTGGATCAGTAGAACATCAGCCTCATGTCTGCAGCTCAGTATCAACACAACTTTACATCACATTCATCTGAGCACAGAAATAAAACAGAGTCTGACCTCAGAGTCTCCAGTCTACAGTCTGGACTCTCCAGAAAACCACTCAGACCCTTCACTCCTGAATCATGAAGGTCGTTGTTGTTGCTCAGGTCCAGTTCTCTCAGGTGGGAGGGGTTGGACTTCAGAGCTGAGACCAGAGAAGAACAGCTGATCTCTGACAACCTGCAGCCCCTCAATCTGAATAAAGAATAAAAGAAGAAGATGAAATGATTGATGATTGATCAGATGTGTCCTGATCAATGATCAGTGTGTCAATGAGTAGAGGGACTTTGTCCTTGTGTTGTTGTGGATCATCATCATGTGTCCTTCTACACACATCATCCACATGTCAGCACAGATTCAGACAATATCTGATCAATACCTGGTGGACTAAACACTGACTACAACACACACACACACACACTCACACACACGCACGCACACGCACACACACGCTATGGCGGAACAATCGTGTCAAAACAACAGTAAGGACGCGCAGCTATGTGTGTGTGCACGCATGGTTAAATTGTTAGGCGTGCGTGCGTGCGTTGTTACGCGCAGGTTGTATTTCACACGTGACAACAAGCTGGGTACGTATGAACGTGTGTGTGCACGTCTGACAGTCACTGTTTGACAAATTTTGTTACGCGTTCACACACACGTGCAGTTGCAGACTCTGTTGCTGCGCAGCAGGAAGTGGATTTGCAGCGCGTGCAACACTGCGCGTCACTTGACGTGTAATGTAGTTGGACTTTTCATTTTTTGGAAACTTCGCTCCACCGCGGCCAGCTCCCCCGGAGCCACACTCCCCACCCCCCCCCACCCCGCTTGCGTCCGCTGAGCCGCTGTGGACCGTGGTCTATGCCATCCCTCCACCAGAGTTCCCCGGGTCACGCTGCTGCTCCGCCCCCGCCGAGGAGGCATCTCACAGCGGCCAGCGGCCTGTCCAGATGGAGGCTGGAGGAGGAGGCAGGCAGCTCACAGCGGATCGCTCCGTCCCGGACCGGGGAGCGACGTCGCCGCAGCCGCTACTGCCGCTGTGAGTCCCACAACCCTGCCAGTCTCCCCGGACCTCCAGGCAGCCCTGCTCCGGGTCCAAACCTCCAGGCTCTGGGGGGGTCCCCGCAGCCCTGCCAGTCTCCCCGGTCCTGGGCAGCCCTGACCCGGGTCCAGGGGGTCCCACAACCCTCTTTCTTTTTTTTTCTCTTTTTTTTTTACAGCTGCGATACCCAGGCGTGCCTCTCTCTTTTTTTTTCTTTTCAGCATGCCTATCACCAGGGAGTGATGTTCTTAATCTCAACAATTAAACTACTAAGTCACACACAAAACTGCCATGATAAACAAACAGAACTATGTTGCAGTTTGTTTGTCAAGTTACCTGTCACCTTCAGCACCACGGACAGCGCCGCGGATGAGCCGCGGAGCAGCAGCAGCTGTCACACACACCGCTGTCCGTGGTGCTGTGACACTCGGTCCCTGGACCGTCGACTACATGACGATGGGACTCCCCCGGATCCAGGTCCGGGGAGACTGGCAGGATTGTGGGACTCACAGCGGCAGTAGCGGCTGCGGCGACGTCGCTCCCCGGTCCGGGACGGAGCGATCCGCTATGAGCTGCCTGCTCCGGGCGCAGGCAGCTCACAGCGGCCTCCTCCAGCCTCCATCTGGACAGGCCGAGGAGGCCGCTGTGAGCGTCGCCGCAGCCGCTACTGCCGCTGTGAGTCCCACAATCCTGCCAGTCTCCCCGGACCTGGGCAGCCCTGACCCGGGTCCAGACCTCCAGGCTCTGGGGGGGTCCCGCAGCCCTGCCAGTCTCCCCGGACCTGGGCAGCGCTGCTCCGGGTCCGCGCGTCGTATGTGCTGTTAATTAACGAGTGTTTATGGATAATGAAAACGTAAAGTCCCATCGTCATGTAGTCGACGGTCCAGGGACCGAGTGTCACAGCACCACGGACAGCGGTGTGTGTGTGCGAGAGAGAGACAGCTGCTGCTGCTCCGCGGCTCATCCGCGGCGCTGTCCGTGGTGCTGAAGGTGACAGGTAACTTGACAAACAAACTGCAACATAGTTCTGTTTGTTTATCATGGCAGTTTTGTGTGTGATTTAGTAGTTTAATTGTTGAGATTAAGAACATCACTCCCTGGTGACAGGCATGCTGAAAAGAAAAAAAAAGAGAGAGGCACGCCTGGGTATCGCAGCTGTAAAAAAAAAAAAAGAGAAAAAAAAAGAAAGAGGGTTGTGGGACCCCCTGGACCCGGGTCAGGGCTGCCCAGGACCGGGAAGACTGGCAGGGCTGCGGGGACCCCCCCAGAGCCTGGAGGTTTGGACCCGAAGCAGGGCTGCCTGGAGGTCCGGGGAGACTGGCAGGGTTGTGGGACTCACAGCGGCAGTAGCGGCTGCGGCGACGTTGCTCCCCGGTCCGGGACGGAGCGATCCGCTGTGAGCTGCCTGCCTCCTCCTCCAGCCTCCATCTGGACAGGCCGCTGGCCGCTGTGAGATGCCTCCTCGGCGGGGGCGGAGCAGCAGCGTGACCCGGGGAACTCTGGTGGAGGGATGGCATAGACCACGGTCCACAGCGGCTCAGCGGACGCAAGCGGGGTGGGGGGGGTGGGGGGGAGAGTGTGGCTCCGGGGGAGCTGGCCGCGGTGGAGCGAAGTTTCCAAAAAATGAAAAGTCCAACTACATTACACGTCAAGTGACGCGCAGTGTTGCACGCGCTGCAAATCCACTTCCTGCTGCGCAGCAACAGAGTCTGCAACTGCACGTGTGTGTGAACGCGTAACATAATTTGTCAAACAGTGACTGTCAGACGTGCACACACACGTTCATACGTGCGCAGATTCTTGTCACGTGTGACAGAGGTTGCGCACGTCGTTTCCGCGTACGCGTGAGCTCCTGACAAAAATGCTCATAAATGTTCAATCAGCTTCATGCGAGCGTTAATGCGTGAGTTTGCTACAAAACGCATGAATGATTACGCGTGACCACTACGCGTAGTGTGATTACCGGCGTGCAGCAGTCATCACACGTGAACGTGCGCGTGAACGGGGGGCCATTATAAGTCAATGAGGAAACTACATTACATGTCAGACGCTGGCTCCTGCACAGGCGTCAAAGCACGCGGGTGTGACACGTTCAGTTGACATATGCGCACGTAATATGACACGATTGTGCCGGCATACACACGCACACTCACACACGCACGCACACACGCACACACACACACACACACACACACACACACACACACACACACACACACACACACACACACACACACACAGCTGCAGTGATAAGATCATTGATTATTGATCAGAGTGAAATGAGCTGAAAGTGAAGAGTCATTGTCAGTGTGAGAGAAGAACAAGTGGAAACATGAGACAACAACTGTTTCAAACGTCCTTCATTCATGACATCAAAGTCAATGATTCAAGTTGTGAGTGAAGATCAATCAGGTTCAGTTGTGGATCAAAGATCTAAGATCTACAACAGTAACAGTCAGTGAACTGACCTCAGAGTCTCCAGTCTACAGTCTGGACTCTCCAGAAAACCACTCAGATCCTTCACTCCTGAATCCTGCAGGTTGTTGTAGCTCAGGTCCAGTTCTCTCAGGTGGGAGGGGTTGGACTTCAGAGCTGAGCCCAGAGAAGAACAGCTGATCTCTGACAAACTGCACCACTTCAATCTGAATAAAGAATAAGATGAGTGAGTTGAGGACAAAGCTCCTTGTTGACAGCGTTCAGTGTCTCATCATCTGTTCAGAGCTGAAGAAGCTTCAGAAAGAACAAGTTTAGAAAATCAAAGTCCAACAGCTGCAGCAACAGGAAGCAGGTTAAACAGTGACAGAGAGAAAACAGCTCATTAATATTCATGAGAAGCTGCTGCTGCTTCAACACAGACGCAGTGACTCCGCCTCTTCACCTTCATTTCGTTTCTACCTGCGACACCACAAGATGATTTTAGACCCAAACCTCTCTGAGACACAGAGAGAGGTGGAGGATTCACCTCGCTGCCAGGTTGTGTGTCTTCTCTGTTGTAAACCTTGTAATAACAGCTTGTTGTGTACAGTTAAAGCAGATATCAGCGGTTCGGACGTTTTCGCTAATGCTGCGTTCAAGGCAGGCTTTTGAAACCGTAAGTTACAGCTTCAAGTCACAACTACGACTCTGTAGCGTTCCAGGTAACCTGTAGCTCGTGTTTTTACCGTCCTGTTGTCTGTGAAAGTCACTATAACGACCTCTCGTAACTTCCGACCCGTGAACTCGTACCAGATCGAACTGGTACGACTTCACAGGAAGGAAAAACACAAGTTACGAGTTTCCTTGAACGCACCATGAGTTAGCAGCCCCCGCCCTCGTCAGGCATCTATTGGTCCTCGTGCTACGTCACCACATTCACGCGATGCATCCCTTGGCTGCACACACAGCCCTTCATGCCGTTCTCTCTCCTCATTGGATAACACTTGTATCCCACAAGGAAAGTTTTCTCCTGGTTTACAGCAGAGCAGAGTGACGGAGAGACTCGTGTTACGGCTGAAACACTCCATGGAAGTGATTGCTGACGGAAAATGGGACTATTTAGGACTTATATTGACAAAAACATTCCACTGATATCTGCTTTAACATCCTTGTTGCTCTGAGGCCTGTACCACGAAGCTGGATTCATTCTTACCGACGTGAGTTACCATGGTAACTTACTCTGAATGGCAAACCTGCTCCAGGGCAGGGTAGCTTTCAGGATTGATCTGAATCAGGGCCGCCCCTGCCTACACGCAGAACACACACAGTGCATAGGGCCCCACGATCCAATAGGGGCCCCGTTTTGCACAAAGGATGCGCAATTGTGCTATGCACACGCTACTAGATCAGCTGTCAGCGCGAGGCAGGAGAGGAGAGAAAGGAGACACAGCACGCGCCGTCACTGCAATGATTGACAGCAATCGATCTGACCAATCACAAAACAAGAGGAAACTTGCGCTTCTCTCCTGGGTATTTGTTGACATTAACAGCGCCGTTAATTTTCGTTAGCGCTGTTAATGGTGTAAACGGCCCAGCACTAGATGTCAAACTTTGTGGCATAATCAAGCACTAAACCTCCGTGCTCAGCACAGCTGCTACTGCTACTCAAGAGGTAGGAGAAGAGATGCTAGCCTCCAGTCCATTTAGCTAGAGTCTAGATGTGGACTGTGGTCTGGGGATGAAAGTCATTTGTTAACACCTTTGTCTGCATACGTGCATTCACCTCTATTGAAAGGCAGTGGTAAATGTATCAGTTGTTGGTCGTATTTTCGGCTATAGTTTATGATCACCACACAAGGATTTGGCTAATGTTATTTTAATGGATGTACAGTAGCCTAGGTCGTCATCTGTTGGTGAATTTAATCTATGACAGGCAGCTTTGGAGCTATTAGAGCTAAATATTGATAGAAATGAGTGTATTTGATACTTCAGTGGAACTAAATTTGAATCTACATTTTGAAATATCAGTCTGTTTGGTAATTAGTAGCTATCTTATGTTTTATTAGGGCCCGAGCGGCGACTGCAAGTCGCAGGCGAAGCCCTATTGTAATTGCTATGTTTATTAGGGCCCGAGCCAGTGACAACGTCACGGTCCGAGGACCCTATTATAATTCGAGTGTCCAAAAGAGACGACATGTAAGTAGGCCACAAGTATCAAGCAACCAGGTAACCAAGTAGGTAATAGATTACTCATCATACCTGGCGCAAAATTCCCCGAAATCGTTGGGTTTTTTATTAGGGCCCGAGCCAGTGACAACGTCACGGTCCGAGGACCCTATTGTAATTCGAGTGTCAAAAAGAGTCGACATGTAAGTAGGCCACAAGTATCAAGTAACCAAGTAACCAAGTAGGTAATCGATTACTCATGAGACCTGGCGCAAAATTCCCCGAAATGCAAATGTTTATGATTATTATTATTATTTCTAGGAATCTGCGCGTTTGAACGCGATTTTGACCCCTTTCCCAAGGCGAGAAACGGAGGAAACTCTACACGCAGGGGGGGAAGGCGTGAAATCGGCGTTCAGTGGTGGTCTCGCATGTTAGCGTGCCCAAATGGCTCCACAGCGCCCCCTAGACCGCGCATTGGAAATGAGGGTCTGCGTCACGGATTTGCACGAAACTTGGTATACTTGTTTATCAACCCGAGACCTTCAAAAAATTTCATAAAATGACATGCTCTAAAACGAACAGGAAGTCGGCTATTTAGCCTCGAAGTCAGTTTCCTCAAAACGAACTCCTCCGAGGGGATTCGCCCGATCGGCTTCAAATTGGGTCCAGGACATGTCCAGACCTAGCTGAGCTTATCTTGTGCTCCACAGGTTTGTAGGTCAAACGGCTTGGCCTCCAGCGGGCCTCCAAGTTTGGCGACTGTTTTGGGCCTCGCCATCAACATACGAATGGCTCTCACGCCCACATGCTTCATCGTAGACGCTTAAAACTTGGGACACATGATGAAGGCGTGTCGCAGAACAATTCGACATATCGTTTCCCTACGTCGCTCATAGCGCCCCCCGGTGGTAACCGAAAACGTACAAAAATTCGTTAAAAATACGAACTTGCCCAAATCGACTTCATTTCACTTCTACTACATGCAGACCCGGATGCTGAAGCTACATGATGAACGCTGTGACCCTACAAGCAACGGCGTCCATGTGGCGGCGCCGCAAATGTGTATCTTCCCAATTTAAAATACGTTTGCGTTTCTCGCGCACATACTTCTTCGTAACCACTTGAAACTCAAGGGACATGACGATGGCTCTTCCCCGAACATTTTGATGTATCGACTTCTTGCCTTGCTCATAGCGCCCCCCGGTGGTTACAGGAAGTTGGTTAAAATTAATTATAAATCCATCATTGACCCCATCAACTTCATTCCACTTCTAATACATGCAGAACCAGTTGCTGAAGCTACATTATGAACGCCGCGAACCTACGTCTAACGGCGTCTGTGTGGTGCCGCGGCGACTGGCAACTTTTCGCCGTCCAATTACGTTTGCCTTTTTCGTGGCTTTAAAGAAGTCGTGACGTCACGAAATTTCTTCCACAGGACAAGCATGATGAGCTCTTTCAGTTGATAGTGTTGTTTCCGATAAGCATGGCAAACGGCCTCTATAGCGCCCCCTTGAAGATTTTCTGAAATTCCCCATAGACAAATTTTGCTTACTTTGTCGTACACATACGAAACTCGACGTATACATGTATAACACCCAAACATACAAAAAGTTGAATTGGGGCCACGCCCTTAACCCAACAGGAAGTCGGCCATTTTGGTTAGCATTTCTTGGACCCAAAACGAACTCCTCCGAGGGACTTCACCCAATTTGCTTCAAATTTGGTACAGGACATCTACAGACCTAGCTGAGCTTATCTTGTGCTCTGCACGTGTGCACGTCAAAGGGCGTGGCCGCTGTGGCACGGCCAAGTTTAGCGCTTCAGCTAAGACATTTGAAATGGTACCACGCCTACAGATTTGATCGCAGCAGCTCCAAACTTGATGGACATGATGAGGAGCTCAGCCTCAACAATCCCATATATTACTTTTGTTTGTGGCTAATAGCGCCCCCCGGTGGTTACAGGAAACGTCGGAAAATTTGTTAAAAATACGTACTTCACCAAATTCACATCATTTCACCTGTACAACATTTTGAAGAAGTCGCTGATGCTATTTCATGAACACTACGAAGATACGACTAACGGCCCCCTTGTGGCGGCGACAAAAATGGCGATACAGCGTGAACACCGTCCTCCTAGGGATTTTGGCCGATTCACTTCATATTCGCTACATATCATCAGGAAACCGCGCTGGTCAAGCGTTGTAAAAATCTTCCCTCTACGTCAAACGGCGTGGTCGCTAGAGGGCCAGAAAGTTGGCCACCTGCTCATTTGGTCGCCATCCAATTACGTTTGCCTTCCACGTCCACAAACTTGCTCGCAGACACTTCTACATTTCCAGACGTGGTCAGAGGGCCGCCCTCTACGCCTCCATTTGATCAGCCGCAGCCTCACTCAAGTCTCCCCCTTGTGGGCGCAGGAAATGACATGTTTTGCATCGACTATGTCCGATATGCTCGAAACTTCACTGGTGTGTTCTGGGGACAACTCTGAACGTGACGGCCCACGTCCGGCTACAGTCCCCGTGGTCGCCGAGTGGCGTGGGTCGCCGAGTCGCGTGAGGCGAGGGCCCGCCATAGCCGCTTGCGGCTTTAATTAGGGCCCGAGCCAGTGACAACGTCACGGTCCGAGGACCCTATTGTAATTCGAGTGTCAAAAAGAGTCGACATGTAAGTGGTCAACAAGTATCAAGTCACCAAGTCACCAAGTAGGTAATAGATTACTCATGAGACCTGGCGCAAAGTTCCCCGAAATGCAAATGTTTATTATTATTATTTCTAGGAATCCGCGCGTTCGAACGCGATTTCCACCCCTTTCCCAAGACGAGAAACGGATGAGACACTACACGCAGGGGGGGAAGGCGTGAAATTGCGATTCTGTGGTGGTCTCGCATGTTAGCGTGGCCAAATGGCTCCACAGCGCCCCCTAGACCGCGCATTGGAAATGAGGGTCTGCGTCACGGATTCTCACGAAACTTGGTATACTTGTCTATCAACCCGAGACCTTCAAAAAATAACATAAAATGACATGCTCTAAAACGAACAGGAAGTCGGCTATTTAGCCTCGAAGTCGGTTTCGCCAAAACGAACTCCTCCGAGGGGATTCGCCCGATCGGCTTCAAATTGGGTCCAGAACATGTCCAGACCTAGCTGAGCTTATCTTGTGCTCCCCACATCTGTAGGTCCAACGGCTTGGCCTTCAGCGGGCCTCAAAGTTTGGCGACTGATTCGGGCCTCGCCAGCAACATACGAATGGCTCTCACGCCCACATGCTTGATCGTACACGCTTCAAACTTGGGGCATATGATGAAGGCGTGTCGCGGAACAATTCGACATATCGTTTGCCTATGTCGCTCATAGCGCCCCCCGGTGGTAACCGAAAACGTACAAAAATTCGTTAAAAACACGAACTTGCCCAAATCGACTTCATTTCACTTCCCCTACATGAAGACCCGGATGCTGAAGTTCCACGATGAACGCTGTGACCCTACGAGCAACGGCGTCCGTGTGGCGGCACGGCGAAGGTGTATCTTCCCAATTTAAAATACGTTTGCGTTTCACGCGCACATACTTCTTCGTAGCCACTTGAAACTCAAGGGACATGACGATGGCTCGTCCCCGAACGATTTGATGTATCGACTTCCTGCCTTGCTCATAGCGCCCCCCGGTGGTAACAGGAAGTAGGTTAAAATTCATTAAAAATCCAGAATTGACCCCATCAACTTCGTTCCACTTCTAATACATGTAGAACCAGTTGCTGAAGCTACATTATGAACGCCGCGAAGCTATGTCTAACGGCGTCTGTGTGGCGCAGCGGCGACTGGCGACTTTTCGCCGTCCAATTACGTTTGCCTTTTTCGTGGCTTTACCGAAGTCGTGACGTCACGACATTTCATACACAGGACAAGCATGGCGAGCTCTTTCAGTTGATAGTGTTGTTTCCGATAAGCGTGCCAAACGGCCTCTATAGCGCCCCCTTGAAGATTTTCTGATATTCCCCATAGACAAATTTCGCTTACTTTGTCGTACACATACGAAACTCGACGTATACATGTATCACACCCAAACATACAAAAAGTTGCATTGGAGCCACGCCCTTAACCCAACAGGAAGTCGGCCATTTTGGTTAGCATCTCTTGGACGCAGAACGAACTCCTACGAGGGACTTCACCCGATTTGCTTCAAATTTGGTACAGGACATCTCCAGACCTAGCTGAGCTTATCTTGTGCTCTGCACGTGTGCGCGTCAAAGGGCGTGGCCGCTGTGGCACGGCCAAGTTTAGCGATTCAGCTAAGACGTTTGAATTGGTACCACGCCTACAAATTTGATCGCAGCAGCTCCAAACTTGATGGACATGATGAGGACCTCAGCCTCAACGATCCCATATATTACTTTTGTTCATGGCTAATAGCGCCCCCCGGTGGTTACAGGAAACGTCGGAAAATTTGTTAAAAATACGTACTTCACCAAATTCACGTAATTTCACCTGTAAAACATTCTGAAGAAGTCGCTGAAGCTATTTCAAGAACACTACGAAGATACGACTAACGGCCCCCTTGTGGCGGCGACAAAAATGGCGATACAGCGTGAACACCATCCTCCTAGGGATTTTGGCCGATTCACTTCATATTCGCTACATATCATCAGGAAACCAAGCTGGTCAAACGTTGTAAAAATCTTCCCTCTACGTCAAACGGCGTGCTCGCTAGAGGGTCAGAAAGTTGGTCACCTGCTCATTTGGTCGCCATCCAATTACGTTTGCCTTCCACGCCCACAAACTTGATCGCAGACACCTCTACATTTCCAGACGTGGTCAGAGGGCCGACATCTACGCCTCCATTTGATCCGCCGCAGCCTCGCTCACGTTGCCCCCTTGTGGGCGCAGGAAATGACATGTTTTGCATCGACTATGTCTGATCTGCTCGAAACTTCACAGGTGTGTTCCGGGGACGACTCTGAACGTGACGGCCCACGTCCGGCTACAGGCCCCGTGGCGTACGCAGCCCCGGGGGCCTGGGTCGCCGAGTGGCATGGGTCGCCGAGTGGCGTGAGGCGAGGGCCCGCCATAGCCGCTTGCGGCTTTAATTATTATTATTATTATTATTGTCAACCTATGATCGCGTTTTTCATGGCCTCAACGTGCATGAAAAGGCGTACATTTTGGCATGGACATCAGGCCTCGCGAAAAATTTGATATTTTAAAGTCGTTGGAAATGGGCGTGGCCAAATGGCTGAATAGCGCCCCCTAGAAAATTTCAAAAGATCAGCCCCGCCGGTGCGTTTCACCTAGAGGCTTGAAATTTGGTGGGCTTATAGAACATGGCAAGACACACAAAAAAGCCTCTTAGTGTCATGGTGAAATCCAAACCGGAAGTCGGCCATTTTGAATTGAAATTTTGACCTTTTTGACCTATCTCCTCCTACAGATTTAGTCCGATTGACTTCAAATTGGCTACAGAGCATCGAGATGTCATCCTGAACAAATGTTGTGCGGCATAAGTCTCTAGGTCAAAGGGCGTGGCTTCTGGAGCCATGAGAATTTTGGCGACTTTTCGTTTCCTCGCCATTTCACCTTCGAACACCTATAACTCCCACATACTTTATCTGATCAGCTTCAAACTTGCTGGAGATGATGCTGTCTCCGCCCTGAACGTCCCGATGTATTGTTTTCCCACGTCACTCATAGCGCCCCCCGGTGGTAACAGGAAGTGGCCAGGTTTTCCTTTAACGTGTACTGATGGCACATAGTTGACCCCATCAACTTCATTCCACTTCTACAACATGCAGAACTAGTTGGTGAAGCTACACCATGAACGCTGTGAAGCTACGAGCAATGGCGTCCGCGTAGCGACGCGGCGACTGTCGCCCCTCGCCATGAAATTACGTTTGCCCTTTTGATGGCTTTAATAAACTCGTATCATCATGAAAATTGATACACAGGTAGAGGGTGGGATGGTCTTTGATCTGATAGAGCGGCGCCCGTGGGCGGGGCCAAATGCCTCTACAGCGCCCCCTTGAAATTTTCAAAAACCCCTCCCCATAGGGGTTTTTTTGGAGTTGGAACATGAAAATCGGTACACATGTGTAAGTTGTCAAGGCGAACAAAAAAGTCTCTTGCACCATTGGTCTACTCCAAACAGGAAGTCGGCCATTTTGCTTTTACTCGCCATTTTGGCGTGATTTCCACACTTAGTACTGTAATCAACTTCTCCTTGGGATTTTGTCCGATTCACTTCAAATTGGCTACAGACCATCGAGATGCCATGCTGATCATTAGATGTGCAGCTCAGATCTCTACGTCAAGGGGCGTGGCCAACATGGCGCCGCCATTTCTGATCCATCGCCATGTATATTCAAGCAGCTCTCTCTCCTGCATACTTCATCCAAACTGCTTCAAACTTTCTGTACATGATCAGAGCCCCTCCCTCAACGTCTCCATGTGCTCATAAGCAATCTCACTCATGTCGCCCCCTTGTGGAAACAGGAAATGCAGTGTTTTGCATCAACATTGTGCGATTTGCTCGAAACTTCACACCTTTGATCAGGGTCAGCCCCTGAACACCCCTACCAGCATCTGGCTTTGTAGCGCCACCTGGTGGACGAACAACACATTGCATTTTCCCGCTCCCGCAACGCTTTTTCGCCCTTTTCGCTTCGCACCACCGCCTCCGCGCGCCTCAGGCCCCCGCGGTCGCATGGGTCGAGCGAGGGCCCGTCATCGCCGCTTGCGGCTTTAATTAGGATTGTAGTTGTAGCCCATATAATAATAATAATAATAATGATGATAATGCCAGTAATAATACTATAGTAATAGCAATTAGCAATAGTTTTTTTAATATATAGGCCTATTAATAATAGGTTATAGAAGTAGTAGCTAATACTGCCAGCATTAGTGGTTGTAGTTTGCATTATAATCGATTATAGTAGGGCCCCGAAGAAATATCGCTTAGGGCCCCATTTTGGTCAGGGATAGCCCTGATCTGAATCCAGCAAAATGCTCCACCCACCGACCAATCACCTGTACGGGAATAATGACACGTGTCCTCTCACCGGTACCGCAGCTCAGATACTGTAGTGAGAAGAGCGTTAAGGCTGTAATGTTTTATGATGTTCAGTCTGCCCTTATTTTGAAATCCTTGTACCGGGCGGGGGTTACTGTTACCAAGGAGACGGAAATAAATGTAGCAAAGCTTCGGACAGAGTTGCGGTGATTGTATCCACTTTATGATTCATTATGAAAACACATTCTATCACAACGGATTTTCCAGGACAGATTACATTTTTTGGATCATCACGCTGATTATGCATGCGAGAGGTAGCGTTAGGCTGCCGGTTCTCACGGCCCGGACATCTGACTATTGTTTTTTTTGTTTGTTTGTTTGTTTTTTTTTGGGGGGGGGGGTGCGCCGAGCGGACCCGTCTATAAAGACGCGCGTCTATATGGGACAGGCTTTTATTTAATTCAGAACAAAACTTATGCTCAGCAAAGATGGAAAATATATAGTCTAATATGGTTCTGTTGTTTGGCCACAGTTTAGAAGAATGAGAATAGAAGGAAAGAATGGGATCCAGAGCAGCATCATTTACAAGTTTAATCAGCACTGATTAAACATTAATTAATAATTCTTCCTCACAGGAGTGTGCGCTCCGGTGCGCTCCGCTCGCTTCTCTGACACGTCGGTGCTCATGGTTGTGATTGGTCAGCTGCCTTGAATCCGCCCTGTCTGAGTACATGTGCGTTCACAGATTCACAGCAAGACAAGCCGGGGTTGAGTTACCGAGTTGATAACTAGCGTCGTGGTACCGCTGATCCAGAGTGACACTGTTGTGGATTGGTTCAGCTGGATAGGCTGCTTGTAAATCTGGGTAGGCTGAGCTCGCTTCGTGGTACAGGCCTCTGGTGGCTGTTCGCACATGTGCAGTAAGTTCCCACAGAGAGTTCACATGGAGGTGAAAAGGTTCAACGCTACGCTGCCTCTTCACTGAACTGCACTGTATCTGAGCTGCACTCAACACACAGACGTGTCCCCTGGCTTTTTAGCGTCCAGCAGTTCAGCAGCTGATTCAACTGCAGTGATGCTCCACTGGAGAGGTGAACACCTTAATGAGCTTCATCTGAACAACAACAGCAGCTTTTATCTGACGGAGACCAACGCCTGAGCTACGGTGGCTAACAGTTAGCATGTTCTAACCTACTCTCTCTCTGACACATAGACACTTTTACAAAAGCACACAAACACACACACAGGTTGTGTGTCTTCTCTGTTGTAAACCTTGTAACAACAGCTTGTTGTGTACAGTTAACATCCTTGTTGCTCAGGTCTGAGTGTGGATTGTGTTACAGGTTTGTTGTGTGATGTGAGCGGTGCTCCAACATGTGATCCTGTTATTGATCTGAGTTGTGTGTTACAGTAATAACAGCTGATGTCAGGACGGCATGGATTGTGGGGAAAAGGTGTTGCACATGTTGAAGACTGTGATCTGTGTGAACCATTGTGCATCAATGTGTTTGTTGTGAGGTTGTTGTGTGATGATCTGTCTGAGGTGCCGACCCCCCCACAGCCCTGGTCTTGGTCTGTGAGCGCCTGCCTACCCTGTCCTACAGCCTCAGTGTGGATCAGTAGAACATCAGCCTCATGTCTGCAGCTCAGTATCAACACAACTTTACATCACATTCATCTGAGCACAGAAATAAAACAGAGTCTGACCTCAGAGTCTCCAGTCTACAGTCTGGACTCTCCAGAAAACCACTCAGACCCTTCACTCCTGAATCCTGCAGGTTGTCGTTCCTGCTCAGGTCCAGTTCTCTCAGGTGGGAGGGGTTGGACTTCAGAGCTGAGACCAGAGAAGAACAGCTGATCTCTGAGAAACTGCAGCTCCTCAATCTGAATAAAGAATAAAAGAAGAAGATGAAATGACTGGTGATCAGATGTGGACTCCCCCCCCCATCATCATCATCATCATCATCATCATCATCATCATCATCATCATCATCATCATCATCATCATCATCATCATCATCATCATCACCAATGACCTCTGAGTGACCTCTGACCCTTCACCTTCTACCAGCTGCAGTAACATGGAGTCACAATCAGTCGCTGCTTCAAACTGAACTCTAACATTTGAACTGAACACAGACAAAAGTCCAACAGGTCCAGTCAGTGAACTCACCTCAGAGTCTCCAGTCTACAGTTTGGACTCTCCAGTCCAGCACATAGAGCCTTCACTGATGAATCACTCAGCTTGTATTCACTCAGGTAGTTGTTACTCAGGTCCAGTTCTGTCAGGTGGGAGGGGTTGGACTTCAGAGCTGAGGCCACGACTCCACAGTGACTCTCTGAGAGTTCACAACCAACAAGTCTGTGAAGAGAGAAAATATCAAATGTGTCAGAATGAAACCAGATGAAAGCTGCAGTAAAAACACAGTTGATGCATCTGATGACAGGACGTGATGATGTGATGGATGGATGGATGGATGGATGGATGGATGGATGGATGGATGGATGGATGGATGGATGGATGGATGGATGGATGGATGGATGGATGGATGGATGGATGGATGGATGGATGGATAGATAGATAGATAGATAGATAGATAGATAGATAGATAGATAGATAGATAGATAGATAGATAGATAGATAGATAGATAGATAGATAGATAGATAGATAGATAGATAGATAGATAGATAGAACTTTATTATCTGTCACGAGTGTCAGAAATTAATCTTTGAAAGGCTCATACTGTATAAAAACACTGAACAAACATGAACATCTGAGCTTCAGCCCATCTTCTCTGACTGAGTTTGACAGGAGACAATGATCCTCATCACTCTGACAGGATGGACAGGACCTGAAGCAAAGGCTGTTCACTCTATATTATCACTTACGTAATGTTTTCAAAGTTGAACAAAATATAATGAGAAAAAAATAAAAACTCTGTTTAAGTGAACTTCTGATCTAAACTACTGATCAATAATTATATTGATCATGTCTGGACTCACCCAGCCTTCCTGCAGTTCCTCACAGCTGGGATCAGTCTCCGTCGTCCCTGATCTGATGTGTTGTACTTCTTCAGGTCCAACTCGTCCAGAACCTGCTCTGACATCTGCAGCATGTAGGCCAGAGCTGAACACTGGATCTCAGAGAGTCTCTTCTCTGATCTGTTCTCTGACTTGAGGAACTGTTGGATCTCCTGATGAACTGACTGGTCCTTCATCTCCGTCAGACAGTGGAAGATGTTGATGCTTCTGTCAGGAGAGATTTCGTAAGAGTTCAGCTCCTTCAGGTTGTTGATGGTTCTCTGGATGGTTCCTGGACTGTTGTCTGTCTGACCCAGCAGACCTCCTAACAGCCTCTGGTTGGACTCCAGAGAGAGGCCATGAAGGAAGCGAACAAACAGGTCCAGGTGACCGTTTCTACTGCTGAGGGATTTCTGCATGGCTCCCTGCAGGAGGACATCCAAGGTCCCGTATGGATTCCACAGGAACTTCTTGAGGACCTTTCTGTTCCTGCTGGTGAAACAGTGGAACATGTAGACTGCAGCCAGAAACTCCTGAACACTCAGATGAACAAAGCAGTAGACTGTTTTCTGGAAGATCACACTCTCTCTTTTGAAGATCTCAGTACAGAGTCCTGAGTTCACCAAGGCCTCTGTGACATCCAGACCACACTGCTCCAGGTCTTCTTGGTAGAACATGATGTTTCCTTCCTCCAGCTGTTCAAACGCCAGCCTCCCCAGCTTCAGGAGAACTTCCCTGTCGGCCTCCGTCAGCTCCTGTGGACTCGTCTCATGTCCTTCACCGTACTTGTTCTTCTTCCTCTTTGTCTGGACCAGCAGGAAGTGTGAGAACAGGTCCGTCGTGGTCTTGGGCAGCTCTCCTCTCTGGTCTGTGGTCAACATGTGCTCCAGAACTGTAGCACTGATCCAGCAGAAGACTGGGACTTGACACATGATGTGGAGGGTCCTGGTCTCCTTGATGTGTGAGATGATTCTTCTGGACAGATCTTCATCACTGGACCTCCTCCTGAAGTACTCCTCCATCTGGGCGTCAGTGAAGCCTCGGACCTCTGTTACCCTGTCCACACATGTAGGAGGGATCTGATTGGCCGCCGCAGGTCTGGAGGTGATCCAGACCAGAGCCGAGGGAAGCAGATTCCCCCGGATGAGGTTTGTCAGCAGCACGTTGACTGATGACGTCTGTGTGACATCAGACACAACCTCCCTGTTGTTGAAGTCCAGTGACAGTCGGCTTTCATCCAGGCCGTCAAAGATGAAGAGAAGTTTACAGACAGCCAGCTGCTCTGCTGTCACCTTCTGTAATGTTGGATGGAAAACATGGAGCAGCCTGAGAAGACTCAACCGCTGATCTCTGATCAGGTTCAGCTCCCTGAAGGAAAGCAGAACCAGCAGACTGACATCTTGGTTCTCCAAGCCCTCGGCCCAGTCCAGAGTGAACTTCTGCACCGAGAAGGTTTTTCCAACGCCAGCGACGCCGTTGGTCAGAACCACTCTGATGGGTCTCTGTTGGACAGGTGAGACCGTAGAGACGTCCTCTCTCTGTTGGACAGGTAAGTCTTTAAAGATGTTGTTGCACCTGATTGGAGTGTCCTGGAGGGTCTTCTTCTTGGACGTTGTCTCCAGCTGTCTCACCTCATGTTGGGTATTAACCTCTTCACTCTGTCCCTCTGTGATGTAGAGCTCAGTGTAGATCCTGTTGAGGAGGGTTCCACTTCCTGTTCCACATCCTGTTCCCTCAGTTCCTTCAGTCACTCGTTCACATCTGCTCCTCAGACTGATCTTATGTTGATCTAAAACCTCCTGCAGACCACCATCTGCTGAGAGACAAGAGACAGAGTCAGACTGAAGACAGAGAGTCTGACAATCTGATCAGATTATTTTCATCAGCTCCAGAAAAACTCCAGACAACAAAGAGAAGGTTTGAATCCTCATCTTAAATGTCAGTGCTGTGTGATGGAACAATGACTCTGGAGAAAACAACAGGTCCTGGTTTCACTAATGACCACATCAGCAGACAGATGTTCAGTCTCACTTTGTCCACAGCTGCTCTGATTGGCTGTCTGCAGCTCACCTCTGGTTCTGGGTCTTTGTCCAGGATCCTTCAGGACGTCAGAGACACCACTCCTCTTCCTCCTGTCAAGACATTTCTGGATCAACAACATGTCTCAGCTCCACATCTGAGCTCTGATTGGTTAACCTCCTCAAGGGGGCGGGGCTTCAGTAAGCAGAGGAGCAGAGAGAGAGAAAGTAGAGGAAGACGAGTGTAGAGAGACGAGCTGAATGAAGTAGCTACGCTACAGAGGCTCATGGGATTTCTTGGTTTCCCTCATCAAACTCATCAAATACACAATCGAACAACTCCACAACGCTCTGGTGGACAATATGTGACCTGCACATTCACCACGCTATGAGATAATAACACAACGTTACCACACAGAGTTGTTTTAGAGGGAAATGTAGAGACTGCTGATGAAAAAAGTTTTGCCTCCAATGGGAACGCGTATCAGCTGTTTTTCATGAATTTCCCTCACAGCTCCACTACTTCCTGAAATTAAGGTAGTCACAATGGTCAGTCACACCTGGATTAATCAGTTTGTCGATTAATGTGCATAGAGTCCAGGGCTGCGTTCCGATCCACAGTTTACTTGGACAGAGCCCCCTACTCCCTGCTCCCTGCACAGGGAATCTGCCACAGGGAACTTCATTGAACGGATTTGACTCCAATCGGAACACCCTGCAACGTCACAGCTGTTTCTGGCCGAGTTTAAAAATAACGTTTTTGAATTTTCAAAATGTATCAAGCCAATATCACCATTTAGACAAATCTGAGATTATTTAAGAAACATAACTATTTCTGTGTGCGCAAGCAAAGCAGTTTTGTGTTGTTGTGTGTGGTACTTATTCAGTTTTGGGGCATCAGTGTGTGTAAATAGCATCAGTGGCTCAGCTGACAATTTACAGCAGTAGCAAAGCTAACGGCCGCGGCTAAGCTAACTAACGTCAACTGTTAAAAACCTCCCGTTGTCGGACACGGAAACTACTCTAGTTACAGTCATGTTGTAAGTATATCCGCCAGAAAAAATATTTTTTCATGGACAGTTTGAGTCACTGGGTTATTAAAGTTAGCTAACCATTAGCCCTGCCAATTTACGTAACACAGCTAACATAAGGACGTCAACTGTTAAAAACCTCCCGTTGTCGGACACGGCGCAAAACTACTACGATCGGAACGCACCCCATCTGTTACCTATAGGGCCCTGCCATCAGTGGTCAATGGTCAGGGTCAGGTCCCTGACACAAAAAATCCTACCACTGGGCTTAAGTTTTCTGGGGGAAACCCAGGATTCATATTTATTTCATTTCTTCCTTTAAGGGAGCAGAATATTTGTTTGAACATGGTGTGATAGAGTTAGATGTCCATATTAAGCAAAGTAGCCTATGTCTATACAAATTATATGTATAACAGGAGAAAAGACGGTATCGGATTGATATCGGTATCGGCCGATACTCTAAATTGCAATATCGGTATCGGACATGAAAAAGTTGTATCGTTTGAGTCTCTTCAGTTCTGCATCATCTCATCTGGTTTTTACTCCAAATGTGTGAAATGATTGAGAAGCTGTTGGTGGTGTTTTCCTCTTTCAGACACTGATCATGTGTCTGATGTTGGTTCTGGACTGAGTCCTATCAGCTCTAGAACTAATGAGCTCCTCATCCAGACGCTGCTGTGGCTCTAATGAACCTGTGTTGGAGCTCTGGTCCAGTGTGAGGAGACTGAAGCAGCTCCACCTGAGCTTCACTACATGTTGTGGAGAAGCTCATTCACAGACAGGAAACAGGAAACGCTGATCACTCCTGTCTGGTTCCTGACTTTTCAAAATAAAAGTCTGTGTGTATCAGCTGCTTCAATCTCTACTGTGACTTCAGTTTAAAGGCTCAGACGTGTGGATCATTAAAGTGTTGGTGCAGCAACGTTCACCCTGACTGAGGCTGATGACACAGGAACATGAGGACGCTGTGCTTCATCAGTCTGATGTTTCTGTCTCTGAGGTTTGTTGTGAACCTTCAGAGTCTGATGGATCTGGTTCCTGGTTTCTCTCTGTTTCCTTCACATGAGTCTAACGACTGAATCATCTTCAGCTCAGTTTACAGTAGAAACCGTCTCTTACCGTGACTCTATCTAGTCTCTTACTGTGAGTCTGGAGGTCCAGGTCCAGAACTGAAGTTTAGTGGAGGATCGTTACTCCTCATGGACAGACAGATGGATCCTGGAGACTCTGCTCTCAGTCTGTGGTTCTGACTTCTGCAAACACAAACATGTTTTTATTCACATCACATTGATCACTGATCAGTTCTCTGATCACAGATGCATTGTGGGAAGTCTCCAGTGACGTCAGCGTCCAGCACCACACACTGTAGTGAAGGATGGAAGCAACACAGCAGCATCATAGACAACAGTGTAGAGTCAGTCAGTCAGTAACTGTGTCCAGTGTCCAGCTGCTGAACATCTGTCTCACATCAGCTCTACACACACACACACACACACACACACACACACACACACACTGACACTGACACACACATACAGGACACACAACACAGCCAGGCTTGGGGAGTAATGGATTACATGTAATGGCGTAAGAGAAAAAAAGGAAACTGTTACAGTAGAAAAACTATGTCATTAGATTGCTGGAATATTTGATAAAATGGGGATTACTTCTTGTCAGGATTACATTTTTAAATTCAAACAGATAGTACAATGGAATACTTAGTGCTTTTGACTTTGAGTGATCTAATGGATGAGGACTGATGCATGCTGGCTGCCTGGTATTCTTCATTTGCATGTTTGGTATTAAAGATATCCAAAAGTCCTCACTCCAGGTTTCTATCTAGTCTCTTACTGTGAGTCTGGAGGTCCAGGTCCAGGTCCAGGTCCAGAACTGAAGTTTAGTGGAGGATCGTTACTCCTCATAGACAGACAGGTGGATCCTGGAGACTCTGCTCTCAGTCTGTGGTTCTGACCTCTGCAAACACAAACATGTTTTTATTCACATCACATTGATCAGTGGACACACACACACATTTCCTCTCCTGTGACGTCACACACACTCCAGGTTTTCATCTGGTCTCTTACTGTGAGTCTGGAGGTCCAGGTCCAGGTCCAGGTCTGAAGTCTGGAGGTTCATGTTTGGACCGGTCACTCTCCAGAGACTTTGATCTGTCCTCCTGTTCCTCCACATTAACACTCATCTTCAGGACTTCAGTCAGTCTGAGAGGGAAACCAGTAACACACACACACACACACACACAGACACACAGACACACACACACACACACACACACACACACACACACACACACACGCGCACACACACACACACACACACACACACACCGAGGACAAACTATAATCACGTCCTTGTCTGATCCAGTCGTTGACCTCCACCACTCATAGTACTTTGACATTAAATCCATGTTGATCCAGTCACAGTGACCTTTGACCTTTGATGTTTGTTCTGAGTTTGAAGAAGTTGTGTGGAGGTGAATCTGAGACAATGAGCTGATAGTCCACACAGACACACTGACTCTCACACTCTGACACAACAACAACAACAACAACAACAACAACAACAACAACAATAATAACAATGTTGTGTCAACACTCACTCGTCTCAGACTTCAGTTTCTCTCCCTCTGCTCCGTTCACTCTAAAATGGCGACTGAACATTTTTACTTTCACTTCTTCACTCTGTGTTCACACAAGTTCATGGCGACAGAGGGAGTGGGAGTCTCTTTCTCCAGTAGAGTGGCGCCACCTGCTGGGTAACTCCTGGTATCACACCTGTATGGACAGGTGAACTCTGACTCCATGAATAAACAGTGAGCTGAGATCCAGCTGCTGCTCCACTACAAGTTACAGCTCAGTCTGTTCTCTGTCTTATTCATCACACATGTTGTCATCAACTAATTTGTGTCTCAGTGTTGTAACTTAACTTGCCCCGGTCTGGCAACACGACCATATATGGAAAACACAACCACAACTAAATGTAAGTCCACAGAAACCAGGAGGATACAAGGAGAATCATGAACTCCTTATAGAAATGCACTCACTGACATAATGTGTTCCCTAGCTCCTTATCCTAACCTTAACCATTACTCTCAACCTAATTTAAACCTAATTATAAGTCTTAACCCTCAAACACCCCTTGGAAAAAGTGAGGACCGGCCAAAATGTCCTCACTTCCAAAAATGTCCTCACTCTGTTGGTTAAAAACTCTCGACGGTCCCCACAACGTAATAAATACAAGAACACACACACACACACAAACATCTTACAGGTGTTTTTCTGTGGGGAACAGAAGCTGATTGTGCTGAGTTCATCTCAGACTCTGGGATTAGAAAGAATAAATTATCATGTGTAACAAGTGGGCGTGTCACTGGTGGCCAATCACATTATCAGCATTATTTTCATCCCTCTCTCTGATTGGTTCAGGACGGCTACTTGTCTACAGTGGATCTGATGTGTTCAGAGGAAGAGGAGGAGGAGTTTCTAATCTTGAAATAAAGCTTGACAGTGGTTCTGGTCCTGGTCCTGGTCCTGGTCCTAGTCCTGGTTCTGGTTCTGGTTCTGGTCCTGGTCCTGGTTCTAGTTCTGGTCCGGGTTCTGGTTTTAGTTGTGGTCCTGGTCCTGATTCTGGTCCCGGTTCTGGTCCTGGTCCAGGTCCTTATTCTGGTCCTGATATTCTGGTCCTGGTCCTGGTTCTGGAAATGGTTGTGGTTCTTGATCTGATCCTGATTCTGGTCTTGGTCCTGGGTCTTGATTCCGGTTCTGGTTCTGGTTCTGGTTCTAGTCCTGGTTCTGGTTCTGGTTCTGGTCCTGGTCCTGGTTCTAGTTCTGGTCCGGGTTCTGGTTTTAGTTGTGGTCCTGGTCCTGATTCTGGTCCCGGTTCTGGTCCTGGTCCAGGTCCTTATTCTGGTCCTGATATTCTGGTCCTGGTCCTGGTTCTGGAAATGGTTGTGGTTCTTGATCTGATCTTGATTCTGGTCTTGGTCCTGGGTCTTGATTCCGGTTCTGGTTCTGGTTCTGGTTCTGGTCCTGGTTCTGGTTCTGGTTCTGGTTGGGGGGGGGCAGAGGGGGGGGGTTCTGTAGTCGACCAGTCTCTGCTCCTCAGTCTCTGAAACACTGGATGTTTGTTCATGTTGCTGCTGTTGATCTGTATGTGGCTGCTTTGATGGAAGTGAAGTATTTGACGTATTAAAGGGAAAGTTAAAGGTCAAAGGTCGCTCTTCTCTCCCCCACCTCTCTCTTCCTCCCTCCCTCCCTCCCCCTCTCTCTCTTTCTCCTCTTCCCTCCTCCCCTCTCTCTCCTTTCTCTTTCTCCCTCCCTCTAAGTCTCTCCCTGTCTCCCCCTCTCTCTATGCTCCCCCTTCTCTCTCTCTCTCCTCCCCCACTTCCTCTATCCTCTCCTTCTTTCTCTCTCCCCCTCCCTCCTCCCTCTTCTCTCTCTTCTCCCTCTCCTCTCCCTATTTCTATTTGCCCTTCCCTCCCTCCCCCTCTCTTCCCTCTCCCCCTCTATCTTCCTCCCTACCTCTAAGTCTCTTCCTGTCTCCCCCTCTGTTTCCCACCTTCTCTCACTCCTCCCTCCGTCTGAATCTCTCTCTCCTCTTTCTCGTTTGTAACTCATTAACAGCGTCACATGTAAACGACACTAATAACCGTTAAACATCAATTATCTAGATGTAATAACTCTTAGATCAGATCGACACAGTGAAGTCAGTGATGTGTAAAAAGCTGCTGTAACTCTGATCAACCACCAGGTGTCACTGTGTTCACATGTTTGAAGCTTCATCAAGTTTTGTGAATGAGTTTGTCTCCTGCTTTAATAACTCATGACTCTTCAGGCTGCGTTCAAGGACACCGGTTTTTCTCAGACTCCAGTGAAGTGGATCTTCTCCTCCGTCTGTTTCAGTGCATGTTGGTCAGAGGTGGGTAGTAACGCGCTACATTTACTCCGTTACATTTACTTGAGTAACTTTTTGGATAAATTGTACTTCTAAGAGTAGTTTCCATGCAGCCTACTTGTTACTTTTACTTGAGTATATTTCTTCAGAAGAAGCGGTACTTTTACTCCGTTACATCGAGCTACATTCCGGTCGCTACTCGCTACTTTTTCTGATCGATCTAATGTGCAAATTGTTTGTTTTAATGGAGATACTTCCGAGCCTCTGTCACATGACTGCGTTTCACCAATCAGATGTAGCCACTCGCGACGTTTGCCTCCGTTTAACCAATCAGACAGAGCCAGGCAGTCACGTGACCGCACACAAAATCTCCACGGTAAACAGGACGGCCACTCCGCCTCAAATTTGAGAAACTGCGGCTAGTAAATGATTAGGATGACGTCAGCCCTAGCTGGTATGTCGTGGATAACATCCGTGAAGGCAAAGATATTCAATATAAACCGTCTTTGGTGAAGGCTCTCAGTAATCCAGCTAGTCTTATTCTTCTTCCTCCCCAGGAAATTTAAACCCCATACACACCTGGAGACATGTGACTCCTAGTCACATGACCATCCCTCCAGTGTCGGGGTGTGGTCATGTGACTCGAGTCTCGCGGGGGTGTGGTCATGTGACTTTGGTTTCACTAGAAACCAATCATAGGACCACCCACTCTGGCATTAGTCTCAGACAGTTCATAGGCCTATGTAAGTTGTTGCGGCTGAATTTGTCTTAATTTATGTTACTTTGTAAAAAAAAAATTTAGGCTATTGTCGTAGTTGTTAAATGTTGTTCTTTGGCAATATCTGATTTTTTTCATTGCTATTATATTTCTGTGTATTTGATTAGGCCTACAGTTACACGCTGATCATTAAACGAACAAATCAGAGGTTACTCAGCAGTTACTCAGTACTTGAGTAGCTTTTTCACCAAGTACTTTCTACTCTTACTCAAGTAAATATTTGAATGACTACTTTTTACTTTTACTTGAGTAATATTATTCTAAAGTAACTATACTCTTACTTGAGTACAATTTTTGGCTACTCTACCCACCTCTGATGTTGGTGACGGTGAGGACGACTCACGTCATGTTAGGTGAGTCAGGTGATCTGACGCTGCTTTCCTCCTGACGTCGGATCAGACCGAGGCTTCGTGTGTGTGTGAGGAAGATGAGGAAGAGGAGAAAGGGGAGGAGGAGGGAGTGGAAGTCTTAGAAATAAAATACAACCAAACGACTGGACACATACCTTAAAAATACAATGTATTTAGATTTGAAATTTATTGATATGGATAAACCCCTTGAGATGACATCATCTCGTTTTCGAGGGGGTCCAAATTAGATGTTTCAGGTGTTAAAATACACTTTTAAACGCAACACTGTGGTTAAAATAATGTAAAGTTAAAGGTTGAATATGTAGATATGTAATATGTTTCAGGTGTTAAAATACACTTTTAAACGCAACACTGTGGTTAAAATAATGTAAAGTTAAAGGTTGAATATGTAGAATTTTTATTAAAAGCTATATTTAAAAAAAAAAAAACATCCACAGTGCGTTTTGAGGTGTACAGAATGAAAGTATTGCTTCTCCACAAAAAAATTTTTTTTAGTCTGAATTAATATTTTTAACATTTTTTGACGGGCTCGACAATGACTTTTTGTCAACGTTCTGTTTACATTCGTACCTGGCCGTAGCCGACACGTGGCTCACTAATCAGCTGTTTTCCTGCCTCTTCCCGGTCGTATGCGTCTGTTTTCAACGAAGCCTTTTCAATAATCAATCGGTGGATCAATGGATTATCATATACATGTTAGGATGGGTGTATTTGTGTAGTCTAATCTGTCATAAACACGTTTACTGTCGCCGACTCCCGGTGCCTCGGAGCTTTTTTCTTTTTTCAACTTGACGAGAGCAGTGACAGCGCAGGCTCTGAGCGCAGGTTTGGTTTCCAGCAGCGGTGTGGAAGGCAGAGAGCCTCCACTCTCTCTGTAACAAGCTACAAGTCATTTATTATGCTGTTAATGACGGTAAAAAAAAAAAAAAAAAAGGTCAATCCTGCATAGTTCTCCTCCTCTGCTGTCCTCTGATCAGAACGGAGTCCCTAGCAACGGCCCGTTTTACCTAGCAATGGTCTAACGTTCTGTTATTGTTCTGGAAATCCTACATAGTCAACCTTTAAGTTTTTACGCGTCTGTGAACGAGGAAGAGAAAGGTTCCGACCGGAAACGTCACAAAGAGAATAATAATAAACAGTGACATCATTTCCGTTTCACGTGTAAATTAAACTAAAACTGACAGTTCTTGCGTTCATTCATAATCTCTTTTTCGACAACACATTCACTGTAAAACCATGAAAAAATATTATAACATATCATGTTATTGTAATTTGCGAAAAATAAACACTTTCATTTTTAACTGAACCGGAAACCTAAATAATAGGCTGTTTATCTTTTTGTGATGTTGTTGTTGTTTTAGCTGCTGATGTTTTATGACTAGGCTACATGCTGAGTATTGAAAGAGCAAATATTGAAAAAAAAAGAAAAAAAACGTAAAGGAAATGGTATTTTATCTATATATGTGACAGTTGAGATATAAAATAAACAGTTTAATTAATAATAAGATTGAGAGCGAAATGAAGAAATTCGTTATGAAACATGTATTTTGGTCTTTTGCTGTGTTTTGTTGTGCACGACAAGTATAGACTTATTTAATTTTTTTCGGAACAATTTCTCATGTCAGGGCTTCAATACCAGAGGGACATTACAGATGAGCAGTATGGAGGTATTTGTATTTGTTTGTAGTTATGAAGACAGACTTACAAAGTGCTTCAAAACAATTTGCTAAACAGCAAAACAAACACTTCAGATGAAATTGAGCAGAAAACTACGGTGGCCCTGAAGTGCAAAACACAACAGCAAATCAGACAACAACAGCAAAACAGAAAACACAACACGAAAAAAGAAAACACAACGGCAAAAGAGAAAACCACACAAAAAGAGAAAACACAACAGCATTAAGAGAAAATGCAACAACATTAAGAGAAAACACAACAACATTAAGAGAAAACACAACGAAATTAAGAGAAAACACAACAACATTAAGAGAAAACGCAACAACATTAAGAGAAAACACAACGAAATTAAGAGAAAACACAACTACATTAAAAGAAAACACAACGAAATTAAGAGAAAACACAACAACATTAAGAGAAAACACAACGAAATTAAGAGAAAACACAACATTAAGAGAAAACACAACGAAATTAAGAGAAAACACAACAACATTAAGAGAAAACACAACGAAATTAAGAGAAAACACAACAAAATTAAGAGAAAACACAACAACATTAAGAGAAAACACAACGAAATTAACCAAAACGGAAAAGGTAGGTACCATCGGGCGACATGTCTAGTCTCTGATTGGCCCTTTTTACAGTGATGTCAGACAACTTCCGGGTTGGAAGCCAGTTTAGTGCGTTAGCGAGCTGTTGAGCCTACAGCCAGGCTCGGCTGTACTGCAAACGTGGCTCTCGTTTAAGCCGGCTCCGGTTTGGCTCCGGTGGTAACTATAGAGTTTAATCATAAAACCGGCGATACAAGCGCCGCTGTTTCACTATTTAACTCATTTTCAGCTGGCGTCACCTTTACTTTGAAAGTCCAGTGGATCTGGATCAAAACGTTTGTACGGAGGAGAAATCAGCTGATCAGCAGCTGTTTACTTCTCCCGGAGCGTCTCTGCTGAGCTGTCCCCGCCTACAGATGTTCTCCTCAACCGTAGCCTAGTGTAGCTGGGTCAATGTTTACTTTGTTTTATTTATCTGATTATTCATTATTTTCATTATTTATTTATTTTCCTAATTAATGATGGTGAACATTCTCAAAACCTGGTCAGTGCTAACAGTATCTAAAAAAAGTTTGAATTTTTGAACTGTTTTACATCAGTTTTATTTCTAAGTTCCATCTTCACCTGTAGCAAGGGGGAGTGATATTGGGGTAACACACAAGGGGGTACGTAGGTGACGTCGGACCAAACTCCCGGCAGAACTATGGCTGCTCTTGTTGTGGAGGCAGACTGTTTCTACCTGCAATTGTGTGTTACCTGACTCTGCTCCTGTGCTGCCTTTGCAGAATAAATGAACCCACTCAGATCCATGGTGATGTCATCCTTCAGCCTATAAGCAACCATTTCACAACTGCTACATAAAACTGGTGCCGTGACCCGGATCCATTGGTCAGCCGCCGCCGATCGCCGAGGTTCTGCTGTGTGCTTGTGACATCTGGGATATCAAGTTGGTGGACCTGTGGATCCCGTTAGTTGCTGAAGTGTTTGCTAGGACTGTTTAACACAGACATTCAGAGAACCAAAAAAAAAAAAGGGGAAAAAAAACTGACCGAGGAATCATATATTGATATAAGTGGGTTTTTGTGATATCTGTAAAACTTATATCTGAGTGTGTTTTCATTACTGTGTATGTGTATTACATTTGTGTGACATGGCAGGCAGAGGTCAGTACACCTTTGATGTATCTACGCCAGGTTTTAATCGGGGCAGGGGTTTATTCAACACAGATGGGGTAGTTCGTAGTAAGACTACAGTGTTAACTAACGAAGAGCCCTTAGACCCAGATGATTTTGCTGATACCCCTCCACTTGAGCCCTTGTTCTCCACACCTGTTGCTAATACTGAGAACACAGCCCACCAGCTACGTGAACTCATCGGTGAGCTGGGGAGCCAGATAGGTGAGTCAATAGTCAGTCGGCTACTAGCCAGTCAGTCCCCATTCACCCCACAGCAGTCGCCTGCAGCTAATTCAGCAAAAGTTGAAGCACAAGACACGAGCATTGACCTCTCTAAGGTGAGCCTAGTCGTCAGATCAGATGTGAGGGAACCTCCCATGTATCGTGGTGACGGAGACGACAAATATTCCATTCAGGAGTGGATTGATATGATGGAGGTGTATTTGCACAAGAAACAGTTCTCGGCTCACGAACAGAGAGATGAGATTCTGAGTCACCTTCTCGGCAAAGCTAAAAGTATCGTCAAAGTAGGACTGAAGAGCAGCTCGTCACCTGGCACAGTTGTCAGTCCTGAGACAATCTACAGCATACTGAGACGTTATTTTAGTGAAACCCCTGGGTCTTGTTTACCATTGGCTGACTTTTATGCCACACAGCCAGCAGCAAAAGAAACACCAGTAGATTATTGGGTTAAGCTAAACACAGCCGCTGAGGCAGCAGACAGACATCTCAAGCGCCAAGGGAGCAAAATGGACAATATGGATGCAGAAATAGCTATGATGTTCATTAGAAACTGTCCTGACCCCAGTCTTGCTTGTGTTTTCAAGTGTAAGCCCATAAGTAAGTGGTCTCTCACGGAGGTGCAGGAGGTCATCGACGAACATCAAAGAGAGTGCCAAGTCAAGAGACCAACAGTAACCACGGCCAAAGCACATGTTCTGCAGGTAACCACAGCTACAGCATCACTTAGCTCCCCTGAACCTGACACTGATTTCGCCCAAGTGAACACGGCCAAATGCACCCCAACTAACCCAACTAAGTCAAATGAAGCAGCTGTTTCAGAATCAAGTGCCCTGGAACGTGTGTTAAGTATGTTAGAGAGAGTGTTAGAGCGCACCAACCAGTCTGCCCCTGCTGCTAGAGCTCAGTTCACCCCACCAGCTCAGTTTGGTCCATGCAGAGTTTGCGGTAACAGCTCCCACTCAACACGAACACACTGCATGAGAGAACGGAGATGTTTGAGCTGCTTAGGATTAGGACATCAGCGAAGAGATTGCCCCAAAGTCACCGCTACTCAGCAGGGCAACAACTCACCTGATCAGGGAAACTAGATCACTCACGCCTTGGAGGGGACAGTGTGAGTGACGTCAATGAAACCCTCAATCCTAATGAAGATATGCAGTCAGTGTATGCAGAAAGCCTAAAATCTGCTCCACCTGATGCCATTGTATTGTTTCAGAACATAACACAGCTTAGTAAATCTGACAGTCTATTCTATGCCAGTGCACGAGTGGATGATAAACTGACATTACAAGCTATGCTAGACACAGGCTCCATGGCTTGCACCATTAGTGAAGAGGCTGAACACATGCTTAAGAGTGTTGGTTCAGCATCAGAGACCAGCTCTGCCCATCCTGATGTTGTGCTCGTTGGCTGTGGTGGAACCAAAGTCAGGCCCAAATCCATTCACAGCCTGAAGATGGAAGTGTATGGCTGCACGTTCATTGTACCTGTCTTAGTGGTTCCAGGGCAGAAAGATCAGTTGATATTGGGCACAAATGTCATTAAGTATCTCTTGAAGCAGTTTAAACAGTCTCCTCATTTCTGGCAGGTTCTGAGCAAACCTCAGTCCCACAAATGCACCTGAGATAATGTTGTCTGGAATCAACAGATGGAAAGGCGACACTATGCCAGATTTTATAGGGACCGTCAAGCTGGTGCAAGCAGTAACTCTTCTCCCAAAGCAAGAGCACCTGGTTTGGGGTAAATTGCCCGGAGCTTCACCCCTCTCTGAAGGCAGCGCTATTCTGGTTGAGCCATCGAGAACGCAGATCCACAAGAAAAACATCATCGTCTGTCGGTCTGTTGCTTCCATGAATGGTGAGAGATGGATCCCAGTGAGAATCCTGAACACATCTGACAAGGCCGTCACATTAAAGCGCCACACCAAGGTAGCAGATGTGTCCTCCTGCATTGCTATTGAGGATCTGGACGTGGCCCCTGAGCAAACTGCAGAGGTCAGAATGCAGAACCAGACAGTTAGCGATGAATCAGCTCACAGTTCAAATCCTCCACCAGGTTTCAGTTTCCGTGACAGCTTGTGTAATCTGGGATTGGATGATCTGGATATTGACTCATGTGAGGTGACAGACCACTGGAAATCACAACTGTTGCAACTGATACAAAAGTATGAGGATATTTTCTCAAGGAGCAAACTTGATTGTGGGATGGCTAACGATTTTGTCCATCGCATCCACTTGTCCGACCAGCGACCGTTCAGGCTCCCATACCGGCGCGTTCCACCAGGGGAATATCACAAGCTGCGACAAGTTCTCACAGAGATGGAAGAACGCGAGATCATTCGCAAGTCCAACAGCGAGTGGGCTTCCCCGTTAGTGCTTGTATGGAAGAAGAACGGGGATCTCAGGATCTGCGTGGATTATCGCTGGTTGAACGCGCGCACAATCAAGGATGCACATCCCTTGCCCCATCAATCTGACTGTCTGGCAGCTCTGGGAGGTAGCGCCATTTTCAGTGCAATGGATCTCACATCAGGTTTTTATAACCTTGCTGTGGCAGAAGAGGACAAAAAACTCACAGCCTTTACAACACCTATGGGGCTCTATGAGTTTAATCGACTCCCACAGGGGTTATGCAATAGCCCTGCAAGCTTCATGAGACTAATGATGGGCATATTTGGAGATCAGAATTTCCTGACTCTACTCTGTTATTTGGATGATGTGCTGGTGTATGCTCCCAACGAAGCTGAAGCCCTGAGGAGGCTTGAAACAGTTTTCGGCAGACTACGTGTTCATGGATTAAAGCTGGCTCCTAAAAAATGTCACCTACTGAGGAGGAGTGTGAAATTCTTGGGCCATATTGTGGATGAAAACGGTGTGTCGACCGATCCAGATAAAGTCAAGGCCATCGCCTCCATGTCTGAATCTGATCTCATGATGGAAGATGGCGCTACACCGTCCCAAAAAAAGATCAAGTCATTCCTGGGTATGATCATGTATTATCAGCAGTTCATTCCTGATTGTTCCCGCATAGCCAAACCTCTGTTTGCGCTGACTGCAGCACCGAAAGGGAAGAGAGGGAATGTAAGAGGCGCGGCTGCGTTCAAGAAACTGCACCCCAGTGATTGGAGGGAGGAGCATCACAGCTCATTTGAGCGGCTGAAAGCTGCACTCCTTGAATCTGTTGTACTTGCACACCCTGATTTCAACCAACCATTCATTCTTTGCACTGATGCCTCCCTGGATGGCTTAGGCGCCGTGTTATCTCAGCTCCAGGATGGCGACAGCAAGGCACGTCCTATTGCCTTTGCCAGCAAAGCACTGACCCGTGCTCAATGTAACTATCCTGCACACCGCCTAGAGTTTTTGGCATTGAAGTGGTCCGTCTGCGACAAATTTAGCCATTGGCTAAAAGGGCACACCTTTACTGTCTGGACGGACAATAATCCACTGACATATATCCTCACAAAACCAAAACTCGACGCATGTGAGCAAAGATGGGTAGCCAAGTTGTCGCCATATAATTTCAACATCAAATACATACCTGGTAGCAAGAACATCGTTGCTGACGCTTTGAGTAGGCAACCCTTCGTTCAAACCCGTGTCAGCCAAAGGCTCATAAAGGAGCCATACGCTGAGCTTTTGGAGGAGTCTCAACAGGTTCGAGAGGGTGTCGTTCAAGAGGTGTTCAGGGCTGGCGCCGACCACCAGAGTGTCGAACATCCACTTTCACTGGAGAGTTTGGAATGTCGTTCTATGGCTGATGTTGAGGTGTCAGCAGTGTTGGCAGGTCATGTTGAGTGGGATCAAGGGTCCAGACAGAGGGTGGTTGCTTGTCTAGCGCAGGATCTGGAGCAACTCATCCCACCAGGCCAAAGCGCCCTGCCTGTCTTCTCACTTCAGGAGCTCCAGGATCGACAGAGAAACGATGCCACACTGTCGCAGGTCGTCTCTTTTGTCACCCGTGCCAGGCGGCCCTCAAGGAGAGAGCGAGCTGGATTGTCGATGAGGGTGCTTAAAACTCTGAAACAGTGGCATAGATTGAAAATGCTCGATGGCGTCTTATACCGAGTGTGTAAGGATACAGTAACTAGGAGGACGCGCCATCAGTATATGGTACCCACCTCTTTGGTCGACGATGTTCTGCGTGGCGTTCACAATGATGCTGGCCATCAAGGTCAGAGCAGGACTTTGTACCTAGCACGGCAGAGGTTCTTTTGGGCTGAAATGGAGCGTGACGTTAGAGAGTACGTTAAGACTTGCAAGCGCTGTGTCGTCAGTAAGACCTTGGAACCTGAGGGAAGAGCCAAGCTTGAAAGTATTAAGACCACAAGCCCCTTGGAACTGGTCTGTCTGGATTTTTGGTCTGCAGAGGATGCTAAAGGAAGGAGTGTGGATGTATTAGTGGTAACAGACCATTTCACCAAGATGGCCCACGCCTTCAAGTGCTCTGACCAATCAGCAAAGCAAGTCGCACGTCAGTTGTGGGATAAGTACTTTTGTGTATATGGATTCCCCCAAAGGATTCATTCAGACCAGGGTGCAAATTTTGAAAGTCAGTTGATTCAGGAGTTGTTACAGGTTGCCGGTGTAAAAAAGTCAAGGACCACTCCTTACCATCCCATGGGGAATGGCCACACGGAGAGATTCAACAGAACCTTGGGGAATATGATCCGTGCTTTACCCCCCAGAGACAAACAAAGATGGCCGCAGATGCTGCAAACGCTGACCTTTGCATATAACTGTACAGCTCATGAGTCAACTGGCTATGCTCCCTTTTATCTGATGTACGGACGCATTCCCAGACTGCCTGTAGATGTAATCTTCTGCAATGTGGAAAAAGATAATGACGTCACAGACTACGACAGTTATGTCAAAAGGATGAGAGATGACCTCAAGGAAGCCCTCACACTGGCCCAGGTCAATGCCAGTTCCAGCCAGCAGCGACAGGCAGACCTGTACAACAAAGGGATCAAAGGCACAGACATTGAAGAAGGGGATCAGGTTCTCTTGGCAAATAAGGGTGGACGTGGGCGCAGGAAATTGGCTGACAGGTGGGAGTCCACACTCTACACAGTTGTTTCCAAAGACTCAAGGTGCCATACTTACCGCATTAAAAATCCCACCACCGGTCAAGAGAGAATTGTCCACAGAAACATGCTTTTGCAAGCTAACTTCTTACCAGTGGAAATGGAGCATGGAGTTGAGTCGACCTTTGATAGTGGCTCAGAGACAAGTCAAGACCACAGGAGTCTCCAGTTGATTGAGTCCGAGTTTGACCCGTCAGATCGCACTGCCAGTTGGATAGTTGAGTCTGCTGCTTCTGAAGATTCCCCAGAACCTGAACCTGAACCTTTGCCCTTGGATTCCCCCCAATGTCTGCTTGGTAATCCTGTATCACCCCCTTGAGAGTCACAGATAAGCGATGGTGTCACTGAGGCTGATGAGGAGAGCATCAATGCTGCATCAGATCTTCTCCTTGACACAGACCTGGGCAGCGACAGTAAAGCAAGCAGCAAGGTGGAAGACACTGGACGAAATAATGTACAGTCAGGAGCAGACAACAGTCAAACAAAGAGTCAACTAGCCAGGGGAGAAACTGCTGAACTGGCCTTAAAACCTGATGGACTGCCACCAAGTGACTCAGTGGGCCGTATTAGGACAAGGGTGGGCAGGATTGTGAGGCCAGTTAACAGACTGATTCAGAACATGACACAGAAAAACACACAGCCAAATGGTATAGTTTCAGGGCTTGCCAAAGCTATGTTCCTGTAGGTGAAAACCAGGTTTCTATGTCCCAGGGACAATTCTAAGTTCACCATTAATGTGTTTTTTTGTGTAAACATACAGTTTGGGTTATAGTTATCTAGTCAACTACAGTGGATTGTGTATAAGGCACTTTCCTAAGCAAGAGGACATTAAAGAAGTCTGGCCAGCTTCTTTATGTTACTTTCCCTGCTAATTGGGAGACATTCATGTTGCGTGTAGTAAAGTATATTTGAGAGTGATAACAGACTATGTTGAGATTACCCTCTAGCCAGCTATTATCCTATACTGGAGCTGTTTTGAGAAGTTCAGGGGGGAGTATGTAGCTGGGTCAATGTTGACTTTGTTTTATTTATCTGATTATTCATTATTTTCATTATTTATTTATTTTCCTAATTAATGATGGTGAACATTCTCAAAACCTGGTCAGTGCTAACAGTATCTAAAAAAAGTTTGAATTTTTGAACTGTTTTACATCAGTTTTATTTCTAAGTTCCATCTTCACCTGTAGCAAGGGGGAGTGATATTGGGGTAACACACAAGGGGGTACGTGGGTGACGTCGGACCAAACTCCCGGCAGAACTATGGCTGCTCTTGTTGTGGAGGCAGACTGTTTCTACCTGCAATTGTGTGTTACCTGACTCTGCTCCTGTGCTGCCTTTGCAGAATAAATGAACCAACTCAGATCCATGGTGATGTCATCCTTCAGCCTATAAGCAACCATTTCACAACTGCTACATAGACTATAGCGTATAGCCTATACTTTATTGTAGGCTGTACAGTCAGTCACTGCTGGCAGCAGGACAGACAAACAGATGATAATCGGCAAAGTTAATAATTTCACTTAATGTGGCCATGAATAAATTAATTCCAATGTCATTGCCTGTTATATCAGTGTTGCCCAAACGCAAGAATACGTTTCCGCTGTTTTCACATTTAAAAAGCTCTTTGTTGTCTTTGTACAGAGACGATATGAAATTTGCTTGCAGCACCTGAAAAACCCCACTGTACATACATATAATTTATATTATATCACTCATACATCACTCATACTCTCTCCAATAAAACACTGCCCTCCTCTTGGCTGAAATCAGCCCGTTGTGGATCAATTTCGTGCGGAAGTAGAATCATATGACGCTGATGTGTATGATGTGAACGCGCACAGAACATAAAGCTGAGAGCCGGCTCTCAGCTTTATGTTCTGTGCTGTTCTGTCTATGAGTGATGCTAAAAAAAAAAGCACCATCGAAGCCTGAAGCAACAGTGTTGCTGCAAATACGGTCGACTAGACTACGACAAGAGAGGAGATGCTTTTCATTTTTCTGACAGCTCTTGCGCTACTAATATAAATTATATATTGCTAAATATGAATATAACTAAATATGAAGCTTGTCCATTTCAACTAAATGAACTAGAGCAACATCAACTGTCATTTAAAATTGTGTTTTATATATAGGCCCATTTCAATGATCGCAATTATAACGCGAGTGGGTTTTTATTGGAAGCGAGTCTGAATAGGTTACAGTGGGTTTTTTTAGGTGCTGCAAGCAAATTTCATATCGTCTCTGTACAAAGACAACAAAGAGCTTTTTAAATGTGAAAACAGCGGAAATGTATTCAAGATTTGCGTGTGGGCAACACTGATATAACAGGCGATCACATTGGAATTAATTTATTCATGGCCACATTAAGTGAAATTATTAACTTTGCCGGTATCATCTGTTTGTCTGTCCTGCTGCCAGCGGACAACTTATTTCAGTGACTGACTGTACAGCCTACAATAAAGTATACGCTATAGTCTAGGCTACGGTTGAGGAGAACATCTGTAGGCGGGGACAGCTCAGCAGAGACGCTCCGGGAGAAGTAAACAGCCGCTGATCAGCTGATTTCTCCTCCGTACAAACGCTCCGTTTTGATCCAGATCCACTGGACTTTCAAAGTAAAGGTGACGCCAGCTGAAAATGAGTTAAATAGTGAAACAGCGGCGCTTGTATCGCCGGTTTTATGATTAAACTCTAGCATAAGTTACCACCGGAGCCAAACGGGAGCCGGCTTAAACGAGAGCCACGTTTGCAGTACAGCCGAGCCTGGCTGTAGGCTCAACATTGCTCGCTAACACACTAAACTGGCTTCCAACCCGGAAGTTGTTTGACGTCACTGTAAAAAGGGCCAATCAGAGACTAGACATGTCGCCCGATGGTACCTACCTTTTCCGTTTTGGTTAATTTCGTTGTGTTTTCTCTTAATGTTGTTGTGTTTTCTCTTAATTTTGTTGTGTTTTCTCTTAATTTCGTTGTGTTTTCTCTTAATGTTGTTGTGTTTTCTCTTAATGTTGTGTTTTCTCTTAATTTCGTTGTGTTTTCTCTTAATTTCGTTGTGTTTTCTCTTAATTTCGTTGTGTTTTCTCTTAATGTTGTTGTGTTTTCTCTTAATGTTGTTGTGTTTTCTCTTAATTTCGTTGTGTTTTCTCTTAATTTCATTGTGTTTTCTCTTAAAGTTGTTGTGTTTTCTCTTAATGTTGTTGTGTTTTCTCTTAATGTTGCGTTTTCTCTTAATGTTGTTGTGTTTTCTCTTAATGTTGTTGTGTTTTCTCTTAATTTCATTGTGTTTTCTCTTAATGTTGTTGTGTTTTCTCTTAATGTTGTGTTTTCTCTTAATTTCGTTGTGTTTTCTCTTAATGTTGTTGCGTTTTCTCTTAATGTTGTTGTGTTTTCTCTTTTTGTGTGGTTTTCTCTTTTGCCATTGTGTTTTCTTTTTTCGTGTTGTGTTTTCTGTTTTGCTGTTGTTGTCTGATTTGCCGTTGTGTTTTGCACTTCAGGGCCACCGTAGAAAACAATGAAAGGACGAAACACAGAAACTCCATAAAGAGACATAATGTAATGGAGGGACATGGAGAGTTTTATATGTAAGTAAAATCTGAAAATCAACCTTCAGACTAAAGGAAATCACAAGTATGTGCTTAGTTTTTGTTACACAGGTTCCAGAAAACCTGGAGCTGCAGTCCAGGCTGTCGACCACTAGATGGAGCACAGGAGAGCTGAGGCCAATCAGTGTGAGAGGAGTTTTTCATCCAGAGGAACCACAGTAACACAAACTGAGTTCATGAAGACAAATAAATGAAATAAATAAACATTGTAGGTTCAAAGATGTTAATGTCACAGTGACAAAGTCTTGCAAATAAAAATGATAAAAAGAGCTAAACATTTTTATTGAACGTGAGTTTATGATGTTATTCTGTTACAGTTTTTCTCGATTGCTAAGACACATTTCTTGAAAGCTGCTCTCTTTTTCTCTCAACTGTGAACACAAACCGCAATTTTCTTCTTGCAAAACCAAACTTTCACCTCAAAACAGTTCAATCTGTGCCCAAAACTGAACTTTGTTGTCAAATCGTGCCCCGAGTCAGTCAAAATGAAAAGCACTACTGAGCAACAGTCACTGAACACTAGAAAAATAGAAAACACAACGCTCAGGACATGAAGGTGTGGAAATACATGTTTATTGTTCACTACAGGCTAAATGCATGTTGCAAAACAAAACACCTGTGCATTTAGCACTAGTCTCCTTCCCTTTCTTTCACCCCCCCCCCCCACACACACACACATCCATTTCATCCCCTTTTCCTCCCTTCTTCTTTTTTCTTCCCAGTTCATCCCTCCCTCCATAATCCTCTCTTCCTTCACCCTGTCGCCTTTCATCTTCTTCTCTTGAAAAACAAACAAACCTGTGCAATTTAGCACAGAATAAATGTGTCTTAGCAATCGAGAAAAACTGTAAAAAAAAAATAAAATAAAAAAAAAAAGTACAAAAAATAGAAATCCTGTGCATTTTGTACATACTGTACATGTAGCACTTGTACTGTACAGTACAAAAGTATTGTGCATTTAGCACTTGTATACTGTAATCCTACGTAAAAAAATAAAGTACAAAAATCTACAAATGAGAAGTGCATACAGTAACTCAGCCACAGCATTACAGTACAGTATTTCTCCGTATAGTACTGGATCAGGACTTCATCCTGTACTGGCTCATATATGTTCCCTCACATCATTGGACACAAGTGTTAGCAGTTTTGAGTTGTTGTGTTCAACCGGTCACTCATATGTAAGCCAGTACAGGATGAAGTCCTGTAGCTTCACTCCAAACATGATCTATAACCACAAACGGTTACTGATGAATTTCATTTTATTTCTTTGATGGCTATACTTAACACTTTGAAAAACAAGATTCATCCATTTCTTTTAAAGATATTCTGAATTTTATGTTTTAGAAAATAGAGCAGTGGAAACATAAATATTTTTACATACAATAGTTTACATTTTTCATTCTTTTCCATCTTTTCATTCTTTAAATCTAATTCCATACTTTCCCATCCTTGAGAAGGAACCCTGATTAAAAATGTTTCATATGATACACTGCAGTAGAAATACTTTATTTAGTTACAGTAGGAAAGTAAAAGTACTCCCTGTACTTACAGCAACACAGTAAGAATACTTATATTTATTTACAGTAAAACAATAAAAATAGTTCTTGATGCAGTATCAGAGTAAAAGTACTTCTTACAAGGTATCACAGTGGATACTTCTTGTATTTATAGTATCAGGGTAAAAGTATTTAGTTAGGAGTTACTGTAGTAAAAGTACATCCTGTACTTGAGTGACAGGTTTGACTCAACACCTTTACCTGTGACTGGATCACTGATGATTGACACATTGAAGCTGCTGCAGCTTTTTTTGAGTCTGTGATGTCATAGATGATGTCATGTGTGATGTCACATCCTGACAGGTTCACCTGCTGCACTTTACACTTTATTTCACTCCCACAGTCTCATCAGCTGTGGAAACAGATACAGATCAGTCACACTCCAGAGTCTCCAGTCGAAAGTCTGGACTCTTCACAAGATCACGAAGCTGCTGCAGAGCTGAAGCACTCAGGTTGTTGTTGTAGCTCAGCCCCAGTTCTCTCAGGTGGGAGGGGTTGGACTTCAGAGCTGAGACCAGAGAAGAACAGCTGATCTCTGACAAACTGCACCACTTCAATCTGAATAAAGAATAAGATGAGTGAGTTGAGGACAAAGCTCCTTGTTGACAGCGTTCAGTGTCTCATCATCTGTTCAGAGCTGAAGAAGCTTCAGAAAGAACAAGTTTAGAAAATCAAAGTCCAACAGCTGCAGCAACAGGAAGCAGGTTAAACAGTCACATGGAGAGAAAACAGCTCATTAATATTCATGAGAAGCTGCAGTGACTCCGCCTCTTCACCTGTCAGCTCCACCTGTGGCTCCATCCACACACACTCATGTTGAGCAGCCACATTGTTACCATGACAACTAACGTGTAGAACAGAGAAAAACCTGAAACACACACACACACAGCCCAGGTTGTGTGTCTTCTCTGTTGTAAACCTTGTAACAACAGCTTGTTGTGTACAGTTAACATCCTTGTTGCTCAGGTCTGAGTGTGGATTGTGTTACAGGTTTGTTGTGTGATGTGAGTGGTGCTCCAACATGTGATCCTGTCATTGATCTGAGTTGTGTGTTAATAACAGCTGATGTCAGGACGGCAGGGATTGTGGGGAAAAGGTGTTGCACATGTTGAAGACTGTGATCTGTGTGAACCATTGTGCATCAATGTGTTTGTTGTGAGGTTGTTGTGTGATGATCTGTCTGAGGTGCCGACCCCCCCACAGCCCTGGTCCTGGTCTGTGAGCGCCTGCCTACCCTGTCCTACAGCCTCAGTGTGGATCAGTAGAACATCAGCCTCATGTCTGCAGCTCAGTATCAACACAACTTTACATCACATTCATCTGAGCACAGAAATAAAACAGAGTCTGACCTCAGAGTCTCCAGTCTACAGTCTGGACTCTCCAGAAAACCACTCAGACCCTTCACTCCTGAATCCTGCAGGTTGTCGTTCCTGCTCAGGTCCAGTTCTCTCAGGTGGGAGGGGTTGGACTTCAGAGCTGAGACCAGAGAAGAACAGCTGATCTCTGACAACCTGCAGCCCCTCAATCTGAATAAAGAATAAAAGAAGAAGATGAAATGATTGATGATTGATCAGATGTGTCCTGATCAATGATCAGTGTGTCAATGAATTGAGGGACTTTGTCCTTGTGTTGTTGTGGATCTTCATCATGTGTCCTTCTACACACATCATCCACATGTCAGCACAGATTCATCAGCTGCTGCTGACCTCAGATCAGTCTGTCAATATACAATCAATATCTGATCAATACCTGTTGGACTAAACACTGACTACAACACACACACACACGCACGCACGCACGCACGCACGCACGCACGCACACACACACACACACACACACACACACACACACAGCTGCAGTGATCAGATCATTGATTATTGATCAGAGTGAAATGAGCTGAAAGTGAAGAGTCATTAGGTGCGTTTACATGCAGTGTTTTTCTCAATCTGATTGTAAACAATCGTATTAAATGAATCGTATCCGACCTGTTTACATGAACACTAAATAATGTGATCCACATTTAATCCCCGTATACATGGACCCAGCTGAAGCCGATTGTAAACAGCTGCAGTGTCGCTAAATCTGGCAACTTTCCAAACCCTCTTGCCGACTTTTTTTTGTCAAAAGCGACTAGGGACAAATCTAGCGTCTTTTTGCAGTGATATTACAAACGTTTCTGGACCTGGACCTGGACCAGCTGTGTCTCTAACGAGCAGCGGCGCTGCCGCGAGCACTCGCTGGTTGTCAGTTGGTGTCACAGAGTTGGTTGTCTCCTGCATGAGATGCTCTGCTCCACCACACCATTAACACATGAAGATCGCCGCTGCTCCTCCCTCCTCTCCCTCCCCTTTCCCCTCATCGACGGAGCGACTTCTAGTGACTTTTACTGACTTTGCTTACTGAGGAGTTGGCAGCACTAAACTCCGGTTCTTCCGGAGGCTGCATCAACGGCCCGGTAAATGAGAGTATGAGACGGTCTATTGTGATTATGTCCGACTGTAAACAACGTCCTAACGTTAAACATTTGAAAGTGGCGCTTGCAACGGCTCTTCCGTTCCTCCGCTCCTCACCTGTGCGGCCGGCGGAGCCTGGCTCAGCGGGCAACCGCGCCTCCAAGCCGGCCACAGAGCGAGGATACGGCGGAGAGCCGCTAATAGCATGCTACGTTGCTAATAACAACAACGGCACGCCCACAAACGTCAATATGTGATGCCTACGTACTATGCCGCGCATGCGTAGAATGAATAATCCACTCTGTCAACTGAATCCCCGTTTACATGCGGCATCAATCTGATTATCAATCGGCGTAGACTACATCTTACAATCCGATCCGAATTACAATCGGATCCGGTCCAGTGTTTACATGAGACATTTACAATCTGATTGATCTCTTAATCTGATTGTAAATGGGATTTTTGGACCCATGTAAACACACCTATTGTCAGTGTGAGAGAAGAACAAGTGGAAACATGAGACAACAACTGTTTCAAACGTCCTTCATTCATGAATCAAAGTCAATGATTCAAGTTGTGAGTGAAGATCAATCAGGTTCAGTTGTGGATCAAAGATCTAAGATCTACAACAGTAACAGTCAGTGAACTGACCTCAGAGTCTCCAGTCTACAGTCTGGACTCTCCAGAAAACCACTCAGATCCTTCACTCCTGAATCCTGCAGGTCGTTGTAGCTCAGGTCCAGTTCTCTCAGGTGGGAGGGGTTGGACTTCAGAGCTGAGACCAGAGAAGAACAGCTGATCTCTGACAAACTGCAGCGCTCCAATCTGAATAAAGAATAAGATGAGTGAGTTGAGGACAAAGCTCCTTGTTGACAGCGTTCAGTGTCTCATCATCTGTTCAGAGCTGAAGAAGCTTCAGAAAGAACAAGTTTAGAAAATCAAAGTCCAACAGCTGCAGCAACAGGAAGCAGGTTAAACAGTCACATGGAGAGAAAACAGCTCATTAATATTCATGAGAAGCTGCAGTGACTCCGCCTCTTCACCTGTCAGCTCCACCTGTGGCTCCATCCACACACACTCATGTTGAGCAGCACATTGTTCCCATGACAACTAACATGTAGAAACACACACACACACAGCCCAGGTTGTGCGTCTTCTCTGTTGTAAACATTGTAACAACAGCTTGTTGTGTACAGTTAACATCCTTGTTGCTCAGGTCTGAGTGTGGATTGTGTTACAGGTTTGTTGTGTGATGTGAGCGGTGCTCCAACATGTGATCCTGTTATTGATCTGAGTTGTGTGTTAATAACAGCTGATGTCAGGACGGCAGGGATTGTGGGGAAAAGGTGTTGCACATGTTGAAGACTGTGATCTGTGTGAACCATTGTGCATCAATGTGTTTGTGGTGAGGTTGTTGTGTGATGATCTGTCTGAGGTGCCGACCCCCCCACAGCCCTGGGGTCTCATTTATAAACCTTGCGTACGCACAAAATGGGGCTGAAAGTGGCGTACGTGACGTTTTACGCCAAGGTTGTGATCTATAAAAAACAAACTTGACGGGAGAATGTGCGCAGCTCTAAGCAAACTCTGAGCCAGGCGTACGCATGGTTTGGAGGAAAAGGAGAATTGGCGACACAGACGGTGGTGAACTGAAGTCAGACTGAAGAAATGTAGAGTGAGAAGAACCATTATGTTTTTATTATCGACGTCACACATTTAATTTCAACCCGTATGTTAGATCCACGTTGCCATGGTAATTTAATTCAATAGCGCTATTTTGCATGTTTTTTTCAGAAAAAAAAAACTTCATAGAACTAAACTTGAGATTCAAAATCTAAATTCCTTCTCTATATCAACAGCATTTCTGTCATATTGTCCCCTCCCAGAGCGCAGGAGGAGGAGAGGACGGCGCTGCTGCATGGAATAAACACATGGTGTAAATAACTTTATGTTCCTGTTACTGTGTGAACATACAGTATGATCCAGAGTCAATTAAATCTCAATGCCTGGAAAAATAATCCAGTAATCGTTTGCACCATTGTTCCATTCAGTTTGATCATCCCTCAGAATGTTTACAAGTGATTTCAAAGTTTTATCGATCGGTCTAATTACTGTAAATGCATAAATCCAGCGGTGAGCCCCGTGTGTAATTCTACACCACGGCACCGCTGGAGGAGAAAAGAGGGAGAGGGAGACCGTGATGAAGGTTAATAACTGGTTTAAGATTAGAACTGTTGTCATTGTTGTAACTTCAGTGCCGAACCGGGTCCAGCGCTTGTGAGGCAGCGCACAGAAACTCTGAGCCGCTGACGCCGTTAACAGCTGCAGCAACGTGTCACGCTGCCACTTCCACACCTGCAGCCAATTCACAACAGCGGCAGATCAAGAGCACGTCAGGCTCATTGACATGTAGATCACATTCATGTGGTGGTTTGCATTGACCATCTACGGTTAAAACTGGGCGTGGACAGGGCGGAACGTGAAGCAGATTCAGCGGCGCACACTTGTAGGAACTCTGTGATCTATAAAGGGAAGTTTGCTTAGGAGTGTGCGTGCGCAGGGTTTTATAAATCTGAATATTTCTTGGCGCACGCAAAACTTATACGTACACTTTTAGTAACGATCCCACGCACAGTTTTATAAATGAGACCCCTGGTCTTGGTCTGTGAGCGCCTGCCTACCCTGTCCTACAGCCTCAGTGTGGATCAGTAGAACATCAGCCTCATGTCTGCAGCTCAGTATCAACACAACTTTACATCACATTCATCTGAGCACAGAAATAAAACAGAGTCTGACCTCAGAGTCTCCAGTCTACAGTCTGGACTCTCCAGAAAACCACTCAGACCCTTCACTCCTGAATCCTGCAGGTTGTTGTAGCTCAGGTCCAGTTCTCTCAGGTGGGAGGGGTTGGACTTCAGAGCTGAGACCAGAGAAGAACAGCTGATCTCTGAGAAACTGCAGCCCTCCAATCTGAATAAAGAATAAGATGAGTGAGTTGAGGACAAAGCTCCTTGTTGACAGCGTTCAGTGTCTCATCATCTGTTCAGAGCTGAAGAACCTTCAGGTCCAGAGGCTGTGGACACAGTCACAGTGGCTCAGGAGAAACTGTCCACTGTCTGAAGCTGACCTCTGACCCCTCACTGACAGTGAAGTCATGTGACCAGAGGCTGCTTCACACACTGTGGACAGGAAGTAAACTCCTTTAATGTCATGTGACCATGAGCTGAAGCTTCCTTCCTGTGGAGCCCAGTGCTGATGTTCATGAGCCTCAGTGTCTCCACAGTGGGATCATCAAACCAACACTGTTCTCTGAGCTACAGGACTTTAACCTGACCTCTCACACTGGGAAGCTGCTTTGACCTTTGACCCTGAACCAAGACAAGAGGGAAAACTCTGATCTACATCAGCTTCAGCTACAGTGGCTGATCCAGCTGTTCTGTTAGCAGCTGCTTCATCATCATCATCATCATCATCATCATCATCATCATCATCATCATCATCATCATCATCATCATCATCATCATCATCATCATCATCATCATCATCACCACACTGACCTCTGAGTGACCTCTGACCCTTCACCTTCTACCAGCTGCAGTAACATGGAGTCACAATCAGTCGCTGCTTCAAACTGAACTTCACACATTTGAACTGAACTCAGACAAAAGTCCAACAGGTCCAGTCAGTGAACTCACCTCAGAGTCTCCAGTCTACAGTTTGGACTCTCCAGTCCAGCACATAGAGCCTGAGCTGATGAGTCACTCAGGTCGTAGTTGTTACTCAGGTCCAGTTGTTTCAGGTGGGAGGGGTTGGATTTCAGAGCTGAGGCCACGACTTCACAGTGACTCTCTGAGAGTTTACAACCACCAAGTCTGTGAAGAGAGAAAATATCAAATGTGTCAGAATGAAACCAGATGAAAGCTGCAGTAAAAACACAGTTGATGCATCTGATGATGTGATGAACATCTGAGCTTCAGCTCATTTTCTCTGACTGAGTTTGACAGGAAACAATGATCCTCATCACTCTGACAGGATGGACAGGACCTGAAGCAAAGCCTGCTTACTCTATTATCACTTATGTAATGTTTTCAAAGTCAAACTAAGAATAATGAGAAAAATAACATTCTGTTCATGTTAACTTCTGATCTAAACTACTGATCAATAATTATATTGATCATGTCTGGACTCACCCAGCCTTCCTGCAGTTCCTCACAGCTGGGATCAGTCTCCGTCGTCCCTCCTCTGATGTGTTGTACTTCTTCAGGTCCAACTCGTCCAGAACCTGCTCTGACATCTGCAGCATGTAGGCCAGAGCTGAACACTGGATCCCAGAGAGTCTCTTCTCTGATCTGTTCTCTGACTTGAGGAACTGTTGGATCTCCTGATGAACTGACTGGTCCTTCATCTCCGTCAGACAGTGGAAGATGTTGATGCTTCTGTCAGGAGAGATGTAATCAGTCCTCTTCTCCTTCAGGTTGTTGATGGTTCTCTGGATGGTTCCTGGACTGTTGTCTGTCTGACCCAGCAGACCTCCTAACAGCCTCTGACCCAGCAGACCTCCTAACAGCCTCTGGTTGGACTCCAGAGAGAGGCCATGAAGGAAGCGAACAAACAGGTCCAGGTGACCGTTTCTACTGACGAGGGATTTCTGCATGGCTCTCTGCAGGAAGACATCCAGGGTTAAATCATCATGTTGTTCTCCCAGGAAGTTCTTGAGGACCTGTGAGTTCCTGTTGGTGAAACAGTGGAACATGTAGACTGCAGCCAGAAACTCCTGAACACTCAGATGAACAAAGCAGTAGACTGTTTTCTGGAAGATCACACTCTCTCTTTTGAAGATCTCAGTACACACTCCTGAGTACACCAAGGCCTCTGTGACATCCAGACCACACTGCTCCAGGTCTTCTTGGTAGAACATGATGTTTCCTTCCTCCAGCTGTTCAAACGCCAGCCTCCCCAGCTTCAGGAGAACTTCCCTGTCGGCCTCCGTCAGCTCCTGTGGACTCGTCTCATGTCCTTCACCGTACTTGTTCTTCTTCCTCTTTGTCTGGACCAGCAGGAAGTGTGAGAACAGGTCCGTCGTGGTCTTGGGCAGCTCTCCTCTCTGGTCTGTGGTCAACATGTGCTCCAGAACTGTAGCACTGATCCAGCAGAAGATTGGGACTTGACACATGATGTGGAGGGTCCTGGTCTCCTTGATGTGTGAGATGATTCTTCTGGACAGATCTTCATCACTGGACCTCCTCCTGAAGTACTCCTCCATCTGGGCGTCAGTGAAGCCTCGGACCTCTGTTACCCTGTCCACACATGTAGGAGGGATCTGATTGGCCGCTGCAGGTCTGGAGGTGATCCAGACCAGAGCCGAGGGAAGCAGATTCCCCTGGATGAGGTTTGTCAGCAGCACGTTGACTGATGACGTCTGTGTGACATCAGACACAACCTCCCTGTTGTTGAAGTCCAGTGACAGTCGGCTTTCATCCAGGCCGTCAAAGATGAAGAGAAGTTTACAGACAGCCAGCTGCTCTGCTGTCACCTTCTGTAATGTTGGATGGAAAACATGGAGCAGCCTGAGAAGACTCAACCGCTGATCTCTGATCAGGTTCAGCTCCCTGAAGGAAAGCAGAACCAGCAGACTGACATCTTGGTTCTCCAAGCCCTCGGCCCAGTCCAGAGTGAACTTCTGCACCGAGAAGGTTTTTCCAACGCCAGCGACGCCGTTGGTCAGAACCACTCTGATGGGTCTCTGTTGGACAGGTGAGACTGTAGAGACGTCCTGTCTCTGTTGGACAGGTGAGACTGTAGAGACGTCCTGTCTCTGTTGGACAGGTAAGACCGTAGAGACGTTCTCTCTGTTGGACAGGTGAGACCGTAGAGACGTCCTCTCTCTGTTGGACAGGTGAGACCGTAGAGACGTCCTCTCTCTGATGGACAGGTGAGACCGTAGAGATGTCCTCTCTCTGATGGACAGGTGAGACCGTAGAGACGTCCTCTCTCTGTTGGACAGGTGAGACCGTAGAGACGTCCTCTCTCTGATGGACAGGTGAGACCGTAGAGAGGTTTGCTTTCTCTCTGTGATACAAATATTTAGAGAACTTGTGCCTCATTTTGACAAAAAAGTTGTTAAAGACTTTGTCCCTCTGTTGGACAGGTGAGACCGTAGAGACGTCCTCTCTCTGTTGGACAGGTGAGACCGTAGAGACGTTCTCTCTGTTGGACAGGTGAGACCGTAGAGACGTCCTCTCTCTGTTGGACAGGTGAGACCGTAGAGACGTCCTCTCTCTGATGGACAGGTGAGACCGTAGAGATGTCCTCTCTCTGATGGACAGGTGAGACCGTAGAGACGTCCTCTCTCTGTTGGACAGGTGAGATCGTAGAGACGTCCTCTCTCTGTTGGACAGGTGAGACCGTAGAGTCGTCCTCTCTCTGTTGGACAGGTAAGTCTTTAAAGATGTCGTTGCACTTGATTGGCCTGTCCTGGAGGATCTTCTTCTTCTTGGATGTTGTCTCCAGCTGTCTCACCTCATGTTGGGTATTAACCTCTTCACTCTGTCCCTCTGTGATGTAGAGCTCAGTGTAGATCGTGTTGAGGAGGGTTCCACTTCCTGTTCCACTTCCTGTTCCCTCAGTTCCTTCAGTCACTCGTTCACATCTGCTCCTCAGACTGATCTTATGTTGATCTAAAACCTCCTGCAGACCACCATCTGCTGAGAGACAAGAGACAGACTCATTAGACATCATCATGTGAACAAATCCAGATGCTGCTGCTCAGACAGTGTCTACAGTGAAGCTCTGACACTGTCAAACAGAAACTAAACTCTTTTAGTTCTAAAACCATTTTGTTCCTTTTATCATTCTTTTATTGAGAGTCTTTTAACGTTCTCTTCTATTTGTTGGTTCAATGGTCTGTCAGTGAAGGACAAGAACAGTCTCCATTAGACCGTCAGAGTCTGCTCCAAGATCATTGGAGTCCAGCTAACAGACGTAAGCTCTGGAAAAAAACATGTGGTCCAGAAAGCAGAATGCATCCTGAAGCAGGGAGACCAGGTCATGTCCAATGAATTTACCCTGATGCCCCGAGGGCGACGCTACTCTGCCCCCCTGAGGAAGAAAGATCACTACTCAAATTCTTTTATCCCTTCAGTTATTAGGTTGATGAATGCCAATTTTAATGAGTAGGGTTGTGCTTGTCGTTTATTTATTTACTTATTTATTTGCATATTTTCACATGTAGCCTACATGACATCGCTGTTGGAAACCTGAACTGAACAAACATGTGAAAGTCATCCTTCAGGCTGTAAAATGATCCTGCAAACTGCTGTAAACTCTGTTAGAAAGCAGCTCATCAACGTTCACCAAACCACCTGGAATCAGCCACGTCTTTAAAGCTCATGTTGATCAGCTGCAGGAAGAACATGGAGGAGGAACAAGTCCAGATGTTCTTTCATCAGATCAGTTCAGAAGAAACATGAACCTGAGCAGTTACATGTAGTCTGAAGACACTGATCAACCACAAGAACCAGTTCCTGTTGACTCACAGTCACTATGAGCTGCAGGACCTCAACTCACTCAACACTGGTAAAGAGGCTGGAGCAGGAGCTGGAGCAGGTCTCTTACCAGGGGTCTGACGATCCAGGTCCAGGACTGAAGACTGGAGGATCAACTTTGGACCGGTCACTCTTCAGAGATGGACAGGTGGATCCAGGTCCAGGACTGAAGATAGGAGGATCAACTTTGGACCGGTCACTCTTCAGAGATGGACAGGTGGATCCAGGTCCAGGACTGAAGATAGGAGGATCAACTTTTGACCGGTCACTCTTCAGAGATGGACAGGTGGATCCAGGTCCAGGACTGAAGATAGGAGGATCAACTTTTGACCGGTCACTCTTCAGAGACGGACAGGTGGATCCAGGTCCAGGACTGAAGATAGGAGGATCAACTTTGGACCGGTCACTCTTCAGAGACGGACAGGTGGATCCAGGTCCAGGACTGAAGACTGGAGGATCAACTTTGGACCGGTCACTCTTCAGAGATGGACAGGTGGATCCAGGTCCAGGACTGAAGACTGGAGGATCAACTTTTGACCGGTCACTCTTCAGAGACGGACAGGTGCATCCTGGAGACTCTGGTCCGTCCTCCTCTTCCTCCACATTAACACTCATCTTCAGGACTTCAGTCAGTCTGAGAGGGAAACCAGAAACACTGAACAACACTGATGTAGCTTCAGATTCAGCAGTTAAGGGGAAAGTTAAGGGGAAATTAGATTCAACAGCTGAGCTGAGTGTAAAACTTTAACACTTTTCCAGAGAAGACTTTGTCTCTGAATGCACTTGAAAATTAATCACTCTGCCCACAATGTGTTGCTATGTGTTGCAGTTGTCGGTCTGAAAAGTGAAGCCAGGTGAAACTCACTTCCGCGTTCATAAAACTGCAATCCCCTCTTCTTCCTGTGGGGGCTGGTGTCAGATAAGATAAGATAAGATATACTTTATTGTCCCAGAGGGAAATTCATTGTGGGCAAAAGTGCAGACTGAAGACTGTTTGGCCATACAGCAGATATAACACAGGATCACATGATGGACACAACAGCCACATGACAGCAACATCACAGTACAAGTACAAGCACACTAACGACAGCACCAGACACACAGTGACACACAGTAGCAGCGAGAGCACAAGGGACAGACAACACCAATAGACAATACTAGCTATTGCACAGCTCGATGTTTGCTAAAATCTACAGGAACAACACTGAATGAAATACATATATAAAAGTATAAAAATATAAAAAATATAAAAATGCAGCAGTTAGGGCAGACAGTTAAACAATGCTATAATAAAATGATAGACACCACTGTTAATAATAAAAAAATAAGGAAATAGTGCCAGTGACTACCTACTAACTAGGCTGGCGCAATTTATTAAGAAGAGAAATAGAAGTGGGTAGAAAGGAAAGTTTAAGGCGGTTGCTTTTACAGCGGGTGGCTCTAAAACGTTTCCTTGAAGGTAACAGTTTGTATTCCGAGAACAACACATGAGACGGGTCCTGCAATATTCTGTTAGCCTGTCTGATTACAGAAGCCTCATAAACAGACTGCAAGGGCAGGTACCCAGGGGGCAAAGCAAAAAAACAGACACGGAGCGTTGTAAAAGGTTGTCCACCAGAAATGATATCTAGGACCTTCAAGGATTAAAACCTGGGTGGACAACCCGGTCAACTAGCTGCAGGAAAGCTACGGGGTCCAAAACCCCTCTTTTTGGGTCATTTTGCTGGCGAAAGTATGTAAATGCATGTACTTAAGTTTGCTGATGATACGGTCATAGTGAGTCTGCTGCAGGGGGGGGACACAGCCCTGGGACCAGTGGTGGATGATTTTATCTGCTGGTGTGATGACTCCTTTTTAAACTTAAATGTAACAAAAACTAAAGACATGTGCATAGATTTTAGAAGGAACTCTAACCCTCCACTCCCAACAGTAATTAAGGGAGAGATTGTGGAGCGTGTTACAACTTTGAAGTACCTTGGTGTGACTGTTGATAATAAGCTGTCTTTTAACGAAAACACAGACATTGTGTACAAAAAATCGCAGCAGCGGCTGCATTTCCTACGGAAGCTAAACCACTTTGGAGTTTGTAACAAGTTGATGTCAATGTTTTACCACTCTATGGTCGAATCGATCCTGACCTTTGCCATCACTTCTTGGTTTGGCAGCCTCAAACTATGCGATAAAAAGAGACTTGAACACGTGGTTAAAGTGGCCGGCAAAATAATCGGTGTCACTTTATCAGACTTGTCCACCATTTACAACAGGAGGATCACTCTTAAGGCCCAGGACATTATCCAGTGTCCTGACCACCCACTCCACTTCGAATTCGAGCTCCTTCCCTCTGGTAGGAGATTCAGAGTGCCAAAATCCAAATCTAACAGACTAAAAAATTCATTCACAACTCAAGCCATTACTCAACTTAATTTAAACCGAAAATAACCATGATGGTCCTCATTTATTTATCTATTTATTTTATTTTATTACCGACTGTATGTAACAGCTCCCAGTTTGTTCTCTGGAATACTGTCATTTTTAATGTTGTGTAGATTTTTAATGTTGTGTAGATTTTTAATGTTGTGTGGATGTGTTCTATGTTCCATGTGTTTTATCCCTCGGCAACACAAATTTCCCCTCGGGGACAATAAAGCTGAAGTTGAAGTTGAAGAAGTTGAAGTTGAATACTTAGGTACTACAATGGCATAAAGAGTCATACAACTCTAAAATTTGGGAGAGAGTATCTTGACACATAGGGGAAGGCAAGAAAAAAAGATTCTGGGGTTTGTTGCAACTTGATTTTAAGATATCACCCTCAACATCCCAAAAAAGACCAAAAAAACTGACAAATTCTCATGAAAATTATTATTTTTCAGCACTTTATGGAGAACATCTATACCTAACACATATATAGAAAATTTCTTTAGTTGTTAAGCTTCAATTTGAGTCCAAGCTAGCCTTTCTACTAGCTACTGGAAAGCTACAGACTGTCTCCAAACAAGGCAACACCTACAGTGAAAAACTCCATGTTAACTGGCCCCATTAGAATAGAATGGTATTTCTGGATCTCCCCAAAATGAACAGATAGAGAGAGAAGACCGTTGGCCACAGCAAGGGGGGCTTTTGAGATAGAAAGGCTAACTTGGACTCAAATTGAAGCTTATTAACTAAAGAAATTTTCTATATATGTATTATGTATAGATGTCCTCCATAAAGTGCTGAAAAATAATAATTTTCATGAGAATTTGTCAGACGAACAGTTGTTTTTTTGGTCTTTTTTGGGATGTTGAGGGTGATATCTTACAATCAAGTTGCAACAAACCACAGAATCTTTTTTTCTCGCCTTCCCCTATGTGTCAAGATACTCTCTGCCAAATTTTAGAGTTGTATGACTATTTATGCCATTGTAGTACCTAAGTATTTGTGTGGCGGCCTGGGAAAACCCTTCACATGGTGGGATTTTGACTTTTTCAGTTTTTGATATTTCCATAAACTGGAGGTTCTGAGCTGTTCATAACTGTTTGAATTACTGAGATAGCCCTTCCAGATCAAAGGTTATGGGCATTTTAATCTATCATGATCCAAAAACTTAAAAGTGAGAAAAATGGCTTTAAACCTGAGGATTCCGGAACCATTATAGCTCTTTTCGCCTAGCTGTTCCTACATATTAATAACCTTAAACATCCTATTTTGAACAACCAAGTGTTATATATCATTTTTATCAGCACAAACAGATGCTATAAGTGATATAATCAGAAATCACTTTAGGGGACTTTATGTATACCAAAATGACCACAAAAGATGAACTACCAAACGGATTGCTATTCTGCAATATTCTACCCCTACCAATATTCAGCCACTGTGTCTGCTGTCAAATGACACAAAGGGTTAACAGTCGGTCTCTGCTAGAAGTCCCGCCTCTAACCTGAATATCGCCATCCTATTGGCTCTGCCGTTTCTCGCTAATCTCACGAATTTTAACATCAGTGGTGTCATTTACATGACATTTGTGACATTTTGTGTCTATCTGTCTGTCTGTTTGCATGTGTGCGTGTGCGCTCTGCCTGTGGGTCTGTGCTTGGTAATAAGGATGTCAAAGAAAAGGAAAATTGACATAAGACACTTCTTTATAAGTTTAAGTGTAAGTTGCTTCAATGGTATCTCACTGTAGATAGACAATGAATGAAAGCCAATATTTAAAGATGTTCAGAAATGGCCGTTTGTCCTGTTTTCGCGCCAAGTTGTCAGGAGTTGCCGCGCAAGTTTGCCTAATTAATTAAGGAAAATGAATTTGATTGGTCGTTATCGAACGGCAGCTTGGGCCGAGACCTGTGTGTGTGTGCGTGGTCTCAGACGTAGCTATCCTTTGAGTGAGAGGGAGCAACATTGGTCTGGGAAATAGGCCTACAAAAAAAGCCTCAGATTCCAGATGCTCATGTAATTTTATACATCCATTGGGGGAATAAATTACACATACGCATGTGTGAAAGTATACAGCTTTTTTCCTCAGGCAATAACTGTCCCATCAAGCTCTATGATCAGTGTAACCCTAATGTATCTGTTCATGCATCAACATTTTGTCAGGTGACAGACAGTAGAGAGGCTGGAGGAGGAGATGGAGAAGGAGAGACCAGACTCTACCAGAGGTAGAGGAGAACAGATAAAGGAGGAAAGGTAGGAAGAGGTAGAGAAAGAGGAGATGGAGGAAAGGCTGGAAATTCACAGGTGAGGTTAAATAATGATGGATGTGTTAGTCATGATGATGCACAGTTCACTTCAGCCAGAGCAGAACAGACGTGACAATTCAAATAAATCACAATGAAAAATTTTAATTTAACCATTCATTCATTAACTATTGAACATTTAACCATTCAGTTGAACCACTGAAGGACTGAGTTTGCATAACAATCAGGCAGGTCAATACAAGTTTAAATTATAGCAAAACGGTATATGAATTTTATTTACATTAAATAGGTTAACAATATAATTTTACATTTCATTCATTAATCTACTCTCAGTTTAGTTAATTGTTATGTTGTATTTTAAAAGAGTAAACACTGTTACAACCAAAAACGTAATAACGGCCAATAACGTAATAACTGCCAATAACGTAATAATTTTGGCCATTTCAAATGTAATAAAGCCAATAGTGTAATAATGTGCCAATAATGTAATAAAACTTTTGAGCCAATAACGTAATAACTTTTTGCCGATAATGTAATAAGGCATTACATTATCGGCACCAGTTATTACATTTTGAAAGGTTTTTTTTAATACCAGGCCAATAACGTAATAACCAGCCAATAATGTAATGCCTTATTACATTATCGGCAAAAAGTTATTACGTTATTGGCTCAAAAGTTTTATTACATTATTGGCACATTATTACACTATTGGCTTTATTACATTTGAAATGGCCAAAATTATTACGTTATTGGCAGTTATTACGTTATTGGCCGTTATTACGTTTTTGGTTGTAACAAACACAATAAATAAATAAATAATAGTAATAATAATTTACTATACAGTGCTGGGTTGAAAGGGAAGTCCATTCATTCATCGATCAGTTAATTCCTCTACTCTTCATCTTGCCATGAAGCCCTAGGTTTCGGTACAGTTGGGCGAGGGCAGGTGATACCTTGGAATTCCTCAGCAGTGAAGGGCCGGATCTCCTCATACAGGTACCACTGCCGCTTCACATCCAGCCCTTTGGGAATGATGATGGAAGGCATTTCAGAGGAGAGGGACACTCCATCTCTGAGCAGATTCTGCTGTGTCACGTCGCTGTCACTGAACTCCTTGATGTTCACCGTGCCTGAGCCTTCAGTAAAGTGAAAGTGGTGATTCCGCTTGATCCCCACCACTTTCTTGAAGTGAGCACTGAGGAAGCTCATCCAGTCGAAGGTTGGTACAATGACTTCCCCACCCTCAGTGCCACAGCTTTGTGCTACATTGACATGTGAGGATTGCTCAACCACATGTGCAATGTCAACTGATGCAGTCCACTTTCGTTTTTCTGAACAGGCGCTTCACCAAGCCAAAGCACCAGTCACAACTGAACTTGGTGTGTCCAGTCATCAGGAAGGTGTCGTGTGAAAAATAAGATCCAAAACAGGGCCAGTTGCGATCTAGGATCCTTTTTATTCCGACATTAAAGTTAGTACAAAATACTGGTTTCGAATATTCTCAAAGGTTATAAAATTATAAAAGTTGTTCATCACAGTTATAAGACAAATCTCATCAAAGTATCGGACTAGTTCCACAAGACGGTCAGAGGAGACTGAGCTTTGGTGCAGCAGAGCTTACGCTGTATTAGAGAAAACAGTCGTAAACCCGAGCCTGTTTCCGGACCAGACTAAATTTTCCCTCTTTGTTCTTGCTTTTTATTTACGATCAAGGTCCTCCCTTCTATTCAAATTATGGTCGACGAGGATGGTTCGACTGCGAATCTCCCCGTTGATTTGTTCATCCAAACACATTACGACATCGTATGATGATACTCCCCGCCTTCATAGCGTCCTCATGGCGCCTTCATGGCGCCTCCATGGACGGGGTTTTCCAATGGCACGTGTACGGTTCATCCCAAGTTCAGCTTCACTGGCGCCACCGTTTTTTCTGACGCCTGTGATCTACGTTACCCCCTTTACTCCCTCTGCAGACACCAAATTTACGATGCGCTGCGCACTCACCCCTCCTTTCTCTGTATCTCTCCGCTGAACCAGAGCTCAGTCCTTTTCCTTTTTTTACCCAACAAAGGACAGTGTGATATGTTTGTGTCGTCCAGTCAGAACCCGCCACATCAGGTACCACATCATGCAGGAGTTTTTGTTTTGTCCACTGCAGTTGTCTGCATGGAGGTGCACATGGGTTTCTCCTAGCCCATAGTTTTCAAATAAGTAGTGCAGCATTGATACCACACAGTTGGCACCCTTGCCTGTCTGGCAGCTCTCATCCAGGAGAAAGTTCACCTGCTTGGGGAACGCCTCACATGCAACCCCAAAAAGGCCACACTTCCGGGGACATCTGAAATATACAGGGCCAGGCTGCAAAGGATTGGATGGGAAATGAACCTGCTGTGCAAAATCAAAACTGTAGTGCATTTTCCCAGAGAAACTGCAGGGTGGATGTGGACCAATATTGGCACCAGGGGGCATAGCTTCCTTAACCTCTTTACATACATTCTGGTAAAGGGATCTTTCCATTGTAGCCCTCCGCAAGTGTTCCTCCATCTCATGCACAGCCTCACTCTTCTCACTGTCAGGAAGATTTGCTGCACGGGCCAGTTTTGCCACTCCTGACTGACAGTACCAGCAGAGATCAGTGGCTGGACGCATGGTGGTAACAAATGGCACTAACTGCTGCCATAGCTTCGTGAATGTTCTGTATGACACAATACGTTTCCCACCACCTGCAGCAGCACAGGTGTACTTAGTGTACACAGTTTTTTTGCTGCAGTTGGTCGGCAGGAGTTTGAGGTCCGATTTCCAGTGCCTCGGTGTGCACCCAGGAAGGATTATGGCATTGACCTCAGCATAGTTCACAATGAAGTCCACAACAGCCCTGGTGTCATCGAACTTTAAGGCGTTGGGAGGGAGCCTCTTCTTCGACTTGTGGACCCTAGCCTCAACTCCACATGCTTTGTAATGTTTTATCAAAGCATTAAAGCAGATATCAGTGGAATGTTTTTGTTAATATAAGTCCTAATAGTCCTATTTTCCGTCAGCAATCACTTACATGGAGTGTTTCAGCCGTAACACGAGTCTCTCCGTCACTCTGCTCTGCTGTAAACCAGGAGAAAACTTTCCTTGTGGGATACAAGTGTTATCCAATGAGGAGAGAGAACGGCATGAGGACCAATAGATGCCTGACGAGGGCGGGGGCTGCTAACTCATGGTGCGTTCAAGGAAACTCGTACTTTGTGTTTTTCCTTCCTGTGAAGTCATACCAGTTTGATCTGGTACGAGTTCACGGGTCGGAAGTTACGAGTGGTCGTTATAGTGACTTTCACAGACAACAGGACGGTAAAAACACGAGCTACAGGTTACCTGGAACGTTACAAAGTCGTAGTTGTGACTTGAAGCTGTAACTTACGGTTTCAAAAGCCTGCCTTGAACGCAGCATTAGCCGAAACGGCCGTACCGCTGATATCTGCTTTAAGCTTGTCCTGCCCAATACCATGCATGTACTTGAACACATCCCTGCATATTTTGTATCCATGGTGGTAGTAATCAGTTCTTTGGGCCTTGCGCTCTGTTTGCTGTTTTTTTTTTGAGCATACAGTCTCTGTAGACAGATGCATGCCACAGGAAAGTTTTGCCAAGATTACAATGTCAAGCTCCTCATGAGACAAACCCAAATGTTGGAGGCGGACATGAAGCAGCTCTTCCTGGGAAAATCGAGTGTAACAGGCCTCATTGCCTCATTGAGGCTGCAACAGCAGTTGCATTTGGCGTCGCAATTGCCCACATCTCCACGATCAGCAGGGAAGATCTGATCGGCCAGATTCTCAATAGGGTGTGGCTCTGTGAAAATAAAAAATAAAAAGTTTATTTTTTATTTTTTACTGTGATTAAGCACCCAGTTTGCTTGTCAAACATCTTGATGCAGGCTGAAAATTGAGAAAAATGGTTTTAAACCCCAGGAATCTCAAGCCATTTTAGCTATGTTTGCCTAGTTGTTAATACATAGTAATAACACAACACTACAAAGTGTCCAGAACAAACAGTTGCTGTGTGTGTATGTGTGTGTGTGTGTGTGTGTGTGTGTATGTGTGTGTGTGTGTGTGTGTGTGTGTCTGTGTGTCTGTGCGTATGAAACATGTCTTTTTTTTTTTAGCTTGATTGTCCATAACTAAATTATCATTTCCTGTATCCCTTATGATTGCTAACACACAATTAAAATTATGATAAATCACAATGAAACGTTGTACTTGATTATTTAACCATGTAATGTGTATGTTTATTTACAGTTATTGTGTAGTTGAGGACATACACTAGTTTGTTTATTTACAAGCACTTACAAGCCAAGCATCTTGACACAGATTAAATTAGTAATGTCTGGCTAGCTAAACTCTATAGGCAGTAGGATTTAGGTGATGTCATCATCATTGTTATTATTAATATTATTTTAAACTTGAAAAAATTTGGTCTCACCTTGCTCCTCATCATTTGTGATGTTCCCTTCATCCTCTTCATCCGCTACATTGACATCCAGATGGGATCTCTTGGGAGAAGGACTGTTTTCCCCATCACTGTCAGACTCACTAACATCTTCATCTCGCGATTGAGTTGTAAAATAATAATCAATCATTTCCTTCAACTGATCTGCCCTGGCTATATTGGACATATTAATCGCTTCCAATTCATTAAGCCAACTCACTATGTCCTTTGAGGCTGCCATCTCTTTTTTTTCCTCTCACGTCAATGTTTTTTTTCTTCTCTCTCTCTCTCGCTAAGCTCGCTGGACACTAACTGTCAAACTTTCGCGGGATTGGTCAACAAACGTCACAGCTCACTTTCTCCTGCCTCTCTACGTCCTCCATCCCTATAGGATATGTGGATAGTAAACAGGAAGTCTATCAGTAGCATGTGAGAGTATCTTTTACAACCGGCATCTCTGACTTTTTAAAGGTTTTTGCAGATGTAGGCGATCATTTTCCTATTACTCTGCGGATGGCTAGCTGACCAGATCGACAGCTACGTCTAAATGTGTTACTTCTCCTATAGTAAGTTACGGTTCATACTGTTTAATGCACTGTCTGCCCTGCAGTTATTGCCTGAGGAACTCTCCTCTCCTCACGCTGCTGCTGCAGTTCAGCTGCGCTGTGGCTCAGCTGAATGTGATCTGTTCTGTATGAATACTCGCCACAAAAACATAAAAATAAGTACTTTCCCTTCTGTTTTATGAAAATATTTATTCACCACAATGTAGTGGGGGGTTTAAAGTACCAGAATCACACAAAATATAAAAATCGCCAAAACAGTAGTTTTCCACCTATTTTGGCTGTTTGCCTGAATCGAACGTTGGCGACATCCGACGGGTTTTCCCAGACCGCCACACATTTGCAGTTACATACTTTCGCCAGCAAAATGACCCAAAAAGAGGGGTTTTGGACCCCGTAGCTTTCCTGCAGCTAGTTGACCAGGTTGTCCACCCAGGTTTTAATCCTTGAAGGTCCTAGATATCATTTCTGGTGGACAACCTTTTACAACGCTCCGTGTCTGTTTTCCAAAAAATGGGACTTTGCCCCCTAGGTATATATAAAAGTATAAAAATATAAAAATGCAGCAGTTAGGGCAGACAGTTAAACAATGCTATAATAAAATGATAGACACGACTGTTAATAATAAAAAAATAAGGAAATAGTGCCAGTGACTACCTACTAACTAGGCTGGCGCAATTTATTAAGAAGAGAAATAGAAGTGGGTAGAAAGGAAAGTTTAAGGCGGTTGCTTTTACAGCGGGTGGCTCTAAAACGTTTCCTTAAAGGTGTACAGAAAAGAAAACTGAAGTTTAGCCCACTCTGGGTCATAAAATGTAAAAACTCATCTAACAGACGTTGTAGGCCAAACTTTGAGCAAAATTCTATTTTTGAGTAAATCCAGGATGAAAGTGTTTGTATATTTTTTTCACATTGGACAATGCAGGCGCTCGGATTATACGTCAGCCTGCTCACGATTCAAAAGCCACTGATATTGGATCTGTCGTCTGTCATTTAAACGTCTAAACATGCACACACACGGAGCTCCGTCTTGCCCCAAGCTTTGAATATCCCGCCTGCTCGGTAACGACCAATCAAATCCGCGTTCCTCACTCGGGTAAAGTCGTGTTGCAGCTCGGCACAACTCGGCGCGACAGACGGGACAAACGGCCATTTCTGTACAGCTTTAACAGTTCGTATTCCGAGAACAACACGAGACGGGTCCTGCAATATTCTGTTAGCCTGTCTGATTACAGAAGCCTCATAAACAGACTGCAAGGGCAGGGGCTGGTTATTTGACCCGATTACTTTCGTTGCTGTTTTCACTATGTTTGCTAACCTACTTTTCGACTGTACTGTTAGTGTGCCAAACCATGCCGCCATTCCATATCCGATGATGCTACCAAGAACAGCATTGTAGAAAATGTGCACGATCTCAGGTCGGACACCAAACAGCCTGAGCCTGCGTAAAAAATGAAGCCTTTGGGCTAGTCTGGAGCACAGATAATCAACATGGGTGCTCCAACACAGAGAGCTACACATCATAACACCAAGGTACTTGAAAGTGTGCACCTGCTCGATCACATTATTATCGATAACCACCTGGTCATGGGTCGTCACACCCCTGGGATCGAAGATCATTTCTTTAGTCTTTTTAGTATTCAACATGAGATGGTGGTCGTCACACCAAGCCTTGAATGTGGCGATCTCACCATGATACACAGAAGGGCAGACATCAGTGCGCAGCAAACTTAAAATAATAGTGTCGTCAGAAAATTTTATGATAATTGTTAGGCTGTGAACTTCTACAGTCGTTTGTGTACAGTGTAAAGAGTAAAGGAGAGCTGACGCAGACTTGGGGCACACCTGTATTACTGTACTTCACATCTAACAAGGACATGTTCACCTTCACTTGTTGAGATCTGTTCGTTAAGAAAGAATAAAACCATTTAATAGTAAAAGCATTGACACCTATATTTATTAATTTTTGTTCCAACAAATATGGTTGCACAGTATTAAAAGCTGAGCTGAAATCTGCAAACAGGACTCGTGTCAGAAGGCAGGATGTCTCCATAGACCCCCATGTTAATATCGCCGACTTTACATCCTAAATAAACATGATCAAAGCCTGGTGTCAAGACGTTTTTTGGTCTCAATCGATAGTTTCTACCCCTGCACACACTCTGAGGGGGGTGAAGTTTTTTTAACGCTACTGTTTTACTGTTATTAGGTTAAGATTCTGGCCAATCAGGGCGCGGAAACGTTCAGCTACAGGTCCAGAGCGGCACAGAGACAGGCTGCTTCGAGGCCAGTGGGCGGGTTTTTGGCCGGCCAATCCCAACATGGCGCTGTCCAGGCCGCCATATTTGAGGCACAAAAACGACTCCACAAAACCAATGGATGACGTCACGGATGCCATCAACTTCAACTTCAACTTCAACTTTCAACTTCAACTTTCTTTATTTATTGTCCCCAATGGGGCAATTCGTTTGCAGGAGTGAGGAGAATAAAAGCAATTACACACAACACACACAACAATAGTACAATAAACATAATAAACATAGCAATGGACAATGTCACAGATGTTAAAAAGTCAAGGGTAAAAAGTCAATATAAATGAATTTAGTAGTTAATAAGAATAAATAAGATAAATAAGTTTGCATGTAAAGTGCACTGTGCATAAACTACCTCTTCCTCTTTGAATTGAGGAGGGAGACCGCAGTAGGAATAAAAGATTGTCTGTTGGTTTTGATTGGAGGGAGTCTAAAGAGGGAGCCTGAGGGAAGAAGCTCGAATTGTTGAAATAATGGGTGGGAGCTGTCGGACAGGATTGATTTCGCTTTGTTGTACACCCTCTTTTTGTACATATCCTGCAAGGTTTCCTGGTCCTGGCCAGTTATTTTACCACAGACATTTACCACCCTAGCCAATACATTTTTGTTCTTTATATTAAGCGCTGAAACCAACAGATTAGATATAAGGTGAGCACAGATTCAATGAAAGAATGATAAAACATATTCAGCAGGGTTCTGTCAACCTGGAATTTTGCCAGTTTCCTGAGGCAAAAGAGGCGCTGCTGGCTCTTCTTGTACACAGAATCCACATTACACTCAAAGGACAGTTTTTTTTTATCGATAATAGTGCCCAGGTATTTATAAGAGTCTACTATTTCAATATCTTGGCCATTTATCACAGAATTTACAGGAGGAGACTGAAAATGTCTAAAATCAATTGCCATGTCCTTGGTCTTGGAGGCATTGATTGTTAAAAACGAGTCCTGACACCAAGTCATAAAGTAATCAACAACAGGACCATGGGAGACATCATCTTTGCTCAGTAGACTCACTAATACCGTATCATCTGCAAATTTCAGGATATTGTAATTCTCGTATACTTCTGCAGTCGTTTGTATACATAATTTACAGTAGTGGGGAGAGGACGCATCCTTGGGGAGAGCCTGTAGATGTGACTCTTTGAGTCCTAGAGGTAAGAAAATCAAGTATCCAGCCAACAATACTACTGTCCACAGAAAACTGATCAGTGAGCTTCTTAACAAGCAAATGCGGCTGTATGGTATTGAAGGCCGACGAGAAATCAATGAATAGTAGTCTGGCATGTGAACCAGGGCCCTCGAGGTGGCGATAAATGAAACTAAAGCAGATATCAGCGGAATGTTTTTGTTAATACAAGTCCTAAATAGTCCTATTTTCCGTCAGCAATCACTTACATGGAGTGTTTCAGCCGTAACACGAGTCTCTCCGTCACTCTGCTCTGCTGTAAACCAGGAGAAAACTTTCCTTGTGGGATACAAGTGTTATCCAATGAGGAGAGAGAACGGCATGAAGGGCTGTGTGTGCAGCCAAGGGGTGCGCGTGAATGTGGTGACGTAGAGACGAGGACCAATAGATGCCTGACGAGGGCGGGGGCTGCTAACTCATGGTGCGTTCAAGGAAACTCGTAACTTGTGTTTTTCCTTCCTGTGAAGTCATACCAGTTTGATCTGGTATGAGTTCACGGGTCAGAAGTTACGAGTGGTCGTTATAGTGACTTTCACAGACAACAGGACGGTAAAAACACGAGCTACGAGTTACCTGGAACACTACAAAGTTGTAGTTGTGACTTGAAGCTGTAACTTACGGTTTCAAAAGCCTGCCTTGAACGCAGCATTAGCGAAAACGGCCGAACCGCTGATATCTGCTTTAAGCAACGTTAAAGTAGCATCTTGCACACCTCTTTTTGATCTGTATGCAAATTGCATAGGATCAAGCAAGTGTTCTGAACTTGTTAATATTTCTTTCTTTATCATGCCATGCCATGTCCATTCTTTTTACAGTCTATGGTTGCTATGTGTGCTGTTGTTCTTAACAAAGGTTGATTGTTCTGTGTGAGTTTTATATGTATGGGTATTACTGGACCTCCTGGCTACAGATCAGTTTCAACAGGGACAATAAAGATAACTGAACTTTGAACTTTGAAGATAACGAGTCTGGAAACAGTAAAAGTTTTGTGTCTTATTCTTTTGGTTTTTGATCAGAACCTGGTCTGATGTGGATCAACTGTGTTTCAGACTCTTTATCTGTTGTGTGTGTGTGTGTGTGTGTTAACAGTTTTTATTTCTCATATCATATTTTGTCCTTTAGTGAAACGATGACGTCATAGCCTCAGCTCTCTGTGACCTTCACACAGCTGGACGTCACGTAGAAACAACAACAACAAAAACAACAACGGCGGACTACTCTGACTCTTCTTCCCTCCACTTCACAGGGACTGAGACTTAACAGCGAATAATAATAATGTTGTTTAACACTCACCTGCTGCAGCTCTTCTTAAAATGGACTGAACTAAATACTGAACTGAACTCTGAACTTTCTCGGGCTCCTCCTCCTCACCTGTCTCATATCACACCTCAGTCTGGGGCGGAGCCAGGCAGCAGCTCACCTGAGGGAGTCACAGCACAGCAGGCCTCTACATTTAAAAACCAACTTTATAGAACAAATCACCTTGTTATTTACACATTTATTTTTTATGACGTATCCAAACATGTGTCAGGTAAAGCATTTCTCCGCAGTTTTATTTTTTCTCTTTTTTAAAATTTGACCAAGATTTTTTTTTGTATTTAACCTTTATTTAACCAGGCAGAATAATTCAGAACGAGTTTTTATTTACGGTGATGGCCTGACAACGATGATTTAGAAGGATTTCTGAAGTGATGAGATCAGAAATGATTCTAAATCCAATGTCTTTGTCATTTCTCTGTTGGACAACACTTCAAACTTTATTTTTCCTTCGTTATCAGTCGACCTCGGAAAACGATCTTTAATATCAATGTGTTCACATCTCTGTCAACTCACAGCTTCAACAACACGAGACACGTGTGGTGTTAACAACAATAAAAAAACAAAAACATACAAGAAAATGTCTAATAGCAGCAAAATGTAGAAGGTGGAACTTAAAGACAAGATCACGCTGTGGTGAATCACGCAACAGCAATAAGACCAGTAGCCTAGTAACAAAGAGAAAAAGGAAAATACATCAATAACAATAATGATAAATAATGGTAATAAAATAATAATAAACTACATAATTAAATGGTTGATAAACATAGTGAGTAATAGAAGTAATAGAGTGATGAGAGGTTTCATGTATGAGAGGAGAAAACAAATAAAAAGAGATAATAGCCTGGTAACAATAATAATAGTTAATAACAGTAATAATAGGCTAATAGTTAAACAAACAAACGACAAAAGAGAGAGAGGAAGAAAGAAACAAGACAACAACAACAACACAGCTACTTTGCTAATGCTCCTGTTCCTTGTTATCTTCATAAACCAGTGGTGTGTAGCTGAGTCAGTATTTAGATTTAATTTGTTCCTGGACGATAAAAGTTTGTCACTGGTGATGTGCGAGGCTGCCGATGACGGGCAGGAGGCCCTACGGATCCTGAGAAACTACTACCAAGGCAAAGGAAGACCACGCATAATAAGCCTTTACACAGAGCTGACGTCACTGCAGAAGTCAGACAATGAAACTGAGACCGAGTCCGTGATCCGGACACAGGAAGAGCAGTGAACTGAGACACTTCCGCTACAAGCAAACTATTTCTCATGTGGGGGCTTCAATACAAGAGGGACATTACAGACAATTGGATTTTGGTGTGTCTTTTTGGACCAAGAAACCTGGTGTCCATTGACAACCATTATATGGACAAATACTGCTGCGTGGACCCCCCCGTAACTCAGAGAAGGAACGGAGGACTCTGAAAATTCTCACAGCTCTTAAGGGGTGTTCACACCAAACGCGATTTCGCGTTGTCGCGCGTCAAGATTACATGTAAAGTCAATGCACAGACGCAATTTGACGCGCCGAGCGACGCGATACGCGCGTCAGACGCGACGCCGCGAAAATCGCGTCAACGCAGGAGTTGAAAATATTGAACTTTGCGGCGACATCGCGTGACGCCGTGCCGCGACAGCCAATCAGCGTTGAGATTCTCCCGTCTCTGTCAGTGACGTCCACGACCTGGATATGACCCGGATCACTTCCTGAAAACATGGAGGATAAGCTCATCGTAGCTGTGACAGTGCAGGGGGGCGACCGCCATTCCGAAGGACTGCCATTCCGACGGTCTGCCAGTCCGAAAATTCCCGAAGGTCTGTCATTACGAACTTCCCGAGGGGCCGCCGTTCCGAATGTGTTTTATTTTGAAAATTGACCGGATTCTCTCGTGGTTTGACTTCCTGCCCGGCTTGACACGACGCGCCGCGGGGACAACGCCCCCCTCCCCCTCCCCCTCCCCCTCCGCCTCCAAAGTTTCACCCAGGTGCGAGTGATGATGCAGCCGCGGCGCTCCTGCTGAAAATAAATGTCCTTGCTCTGTGCTTTGGTTAGGTTTAGGCAATGTAGAAAGGAGTTGGTTAAGTTTAGTAAAAAGATTAGGTAGAGGCCAATAAAATCACTATTAATATGTGTCTTCCCCGGGAGTCGAACCCTGATCTACCGCACCAAAAACACATACTCTATCAACTACACTACCAATGCATTTGCTGGAGTGGGTACCCTGCTAAAACCATTCAACTTTTTTCAGGTTCGGAATGGCACCCCTTTCCCATAAATAATTAAGGGTCGGCATTCCGACAAATGAAAGTAAACGTTCGGAGTGGCGGCCCTTCGGAATGGCACCCTGGAACCGACAGTGCACCCTGTACTGTACGACACGACCTGTCTCATATATAGAGACAGGTACAAAAAGGAGCAGGCGTGGACACAAGTGAGCGAGGTGGTTGGATTACCTGGTAAGTTTTTAAAATATGTATTTCTCGCTCGTTTGCAGCTATTGGTTAGCGTCTACGAACGTTAGCATTAGCATAGCATAGCCCCGGTTAGCTTAGCTGTTTTACCGGCATAAAGTTACTGTTTTACTAGATTGAACAGTTAATTTTGGTGTGTTTTCATCAGTGCATGTTTGTCGCAGGAAGTGGAAGAGCCTCAGGGACATGTATATGAGGGAAAGGAGGAAGGTGAATGAGACACGCAGTGGTGCAGCAGCAGGGACAGCAAAGAGATGGAAATACTTTGCGGTCCTGTCTTTCCTCGACCCCTTTGTCAGCCCAAGAGAAACAAGCGGGAACATGGAGCTGGGGGTCGAGGAAGATGGGGCCGCAGAGTTGGAGGGAGAGGCAGCAGGCCCATCAGGGATTGCCATCGGAGGTTTGTTGACAAAGTCTAGGGTCATTTGCATTAAAGTGTTGTGGAGGATAGATATTGCAATGGCTAGAACTGCATCCAGGGCTCTCAAGTCTCACGCATTTGGCGTGTGACACACGCATTCCCACCCGTTCACACGCTCACACGCCACACATTGTATTTCTCACGCATTTAAATTACCACGGTGACGTCCACCAAGTTGCACCGCGTTAACAGTGGAACAGGTAGGAACCAAGCTCCCCCCACAGTCTATGGTTCCCCCGAGAGATCAGAAGCTGCGTGCCACGCGCAAGCCAATCAAATAAAGTATATCTACCGAACAGCCAATCAGAAAGTAGCACGGCTGTATTTTGATATTCCGCGGTAAAAAAAAAAAAGAAAAAAAAAAAGAGACGGACTAAACACATCCACACTCGCCGAAATGAAGCAGGTGGTTTCATAAGGACAGAAAGACCCAATGATTACAGTAAGTCACGTCATCATTTATTTGTTGCTGTGGAATAGTCTCTTTTATACTGTCTATGAATATTTTGTCCAGGCAGAGCAGTGGGAGCGTGTGTGTGTGTGTGTGTGTGTGTGTGTGTGTGTGTGTGACAGACAAATATTTCATTGTATTTTATCCAGACAATGCGTAGTAGTAATTATTGCATTTGCCTTCAAAGATGTCAGGGAAGAGGCAAAAAAGCATCCTTTCATGCTTCTCCCAGCTCCCTAAAAAGGTGGCCAGATTAGGCCAAGAAAAGGAGAGTGTGGAGAGGGCAGTAGTGGAGGACACTGTAGAAGAGGCTGTAGAGGAGGCAGTGAAGAAGACAGCTATGGTGTCAGTAGAGAATGAGTCAAAAATAAAGGTAAATGCACAGATACTGGTGTATTTAACTAACGTAGCATTGAATTGGTAGGAATTTAAATGTTGACGTGTCATTTATTAATTAAAAAAAAAAGCAAAACAAAAAACAATTAAAATAAATGCAAACATTTGGTATAGATGACAATTTATGATCTGAATATTTCAAACATTTCCCCTGGGGATTAAGAATTGGTCATATTAGATAATATATACAAGGAGTAATGTAATTATATTTTGACTATACTTGATTTTACGCATTCATACTGTTGTGAAATTAATTAATGCATAATAATTGTGATAATCTTAACACCGTGATTATTTCTTTGACAATAATTGTGCCAAGAAAATTTATAACTGTGACATCCCTGTAACACACACACACACATGCAGTAAAATGCTCACAAAGTTTAATCTGAAGTCAATAAATATTTTTGTTTGAATGAATTTATGCGTCATTTGTCAGACATCCATCCCCAGCTCAACCAAATCCCTGCTGCCGCTGGTAAAATCTCACTCTGAACTCACTTCAAAACTTGAGAGCCCTGTGCATCTGTAAAATATTCTATGAATGAGCTGTAATAGTATATGCACAGCTCCACTCCTCCCTGAAATTAAGCCAGCTCCTATATTTCCTGTTTTACATTATTGAGCAAATTGATTAATCCAGGTGTGTCTGAACTCACAACAATGGTCAAACACACCTGGATTAATCAGTGTGTCCAATAATGTACAGGAAATATAGGAGCTGGCTGAAGTTCAGTAAGAAGTGCAGCTGTCTGTAAAATAACCTAGACATTTAATGTACTGTACTGTCTGTCTCAAAAAAACTAAGACACATTTGTCACTACCACAGACCTAGCAGATTCTGACAGTGAGCCAGAGTCTGCTGCTGCTGCTTCCCCTGATGACAGTCCAGTTGTCTCTCCCTCTGCTGTCCCTGCTGCTTCCCCTGCTGCGTCTGTGGCAAAACGTACGTACAAGACAAAAAGTGGCCTTTTTTATGTTATGAGTACAATTTTAGCTTGAAGCGTGTTTTTCACTATGACTGTATTGTAGTACTGTACTGATTGAAACTATTGCATTTTTGGGACAGTAGTAGTTTCATAAAATATGTTTTTTCCATTTCATACGGGGACAAAGAGGGCAAGGAAGAGAGCCACGGAGGAGGAAGACCACAACAACAACAACAACAACCGACGGGCAGAAATCGAGGCTCTCCTCGTGTCCTCCCTGAACCTCCGGGCTCAAGCTCCTCCTCAAGCTCCTCCCCAACCTCCACTCTCAGAGGATGAGTTATTCCTCAGAACCTTCCCTGGAGGGATTGTCGCCCCAAAGGAAGGCATTTGTTAAATTCCAAATTCATAAACTTATTTATGAAGCAAGCACCGTTGTGCTCAATCTGGAACCTGTCGAGTAGCTTATTAGCACTGGGGCAACAATCACTGCAGGGAACGTTTCAGACTTCTGAGGAATAGTTAATTTTGTTCATACGTGTCCCTGAGGCTCTTCAAAATGTTTTTGTTGTGTTTGTATGACATTTTTGAAATATATTTTTAGAAAGAAAATCTCACCTGTCTTTCGTCTGTTTCCTACAGTGAGAATTCTCACCAGACTTCAGATATTTGTTGCACAGCCACATTGTATATTGTAAACTTTGATTCCAGTTGTGTAGAGATTATTCACATAAAGCAAACAAACAAAGTTTTTTAATATTTAAGTTGTTCTAGAAAAGGAACTGTTATCCATATTTATATCATATTGGGAGATAAAGCTTTAATTTGGCATGTCAACAATACAATAAACATAAAAAATACAGACATAACACTATTTGTCATGTCTGTAATTATTTTTGTTTATTGTATTGTAGACATGTCTAAAGTTTTATCTCAATATGATATGAATTTATAAACACAGGCATATTATTTTTGGTGCTTATTATACATTTCATTTTTTATTTTTGTGTCAATATAGTATTACTGCAGGACGTTTGCTCATTAGCTATGTGTGGGTGGCTCTTAAAAGAGCCGTTGGGGGAATGCTTGTGCACTAAACACTGGCTTGCCATGGGACCGTTCCCTCTGCGGAGAAGTACGCTGAGAAGGTCTCGCGAACCCTGATGGCCTCTCTTGCAGAGTTGTTTGCTGCCAGTCTTCCCAAACCTGGCAGCGGCTCTACTTCACCACCTGGGATTTGGCCCCTCATTGCAGGCGTTGTCTTTCGCAAGAAGTTGTGAAGCACGCATGTCGCCTTCACACACCTCTCTGCAACATCGGGGTGGACCTCAAGGGAACGCCGGTACATCCTCCACTGCGCTGCCAGGATCCCAAAGGCGTTCTCCACCACCAGCCGTGCCCGGGACAGACGGTAGTTGTAGATCCGTCTGTCCCTGGGAAGGGTGCGTCCGGGGAATGGCCTCATCAGCAACAAAGACGTGGGGCTGCAGCCCCCTGTGGTCAGCCCCGGGCAGCAGACGGTCTGCAGGCAGGTGGAGGGTGCCAGAGCGGAGTGCTCGACCGAAGGCTGAGTTGGCCAGGATGCCACCATCCTTCCATAGCCCCCGACATCAATGATCCTGAAACAATACTCAGCATCCACGACAGCCAAGAGGACAACTGAGAATGTCCCCTTATAATTGAAAAATTGGGATCCTGAGTTGGCAGGGGCTAGAATCGCAACGTGCTTCCCATGCAGCTCCACAGCACAGAGGGAAATTCCACCGCCTCTCGAACCCTCTGCGATGGACTGCCACTCCTCCGTGGTGGGCACAGCCATAAACTCCCCCACAAGGCAGTCCCAGATGGCAGACACCACATCAGCCACAATCACGGACACTGTGGAGACCCCAACACGGAAGCTGCAGGCGATGGTCCTGTATGAGTCACCGGTGGCCAGGTATTTGCATCATAGGAAAAAAAACAACATTTTTTTTTTAATTTAGCTCAGTTGTAGCACATGCAATGATACTTTAGGTTGAAGTTTATAGTAGGTTATATTTAGACTATATTGGCTATTGTACACTTAACAATACTTGAGTACAGAAAATACACACATACATAGCCTACAGTATGCATCAAATTCATAATTACAAAACAACCACAAAGACACAACAAAAAATCACATATAACAGCCCATATGATGTCACTACCACATATGATAGTTGTACTATTTTATTGATAAAATCGCCTGTGAAGCAACATTTCCCAGCAAAGCAGCAGCTAAATCTTTCCGACAGTTACTTACTAGACAAAGTGATTATTTATTGATTATGACACAACAACAGAACCGCTACTCACCGGAGACAGATGGACAGGCGCTCCGCAGCTGAAATGGAGCGCCTGTAGTTGGTGTCCTGCCTGGAGATCCTGGCACCAACCCGGGTCAAGAGGTCCTCGAACTGGGCAACCGTCAGTCTGAAGTACCGCTGGAAGCGGTCTCCATCCAGACGGAGCTCCTGTACGAGGCGGTGGAACTCGCCGAGCTCCGTGCGCCTCCGGAGGATACCATGTACCCACAAACGGCGGCGTTTGGGCCGACGTGTCTCGGACGTCCAGAGGAGGTAGAGCGCAGCAATCGTTGTGATATCAGCCATGGTTGACGAAAGAGAAGGAACAGGAAGCAAATGTTGTTTTTAAAGCGAAAATTGGCGGACTAAATGGGCGGGCTCGCGAAGACGCGAAAATGTTCACGCATCAAAACACGAGCGATAGCGCGACGGATTTTCATTTGTCGCGCGACAAAATCGCGTCCATCGCGTTTGGTGTGGCCACCCCTTTAGTCGACATGAGGGTGAATAGGTATTGAGTGAAATTTGAATTTTGGGCCACAGCCTCGTTGTATTGTGATCACACATGACGCACGTCTATATTAAAAGTAATGGGTTTGTGCGCACCAAAAACAATACATCTGAACGCCCCTCTATGCACCCACATACGTTTTAACCAATTAAGGCAGCGACAAAATCACTCAGGTGGCCGCATTTGCCTTGACTAGGCAGGAGAAAAGATATTTGCAAAACATCACTATATCACTTTTACCCTTTTCAAAGCAAATCAAATCAATCTTTATTGTCCACGATGTGGAAATTTGTCTTTGGCTTCACATAAAAACCACATAAAATACAATACATTGACACATAATAAATAGATAAATAGAATGTCATCCAATACATGGGAGAAAAGGAATAAAAGAATTAAAGAGTAAGAAGGTGATGTCCAGAGCTCTAAGCTGACCTGAAATGGATTTCATGTCGTGCTCCCCCTAGCGGCAGCTTGCGCGCCACACTTTGGGAATCCCTGCGGTAAGCTGTGTGTCTAACTGTCTCTGCTCTGTTCCTGGCTCCTGGTCATCGTCCACAGCAAAAATGTTGTTCCAGGCGGCACGGGCCAACCTCAAAACTCCTTCATCCAGTATGTAATACTGCATCTAAGCCATGGTGCTTATGCAGTGCTCAGGGATCTGAGGCCACAGCATAGTCTTTCTATGTCAGTGTTCATTTCTCTGCAATTTGAGCAAGTGCACCAGTGAAGGCCATCACCCTCAGGTTCTCCCGGCCTATCAGGGTTTCCAATCAGGGACAGCACATCAAACATAAGTCCAGGGCCCTCATTTATCAACTGTGCGTAGAAAAGGTTCTAAATTCTGTCGTACAAATGAAATTTAGAAAGTGCGTAAGTACAAAAAAATCCATATTTATCAAATGTGCGTACACCGTTCGTACGCACACTAGTAAGTAATCAGTGATGATAAATCCCACCTGTTCCTAACTACCATGGTTAGGGCATGGATGTATTATATTAACTGGATACCGGACCAGAAAATGGCCGCCGTTCATTTCAATGGAAGTTGCTCGACTCGCGCATACGCCGAAAAAGTTCCTGACTTCTGGGTTTACCGTAAAATTCGGTGTATAAGCCGCACTTTTTTTCCTTTTATTTTCATCTAAAAAGTTGGGTGTGGCTTATACACCGGTGCGACCTATATACCAGGGTAAATGCTGACATTGTAAATTTGACCCACAAGATGGCGCTACAGGGGTACGTAGCGCCGTCATAGCCAGCCAGTGTGCGTAAGACGCCATTTTATCACAGACACATGCACGACACCGACACGACAACAGTACGACTACACATGCCTGGGAAAATTACAAGAAAGAGCTACACGGCAGCCCAAAAACTCCACGTTGTGGAGTTTGCGTAACAGAATGGAAATCGCCACGCGGGGAGAGAGTTTAATGTTGATGAGAAACAGGTTCGTGAGTGGCGGAGAAACAAAGCTAAACTTGAAGTCATGGTGAAAACTAAGAAAGCTAACAGAGGGAGAAAATGTCTGTGGCCACGGGTGGAAGATGCCGTTTTTGAGTGGATCGCTGAGCAAAGAAGCTAACTAGTCCCCATGTCAAAAAACATGATTCGGATGAAAGCAATACAGGTAGCGAAAGAGTTGGATGAGACTGATTTCCGTGGTGGCCTCAGCTGGTGTGACAGGTTCATGAAAAGAAAAGCACTGTCCCTTCGAAGAAGAACTCGCATCTCACAAAAGATGCCGATGGACTATGAAGAAAAAATGATAACGTTCCAGCGATTCATTATTAAAATGCGCCGGCAGAATTCATATGCACTCGGCCAAATTGGAAACATGGACGAGGTGCCGATGTGCTTTGATATGCCGCCCGACCGCACCGTCAATAACCGAGGCGGAAAAACAGTGCAGATCAAGACGTCGGGACACGAGAAATCACATTTCACTGTTTTGTCATGTTGCGCTGATGGCACCAAACGGGAGCGTACCTATGTTCCCCAGGTCCTATGTTCCCCGGGTTTTTGAAAATGGGTCCTATGTTCCCCGTTTTTACCAAAAAGGGTCCTATGTTCCCCGGTCGCAATACATACTGGGGAACATAGGACCCTTTTCTGTAAGAAGGTCCTATGTTCCCCAGTAGCAGTGGGGAACATAGGACCTTTTTCAAAAAAAGGGTCCTATGTTCCCCGCTGTTGCTGATCTATGGACTCCATCGATCTGGCCTGTCTAACCTCTACCTGGTCTTTTTACTAAACTTAACCAACTCCCTTCTTCATTGCCTAAACCCAACCAATGGGGCAATTACACTTCTCACTCAAAGTCACAACTCCACTTCTCACTCAAAAATAGACCAAAATATGGCAAGTCACAACTCCACTTCCAGGTATGGGACCAAAAATGGCATGTTCCCCGGGTCCTTTTGGGGAAAAGCGGGGAACATAGGACCCTTTTTCTAAAATAGGGTTCTATGTTCCCCGGTCTGGACACAAAGGGGAACATGGGACCCTTTTGGGGAAAAGCGGGGAACATAGGACCTTTTTTTTTAGAAAAGGGTTCTATGTTCCCCTGTCCCATACAAAGTGGGGAACATAGGACCTGGGGAACATAGGACCCGGGGAACATAGGGATGATCCCAATAAAAACATAATGGTTCTTCTCACTCTACATTTCTTCAGTCTGACTTCAGTTCACCACCACACCGTCTGTGTCGCCAATTCTCCTTTTCCTCCAAACCATACGTACGCCTGGCTCAGAGTTTGCTTAGAGCTGCGCACATTCTCCCGTCAAGTTTGCTTTTTATAGATCACAACCTTGGCGTAAAATGTCACGTACGCCACTTTTTGTGCGTACGCAAGGTTTATAAATGAGACCCCAGGACTCTGGCGGTTTATGGATTTTTGGAAGGAGATAAAAGAGGCGCGGACGTGGACAATCGGGACCATACAGGTAAGTGAGTTGTTTAAAATTAACGAACTTTTTGCGATAAAGACTATCAATAATAGGTTTAATAATTTCTTGCGTTTCAGATTGCATAAGACCTGGAAGTAGTTGATAATAGTTAGAGTTTTCTAATTGTCTATGGGCCTCTAATAAATAGTTGACCCTGTCTTGTAAAACAATTTGTCCTCCCTTGTCGGCCGGTTTGATGATGACATTGTCAAGATTTTTAAGGGCCTTGAGAGCCTGTCGTTGGTCCCCAGTGATGTTACTCCTGAATCTGTTGTTGTGAGCAACAGTATGAACTGAGGGGGCCCTGAAGGAGGAAAAATTGGTTACATTAAGTCTTGAATAAAGGGAGAGACTTGGTTAAGCTCAGGTTCCCAGGTAGAAGGCTTCTGAAAAGGTAAGTGTAGATAATTAGAATTATATGCAAAATGATCCAAAATTTTCAATTTCCTATGATAATCATATAAATCACGTCTAAGTTGAATTTTGTCTAGTTGAGTGGGAGTGGGGATGAAATTGAGACCCCTTTCCAGGAGTTCTTTTTCTGCTGAGGTAAGTCTAAATGATGTGCAGAGAACCATAACATTAGAATAAGGAGATGTACTAAGAGTTTCCTTTCTCACATGTTTAACTGGTCCAGCCAGTGGTCAAGGATACGTCTGGCTGTGGCTGGTGTCCAATGAACAGGGTCTTTGGCCCCTACTTTAAGGGTAAGTGGGCTGATTTCAGTGAGAAAGTTGTATTTGCTAATGATGGTTTTGTTGAGAAGCCCAATGAGGTTTTGTTGATCTGATTCTAATCTGGTGGAGAAATTAATAACAGGGATTCTAATGATAGCATTGGGAAATACCCGTTTGGCAATGGTGACCAGGAGACCCAATTGCTTGTCGGTGGTGTTTGGAAGCAAACGGCCGAGACAGTTCTTGAGGCCCACCGAAAGGATAACTTCCTGAACTTTTTTGTGCGGTTTAAGATTCTTCAGAATAGATTGTATATGATGAATACCCGCGCCAGGAAAGCTATCAATTTGGATGTGAGGATCCTCGAAAGGAGGGATCCTAGACAAGTTGGAGTCACCCACAATAAGAATAGGTTTAGTGATTTTAATTGACCAATCTTTTTTTTTTTTTCAACTTTATTTTTATTGAACATTGCCACAGAAAAATACATTTCAGTTGTTACATTCTTTTTTTTTCTTCTTTTTTTTTCTCGTTAATATACACAGTCTGTTAGGTCAATAAAGAAGGACAGTAATAGCAACAAAAAAATTTTTTTTTCAAAAAAACATTTTCATCACAATTTTACTTCAACAGTATTCCAACCTCACCTAGCCCCACTCCTCACCCACCATTTCCAGCCACGGTGCCCATCTGTCCCCAAATTGTGTGTTTTGAAGTCTCAACATAAAAGCCCGACAAGCTTCTTGACGCCGACGGACTGTCAACAAGTGTCATGGCAGAGAGAAGTATACCGGTGCGCGTGAGTGACTCTTTTTGGAGCAATACCAGCCAGCGTTTCCGCTAGAAAAAAAATGTTACCGGACAACGTGACCGGCAGGTTTTCAATTTACCGGACAAATGTTTGAAATTCCGGTCAAATAGTCTATTATCTGAATTTATTGAGCTTAAAATGATAAATGATAGCGCCAGGTCAGTGTTTCCCACAGGTTTATTACAAGGACACTGTGGCGGGGGTCGCGATCGCAACATTGGGGGGGGGGGGGGGGGCAACTGAGAGACAAAAACTTTATCCAGTGAGTCAAATATCTCCCTCCAAAAGTTGTCTAAAATTGGACACTTCCAAAATACATGTGTGTGGTTTGCAGACTCGTCTCCACAATTCCTCCAGCATGCACCTGTTTGACTGGGATCTATTTTAGAAAGAATTAGCGGGGTTCGAAAAAATCTGTGAACTATTTTCCACTGGAACTCTCTCCATAGGTTTGCACAAGTGACTTTATGCACTTCTGAGGAAATACAGCTCCAGACCTCCATACTTATCTCTAGTTCAAATTCTGCTTCCCATTTTTGTTTAATATGCAGAGTATTTTCTTGTTTCATACTGGACAGTGCGCTATATATACTAGATATTGGCCTCCTAGTATGCTCCCTTTTTTGGATCCTTGTCAAGTATCGCTCAATTTTGACCAATCTTTTAATTTCCTGTTTGTGTTGACATGTCTATGTGGCTCTCGTCTGGGTGCAACGCTCGGAGAGGATCCACTAGGCAAGGCAAAATCATCCTCAGATCGAGCAGGTGAGTCAACTTTGTTTATGCCATTATCGGCTATGTTGCCTGCATTCGTCATGGGATTTGCACTTGCGGATGTGGTCTCTGTCGACAGCTGTTGCAGTGGAGGACGAGAAGCCGAGGGATCAGGAAGAGGAGAACCAGTGTGGTTTGGCAGGTGAGTGAGACCAGATGGAAGGTCTTGGTTCTCACAACCGAGATCTAGGTTTTCTTTGTCCTGCATGACACTGTTCTCCTTCTTCTGAGGGGTGATGGTGTTAGTATTAGTCATGTGCTGAGGAGGTTGGCCTGCATCTCCGAGAATTGAATGGTTACTCTGCACATCATCAGCTGCGGGGGCACAAAGAGGAATTAGTGAAGGTGCAGAATCCTGGTTAGTGATTAAAGATGAATGTATCTGAGCTTTAACCTCTTTAGAAGAGACGGAACTAATAGACGGTGCTTTGGAAGCTGCTGAGAGAGTGGTCCGGGGCTGCTGTGGGGGCTGCCATTCCGTGGGGGGTTCCACAAGGCTCCATCTTAGGACCTATCCTCTTCTCCTTATACTTACCTCCTCTGGGCTCCATTTTAAGAAAATACAATATCTCATATCACTGTTATGCTGATGACTCTCAGTTATACCTCCCGTTACAAATATCTAACCTGGGTAGTAGTATCAGTGTATTACTACAGTGTATTGAGGAGATCAAATCCTGGATGGCCCGGAGCTTTCTTCAGCTCAACCAAAATAAAACCGAGCTCCTAGTTTTTGGCTCCACAGACACTCCCTCCTCCATTATCAGTGCTCTTGGTCCCCTATCCTCACATTTAAAACAGCATGCAAAAAACCTTGGCGTCATCTTCGATTCTGGATTCAAATTCGACAAACAGATCAATTCAGTAGTCAGCACAAGCTTTTTCCATCTTAGAACCATTGCAAAACTCAAATCATTCCTGTCACCCAAAGATTTAGAAACCTTGGTTCACGCTTTCATTTCCTCCCGACTAGACTACTGCAATTCTCTCTATTCTGGAATCACCCAATCAGCACTATCCCGTTTACAGTTAATCCAGAATGCGGCAGCAAGACTTATTACTGGTACCAGAAAGATCGACCACATCTCACCTGTACTGGCCACTCTCCACTGGCTACCAGTTAAATACAGAATTCAGTTTAAGATACTTCTATTTGTCTTTAAAGCATTGCATGGATTAGCACCTGATTACATCACAGAACTCCTTACCCCCTACTCCACTTCTCGCCCACTCAGATCCACTGTCACTGCTGTTTATCCCACTTATAAATCTAAAAACAAGAGGTGACAGAGCCTTTTCAGTTATTGGTCCTAAACTATGGAATAGTCTTCCACAAACAATTAGATCATCACCCTCAATAGACATCTTTAAAACTCAGCTAAAAACTTATCTCTTCTCTCTGGCTTTTAATTCACCCCCATGAGAAATTCCTTTCTGTGTGTGCATGTGTATGTGTGTGTTTTGCCCTGTTGTTTGAATTAATCTTGAATGTAAAGCACTTTGGTCAACATCTGTTGTTTTTAAATGTGCTCTAGAAATAAAATTGACTTGACTTGACTTGACTTGCTGAACAGCAGTCGGCTGTGGGCTAGGAGTAGCAAAATCAATAGAATCAGACACATCAATAGCTACATTACTATAAGAAGTTTTGTTGCCAATTATGCTCTCAGAGAAATGGATAGGTTGTTTAACCTTGGAATTTGTAGTGTCCAAACTCTGTGCAGAAGGAACGGTGGAGTCGTCCAAACACGGGAGGAGAGGAGAGCCCTTAGATTGAGAGCTCTCCCCAACCTCCACCGAATGTTCAGGGCTTCTGGGTAAGCTCAACTCGGCCGAATGATCCTTCAAAGGTAATGAAATGTTAACCTGAGGTTGGGAATTTACATTGGATGTTTGATTAGACTCTAGCGGTGACCCATTCTTACCTTTGCTTTTACTTAAACTTTTTCTAGGACGTCTAGGGGACCTCTGAGGCAAAGGCGAATTTGGCAGCCGTAGAGGAGGAGCGGCCGGTGGCGGGAGAGGAGGAAAGTCCTCCTCCAGAAGCTGGAAGCCTGCCGAGGATGTGGACGACGCACCGGTAGGAGGAGTCATAATCATGGCTCGCAACATTTCAATGGAGGACGGAGTGAGCTTACGGCCAAGAGCTCGATTGTAGGCTTCCAATTGGAATGGAGGTAAGTCTATCAAATTTTGAGAGATGACTTGATCATAATGATCTCGTAGGATTACAAAGTTATTGTGAATCCATTCATCCGTGTTTAGTTTCACTTTTTGAAATGTGACCATATTAGGTGATCCAGGCTTTATGAAAGTAGTCATTTTGTTGATCTTATGGACCATGCCTGGAGGAAAAGTCTTTGTCTCTAACGATTTGTTGACGATTTCAGAGTGGTGAATTGCCTGGAGCAACTTTTGGTGGCATCTGTGCTGAGTGGTGTGTTCAATTGTTCCACTTGTTCTCGTCCCCCAGGTTGGATGTGAGGTGGAGAAAGAAAGGATGACTTCCTATCAGGTCTGTGAAAAAAGCGAAAGTTCCACCGCACTCAATGGGGTACATTCAATAAATGTATTTGTTAAAACCGCAGCAACGCGTTTGGCCCTGTGGGCTTCATCAGGCTTGTGGGTCAGGCACTGACACTGCTCCTTTGTAGGCTCCCCCGGCAATCAGTGGGATCAGCCACAGCTTGCCATGGGCTGGCCTGCCTTCAACTCGTTACATCTCAACTCCTGACAAATAAGTACAAATGCTGCTACAAATGCCAATATACACATGTCTAAATGATACAAAATAAATCTGAGGGAAGACATACTTCCTAAGAAAAACCCCTGTGAGGGAAGGGGAAATGCTGTTCTTACTCCTCACTTGGTGGCTCATTATTTCCAATGAAGAAAGGGTGTTGCCCAATCCAAGGGGAGGTAATCCAGTCAGAAAGCTTCTCCAGAGGGAAGCATACTGGATTCATACTCTCAACTCGCTAGAACCCCATGGTTTAAATGAATCTTCAGGACTAAGCTCCTATCTATAATTACTAATGTACCTTGTTTTTATGTCTCTTGATGAATTTTGGATGTTGTCCCTTACTCTAGAATCTTTGTCTACCTTCTTTTCACACAGGTAGTATATTCAAGAGACCGCTTCCCCCCCCTTTTTTTCCTTCATTGGAAATAGTTGAGTATTTCAGTTCATATCTATATTGAATGTCATTATTATGTATATTTAATATTATTGAGATGGGAATTAGTATTTCAACATATTCATGCAGTTGTTTATTGACTTGTATAGGTCCTTATATTTGTTGTTTCTTGTATGTTTTTTGTATGCTACTGCATGTGGTGCATTTGTGTCGGTAGCTCATGATTTGTTTGTTATGCTTTCAGATGAGCCACCAAGTGAGGAGTAAGAACAGCATTTCCCCTTCCCTCACAGGGGTTTTTCTTAGGAAGTATGTCTTTCCTCAGATTTATTTTGTATCATTTAGACATGTGTGTATTGTATATTGGCATTTGTAGCAGCATTTGTACTTATTTGTCAGGAGTTGAGATGTAACGAGTTGAAGGCAGGCCAGCCCATGGCAAGCTGTGGCTGATCCCACTGATTGCCGGGGGAGCCTACAAAGGAGCAGTGTCAGTGCCTGACCCACAAGCCTGATGAAGCCCACAGGGCCAAACGCGTTGCTGCGGTTTTAACAAATAAATTTATTGAATGTACCCCATTGAGTGCGGTGGAACTTTAGCTTTTTTCATGGTTTTTGTTCCTGACACCACCTGCACCATTGTGGAGTTTTATCTGAGTTGTGCAGGGGCAATCTCTTCTCTATTCCTATCAGGTCTGTTAAGCAGAGCCGTAGGAAGTGAGGCAGCCATAGTAATGTGAGATGAGTCCCAGTAGGCAGGTATGTAAGATGATGTAGACTTAATGAATCTACAAGTGAGTAAGAGGTCAGGGAGACGATCCTACAAAGTAAAAGAATGGTTACAAGTGCAAAACAAAACAGTTGATGCTGGGGAAAAAACAAACAAAATTAAATAAAAAAGGGGGGAGGAAAAATAAAAATTAATAAGCTGCTCAATCTAAAAGAAAAAGAGAAGGTTTTTAGGGAACAAATCAGGTTTTGGAGTCAGAAGGTCCAAATACAACAATTGCTTTAGAACAGGGAGAAAAACATGATTATATGGTAGGACAGCTCCATCTAGTGGACAAAAACAGTTACTGTAAAGTCAAAACCCAGAAACAAAAAGAAATAAGTTGTATGGAGGACAATGTTTGTCACTCCCAGAGAAAAACAAACAGAACAGTCATAGATTTAGTCTAAAAGAGGGATACTAAATGGCAATTGTCCACAAGCTAAAGTGCAGAGCACATGGAGGACTTTCAGTTTCCAAGATGGAGGAGGAAAACAGTTCTTTGTTCAGTTTTTACAAGGGATAAAGTTCACCTCTCCAGAAGTCCTGTAGATGTTGGAGCTTGTGTGTAGCTGTTGTTAAAACACAACCAGGTGTTGGGGGAAATTTTCCCTCATGAAGGTCCTGAGTGGTTTAGGATGTTGTAGCCATAGAAAAAATTGTGTGCAGCTCTCCACTAAGGCTCCAAAAGAAAGCAAAAATTAAAAAGATAAAAATATCTAGTCTAGATTAGGTGAGCCATTTGAATCAATTGGCTAAAAACAGTCTAGGACATAGAAGAGAAAAGATGGTGAATAAGATCGGCCTCCACCCTGTCGATGATAACTGGGATGGGCCTGGTACTGGTCCTGCCCCTCCTAAAATCCACCACCAGCTCCTTAGTTTTGGTGCTATTGAGCTGGAGGTGGTTCTGACCACACCACTCGACAGACCTGTCCACTCCGCTTCTATACTATAGACAAGACTGTGATCAGAACCGGAAGTGGGAGGTGTAGAGAGTGAACAGGAATGGTGACAGGACCGTCCCCCGTGCTGCTCTTGATGGTGTCTGATGCTACCCTCCCGTCAGGTAGTTGTAGATCCAGGTCACCAGAGGAGCCTCCACCTGCATGTCCAGGAGCTTGCTGCTGAGCAGGGCAGGGCAGATGGTATTAAAGACTCTCAGATGACTGTCTCAGTGCTGCCTGCCTCCTCCAGCTGGGTGTGGGCTCTGATGGCATCCTCCACTCCAGGGGTTCTTAACCTTTTTGACCTTGAGGCCCAATTTTTTAAGTACAAAGTGGCCCGGGGCCCACTAAATATTAACACTGTATAGGTTTAACTGACCTCACTCTCGGTTTAATTTGTATTCAATAATAAACCACATCCACTTACTGTTTAACAAGCAAAAACCTTGTAAAATGAAATAAAATGATAAAATGGGATTATCACAAAGACTTTTATTAAAAATGTGTATGTAACACATACTGTATCATGACACTGAACAGGCTGATAATTCCTGGACCAAATCAGGCTGTGACAAGAACATTTTCAAGAATTAAGTCAGGCTTTTTAATAATAATTCTAAAAAAAGACCAATATTAGGATTTTACTTTAAATTAATAATAATAATAAAAAAATCAATAAAAAAGGGGGCTACTTTTTATTCTTTCTATAAGTTGATGCTGTATGTCTGAGGCCATGTCTGTGATACGGTGACTCACAGTGTCGTTTGAGAGTGGGATGGTCAGCAGCTTTTTTGCAGCGGCCTCTCCGATCATCTCACGGCACATATCAACAGCGGCAGGCAGAACCAACTCCTCCGCTATGGTGAATGCCTTCTTAGTCTGTGCAACACGTCTGGCTACGAGGTAGCTCGCTTTCAACGCACATTTAGAGTTGCTCGTCAGTGACACGACAGACCTTTTCTGCATCTGCAGTCCACTCTCCTTCCTCTTAAAATAATCCACCGGCTTTCCCACGAGCATCGGGTGCTTGGTCTCTAGATGCCGCTGTAGCTTTGAGGGCTTCGTTGGACAGCATTAGCCCACACTCCACACACTGGGCTTTAGGCACTGCCTCTGTTCCTCCATTTACGAAACCGTATTTAATGAAGTCGACATTGTATTTCCGCAAAAACGTTGTCTTTTGGGTGGAGGGGTCAGGATGTTCGTCGTCATGTTTTCTTTTTAAAAACTTATCCATATTTGCCGCAGCGAGCGAAGAAGACTCTTCCTCTCTGTGTATTGGCGCTTGTTAAACAAGTGCGTGATGCATTACCGTCACCGCGTGGTCGAAAACGGCATTGTAAGTTACTGAGCGTCTCATGCACAACATATCTCTGTCTTCACTTGATAATCTACAAAGTCCCGTGGCCCTTGGGGCCCACAGGTGCAAAACTGAAAGTTTTTCGCGGCCCTCTAGGGGGCGCTGGCGGCCCAAGTTTGGGCCGCGGCCCTATGGTTAAGAATCACTGGGTTAAATTGTGTTTCCACAAGGGGGCAGTGTAACCAAATGTAGGCGTGATCAGCGTGTTCATCAAAATCTAACTGTCCGACTCCTTGTAGGATTTCACCATGACACTTTTGATAGTTTTCTTGTCTCTTGGCATGTAATGTCTAATGAATCTCATGCCTTTTGAGTGAAACCAATATGTTGTTATCTTTTAAGGGGAGACAATTTGCAACACCCATTTTCTATTGCATATAATTTTTTTTTTAAACTTTTTGAGCATAGGAAAGCATCAAAAACACAATTGTTTTTGGGGTGAACTTGGCAGTTTAGTTTCAACAAGGTTCATGGCGTCGTTTGTCGTCGCTCATTACCTAGAAGGGTAGGGTAACACAGAAGACATGACACTTAACCTTATGCGTTGCCAAACTGTGGCGACTGTACAATCCCAGCGATCATATTATTGCTGAAGTCCTCATACGAATCATGCAGAGGGAGCCTCAGAATAAGGGCACACGTGTTTGCCTCTGGGAATTTTCGCTTCTCTTGTGGATGGGCTGGGGTGTAAAAATCCCAGAGTTGGCTGGACATTGAATCCAAGCGGTGGGATTCTATCTGCCCCAGTGGCAAACATCATCACCATCTCCAATGTCATATTGATGGGTTCTAGTCCCTCCTGCTCCAGGACTGCATCTCCACCTGCAATGTAAAAGGTGAGAAATTTTAAAGAAAAGATTCCAGTTATTTTTTTATTTTATTTTATTTTTTTTAAAAAGGGAGTGTAAAAACCATCCTTTAAATAAAATTAAGGAACATGATTACGATCGTGTTAAGATACTGGTTCTTTGTCTGATTTGAAAGCATAATCTCGAATTCTAACTCCAGGTAAGCCCTAATAAAGTTGCATATGGTGATCATATGCAACATGTTTAACTCAATGTTAGAGGTCAGACGGTAGGCTATGTCGAGCACTACGGATGAAACCTGTGGCTTGAAAAAGGCGAACTCCCAGTGTCATATTTATTGAGGGTGTTGCTATCTAAAATGTTCACGGAAATAGTGAACACAGAAAAGTTAGTTATCAAGGGAGTCACAAGAATGGATTCCTTATGCAAATAATCAAATCATTGAAATTGATGTCTGTCGATTTAACCACTTTGTGACTTTTGGACATGCCAGACAACAAGACGAGACTGTTGTTCTCTCATGACGGACCAGACATACACATAGTCTGTTTTGACTGTCTAGAGCTAGACTTTAGTTCTGTATTAATACCTACAGTACTGTTGTAACATGTTACATGAAATGTCATAAGAAAAAATTATGATGAAGATAATAAAGATAAGGTATTCTATGACTAACAGGGGTGGGAGTAAATAAGCTTTTGCTTCTCCCACTTTCCCTTTTGGCCATGTGTATGGTATTATTTAAACTACAGTAAGATGATGTGTGATGATGATTGATCTAACTGACATGCCCAAAATAAACAAATACTGTACATATAAATACTTTCTATGCGGTTTAGAGTCCAAATCAATGTTTGCTTGTGAAATAACTTCAGATAACTTGAGAGTAATTAAATGTATCCAGTAGCTACCCATTATATTTATCCAGCTTCTAGTGGTTGGTACAGTTGACTTCTGGAGCATCATTTGTACTGTATTATTTTGGAGATATTAAGCCTACATGTTGTCTATCCTTTATTTGCTTTTCACTGGAAAAGCTCTCTCATTTTTGAGAAATTAAGCCTCTAATTAGAATAACTACCAAGAATAAGGCTTTTTTATATGTAAAAATTGAACTGTATAGCTGAATTTCTCAAATATTATGCAAGAAAAATGCATAATCGTGGATCAGTGGGTAGTAAGGATGATCCTGGAAACAACTTTACCAACCTTTGTCCAAAATTATGTATCATATGGATTTTAGATTTGCGTGAATTTTGAGCAAAACTAATGGCTTAATTTTTTCCGAAATTACACAGTAAAAATGTTTGAAAATGACTGAGGGCGTAGCCAGGATGCTCCAGAAGTCAACTGTAACTACCAATGACATAAGTTATGGGCCATGGAGATGTTACAGTACAGTAAATATAGAGTATAAGGCATTTTTTTGGGTGGAAAAATTTTGAAGAAAAAAAAATACTTGGTTGAGCGGCCAAAATGGTTGAGCGGCTGGCTTGACTCGGCGAAGACGAACGAAGGCTCATTTGCACAGTGTCTCTCATTGCCTATATTTAAGGGACCTGCGACTTCTTCAACATCCCAAAAATTTGAATAATGTGAAGGCTTTATGGTAGGCCTATGTGTAACAGAGTAGATGTGTCCATATTAAATTATGGCAAAACAGTCGCAACACTGCCACCTACTGACATAGCGGTGGGCGTGGGAACAGCACAGAGGAGAGAGGATCTTGCACTGGTAAGACGTGCTCTCACACGGTCCGAGACAATTATTGATTTTTTTTGTGTTTCATACTTTATATTTCACTGTGTATGACTTTCGTTATGTTTTATGCCAACCGGGTTAAGCATTGCTGTAATTTGTAGCCCAAAACACGTTGTTTGGAGACTTTGTTAGTGAAGCTAACCTAGCTTGAATGTTGTTTTCATTTTACGTGTCCAGACTGTGATTGTCCCGAACGAGACTGGCTCTAATTTGCCGATGCTGTGTTGTCTGCTGTGTTGCAGGTAATTACTGTATATTTTAAATTTTCAAGATGGATATCAGTGGAATGTTTTTTTAATGTTAAGTGGCTCATTCATTTGCTAGCTTGGATTTAGTCATCTGAATTTTCTTCATGGTGAATGTTGAATGTGTTCTTCAATTTCATATAATGGATTATGGGGGTTTTAATGAATGTTTTCAGACCAAAATACACTATACGATCACTGTAATTTATATTTTTGTTTCCGTTTTATATCAGAATTGGTTATTTTTCTGTTTGCTGAGCAGCACAGAGGAGAGGATCTTGCACTGAAATGCCGATGCTTTGTCTCTTGTTGGGATAATCCACCTGAGTCTGTTATCCAAGTGTGGAGCTACATTGACTGAGAAAAGTGACCTGTGACATATGTATGTATAGAGAGATGTCATGTGACACCTTTTTGTGACGTTATGCTCATCATTTTTATGGTGGAAAGGAAACTGGACCTCAAATGTTAGAAATTGTCAATATTTATTACGTGATAAATTCACAATGACATTTTGAGGACAATGTTACAGAAGACTGAAGTTTTCAAAAGATGGGATGACAGGACATCTGACATTTTCCTCCTTTGATTTATAACTACAGTGACGTCATACCTGTCGGACCCCGAGCATAGCTGCCCGCTCGGTTTGCCAGAAACAGTAACTCAGACAAAGTTACCGATAAACAAAAAATGTGCAAGAGGTGAGAGTGCCAACATCCCCTCGGTGGGGATCGTCCAAATACACGTTATCGCCCCTCTGCCCACCGTCTAATTAGCCTACCTTATGATTATGCTTAGCTTTATTTATTATATTTATTTCAACTTTAGGCCCTGTTTGAAAAAATTTCACCTCTTGGAAAATGTTTTCTTCATTGCTCAAAAAAGAAAAAAAGTGAATGCAAGGACGAGCACAGCCCAGGCTACCAGCGCTATTTAGCCTAGGTACCAAGTGGTTCAGAAGAAATTAAACAACGGCTTAGGCCCAGTTCCAATCCGCCCCCTAAAGACTCAAGCCCTGAACCCTCACTGACTTAAGTGACGTCAGCTCTAAGTGACAGAGTGTGAGAGTCTGTGAGGGTCCAGATGCTGTGAACACGAATGGAACAGCACTTACCCACTCTCACCACACGTTACCTTGACAACAAAACGTTGTTGACTCCGGTCTTGGACCGATAATTTACCATAGCCCTACTTCTAACACGCATAAGGTGTGTGAGGGAGGTGGATTATTAAAAAAAAAAAGTTCCTGGATCAGATCTGATCAAATGATCATCAATCATCAAAAATTTGAATAATGTTACTGACAGTAAACATATTCTTTTTGGTAAAAATCTCTTTCTTTCTTTTTATGTTTGCTCCTGTTCATTAACAATAAAGAGACATGTGACTCTCTGTCCATGTCTGATGACTTTTATGCTCATCACCCCTTTTCATGGTTTTGGAAAGCGGTTCAAACTGGGTTTGACTTCTCAAATGAACTTAGAAATTACCCAAAGTCAATATTTGACTTAGGGTGATAGGGCTCATTCACTGACTCACTGACATTTTGAGAACAGACAATCACGGTTACAGCCTCTAAGTCAGTGAGTTTTCGGATTGGAAAGATGGGATGACAGGACATCTGAGTGTTTCACATGTCTTTTGATTTATAACTAGTTCAGACGTCCGTAGCAGGCGTACATTTTATGGTTACATGCTGGCATTCCGACATGCTGCCACTTCGACATACTGCCACTCCGACATCCCACTATTCAGACATGTCACCATTCCTCCATACCACCAATCCGACATAAAAACGTCCTGACAAAGTTTCCCGCCATTCCGAAACTTTTTAAAAAATGTACAGATGTGATACAGTCAGTGGAAGCTTAATAAATAAACAAACACAAAGTCTCGCCACAATCAGAAACTCCGAAGTCAGTTTGTAACAATTCCCCTTATAATAAGGATATAAGGAGAAGTGGCACAACGCCGTCCTCTGCAGGCGGACCACAACTGGTTTGTCCAGGGAAGCAATAAACAAATGCTACTTAGTCTTTATTTATTATCACAGGCGGCATTAATAAAAATTTCACAGATCAACATAACTGGAAAGAAAATATCTTGCTCTTCATTGCTCGAGCAAAACTTCACTAACCTGCCTGCCACTTCTTTCTGTCAAAAGTTTGTTACCACTTTCCATCCTATTTGTATCTCTCTCTCTCTCTCTCTCTCTCTCTCTCTCTCTCTCGGGCAGTGACGCGCTATCATTCATTTCAGAACCGAGACAGCGGACAGCGCGCGTGGTCACAGTTCAGCACTAGACTAAAAACACTCTTCGGCAATAAATCCATGGCACTGTCCATGAGGCAGACAGAGAACTCAACACTGTCTTCTCCACAAGTAAGAGAGACGAAAAATATAATAATAATAATAAAATAATAATATAGGCCTAATGAATTTTATAACGGAGATGGGATGTGCAGGGCGTTGACCAGAGTCACAGTGCTGTGACAGAGAGGAGAGAGATGGGCGGAGGCGGTTGATGTGATAATAGTTAATGACCTTATGTCGGAATGGCGGTATGTTTCAGAAAAAGAAAAGTACCGCCAGTCCGACAATGGAAAAAAAAATTGTCGGAGTGGTGGGACGATTTCAATTAATAGAAGTGCCGCCATTACGACAACTAGACGTCAACGTCGGAGTGGTGGTATGTCGGAATGACCCGCGGAACCCACATTTTATAGCAATTCTAACATACGCCGCCGTCACGTCGCCGTCGTCACACGTTCCTTCAGTGCACTCGCCGTGACGTCGCCGCCGGTCTCTGATCTGTTGTCCCATCCAATCCCATTCAAAAATCCACACGTTCTGACGGCGACGTGAGGTTAGGCTGCTCCTTCTCCTTCTCCTGGTAATCCTTGATGTGGCACTATCCACCCGCCATACACCTGACAGTCCCTTTGCTCCGCGTCAATCCCTCCTCTCACTCTCTCTCCCTCCTCTCCTGTCTCTCCCGCATGACGCGCATCACTTCGCCGGTGATTTTTTTTTTCTTTTTCCACGGCTCCGTAGTTTACGTGTTACAAACTTCAACATCCCATAATATGCTCTCACACCCGCATAGGCAACGAAGCAGGTTAACTCATGTTGCAAACAGCGCTGCACGAGCGTCCTAAACAGAATGTATTGATTTCTGAATGAATGGATGTGTTGCTTATTTTTGCTATATTAATTTTTTTTTTTTGGCCTGGCGGGGGCTCTCGTTGGCCTGGCGGCCCGCCAGGCCTGTACAATGGTAGGGGAAACACTGAAATCCATCTCACTGTTCTCAGGTCAAATATTTATATGTGATTAATTTCGATTACAAAACCTCTAATTAATTAGATTTTTTTTTATTGAGTCTCGGCCCTAAAAATACCATATCAAACAAAAGTAAAGTGATGCAGCACAGTTAAGGATGCCTTCATCAGTGGTCCAGCGTGTTCTGAATTTGGGGACAAGAAAAGCAGCAGCAATCAGCTCTGAACTTAAAAACTAGTTAAAAACACGGATAAACATGTTAACATCCTTCATCATCCTTCAACATCTAAGGCAGGCAGGTTGTTGTGTAACAAGTGCATTGTGGCATTATGCCTAGTTCTACTCCCTGTTAGGCCACCAGGTGGCAGTGTAGGCCAGCACTACAAGTTATCATGCATTCATCAGTGCAGGTAAGAACAGCAGTGAAGGGAAAAGATGGTGAATAAGATAGACTCACTAACTGTCCACTAGTGTTGTCACGATACCAACATTTTGGTACCGGTATCGGTACCAAAATGTTTTTCGATACTTTTCGGTACTTTTCCACATAAAAAGAGAACACAAAAAATGTCATTATTGGCTTTATTTTAATAGAAAATCTTAGAACTGTAACATATGCATCAGTAAATAATCAGTAAATCAGTAAACAGTCACTACTGCTGCAGGATTAAAATGTCCATCTATATTAATCTGAACTCTTCCTAAATTCAAACATTAGTGGTCTGTTTAAAAATGAATATTAACTTGTTTTCTTTGCATTATTTGAGGTCTGAAAACACTGCATCTTTTTTTGTTTAACCAAATTTAACCAAACTTATTAACGAGGCTGTGGCAGGTTGTGGAGCTTGAGCAGTGTGATGGTGGCACACACACACACACAGATACACACACAAACACAGGCACATGGACAAGCTGCGGTAATAATAAAAAGCACCTTCCCTGAAGTTTGTGACTGCTAACTTCAGCTCAAATTACAATGGGACTTTCATGGTCTTTGTGTATTCCATGAGAAATGCACCGGTCCCATCTAAGCGCAGTATGGAACCGTTTGAAAACTCAGTACCCAAAACCATCCATGTCTAGGTATACCCAACAACCCTACTGTCCAAACACCTTTGATAACTGGGATGGGCCTGGTACTGGTCCTGCCCCTCCTAAAATCCACCACCAGCTCCTTAGTTTTGGAAAACCTGTCCACTACGCCTCTATACTACTGTATAGACAAGACTGTGAGCAGAACCGGAAGTGGGAGGTGTAGAGAGTGAACAGGAATGGTGACAGGACCGTTATCTTGATGGTGTCTGATTCATCAGTCAGGTCACCAGAGGAGCCTCTACCTGCATGTCCAGGAGCTTGCTGCTGAGCAGGGCAGGGCAGATGGACTGTCTCAGTGCTGCCTGCCTCCTCCAGCTGGGTGTGGGCTCTGATGGCATCCTCTACTGCAATATGGGGCTGGTAGGCAAACTGGAGGGATCTAATGATGGCCTGACGACTGTGCGGAGGTGCTGAAGAACGAGCCTCTCCAGTCACTTCATAACGTGATGTCAGGGCCACTGGTCTATAATCACCAGGCGAGCTGGGGTGTTTTGTCACGTCGCGGCGACGCATCGCGAGGCGAACCTCGGGGACTGTGATTGGTCCGCTCAGAACGTCAGTGTGGTAAATTCACCCGTTCAGCCTCGACTGGTCGGACAGACCACCTCCACAAACGTGTTCTTTGTCGGGGACAGCTCTCCATTCCGACGCACCTCCACTTCGACACCCCGCTGTTCCGAAACACCGCTGTTCCGACATTTTTGACAGCTGACTGAGGGAGATGCTTTGGTTGGGCTTAGGCAATGAAGAAAGGAGTTGGTTAAGTTTAGTAAAAAGATCAGGTGGAGGCTAGACAGGCTAGAAGCAGAATGAACGTTAGGTCTTTATGTCAGTAGCCTTTTCCAAATAGCGGTGTCTTTAGAAAAAAAAGAAAACCCCGCTATTACGACGAATGGAAGTCTATTGTCGGAAAGGCGGGGCTTCGGAAAGGCGGGGTGTAACCTTCTTTGTCGCCTGCGCTTCAACATTTGCAATAAAAGCGTTTATTTTTCAGTTGCCATTGTTTACTGTGACCGGAAGCAACAAGTTCCCTGACGAAAACCATATGAGCCCCTCGAAACCACACAGACACACAGCCACACCCCCCTCGTGGCTTGGCGGTGAATTGCAGAGCAGCTCGTTCCCTCGACGCAGAACTTGGAATGCTCAATGACGGCGTATTTCGAAAAGGCTACAGAAGCATAAACCAAGCACCGGAACCAGGCCATAGACTGTAAAAAGAATGGACGTAGCATCCGTGACGTCACCCACTGGTTTTGTCCAGTCGTTTTTGTGCCTCAAATATGGCGGTTTGAACAGTGGCATGTTGGATTGGCCGGCTGAGAACCCGCCCCCTGGCCTCGAAGCAGCCTGTCTCTGTGCCGCTCTGGACCTGTTGCTGAACGTTTCCGCGCCCTGATTGGCCAGAATCTTATCCTAATAACAGTAAAACGGTGGCGTTAAAAAAAATTCACCCCCCTCAGAGTGTGTGCGGGGGTAGAAACTATCGATTGAGACCAAAAAACGTTGTGGTACCAGGCTGTAAATATGTTTTTTTAAGCTCTAAAGTCGGATATTTTAACATGGGGGTCTATGGAGAGTTGCTCACTTCCGGTACCAGCCCCCACAGGAATCGGCGGGGATTGCAGTTTTTTGAACGCGGAAGTGAGCTTCACTTCTCAGACCGACAACTGGCCCCTTGAACCAGGCAAGAGGTCTTCCACTGGTCCAGGACAGTCATCTGGCTCCGGCTCAGACTCCACACAGCTGAGCTCAACACTCTGGGGCTGAGTTCATCATCAATATGTAAAGTTATCATCTTCCTGAGCTATGAGTTGCACTGTGAGCACACAGTACCAGCGTGAGCATGTACTGTAGGCTTTGAGTGAAGCCCAGCGTGCATGTTGTTTATAGGGATAGTAGTATATTATAGCCAACAATGGAACTGTGTGTTTTGTTTTGTTTTTTCAGGTAAAACCTCTTTTAGGCCGTGAAAATAGTCCGTTTCTTTGGGTCCATTCACAACAATGTATGTTGTAAATCTCTGGGCAGGGCTATTATGGGCTGGCGTTGCTAACGGGAGGAGTGCAGAGAGTCTTCTACTGCAATTAAAGTACTTAGGGGCTATTTGGAGATCATACAACCCCACTTTTAAAAAAAATGCTACTATCCCTTTAAGTTGAAAGCGGTGTTGAGCTCAGATCCAAACTTCTCCGCCTGGTGCAGGCTGAAGGTCATGGGGAGAACTGACCACCCTCCCTACAGACAGTTGAGGAGCAGGCTCCAACCCATCCTTTACTCTGAGTTTGAACTTTTCCCGTCAGGAAGATGATGACGTGTCCCCAGATAAAACACTGTTGTGCCCCCCCCCCCCCCCCCCCCCCCCCCCCCCCCCACACACACACACACAGACTATATGTTCATTTACACACCCTCCCTCCCTGATCTTAACAAACACACAGACACACAGACACACTTACTCCGATTAAGCCCACCATGTGTTTGAGGGATTAAGTTGTGCATCTCTAAAGGGGCATACCGCACCATCTGTGCAAGGGCTGACGAAAGAATAAACACATGCACGCGCAAACACACACACACACACACACACACACACACACACACACACACACACACGGGGTGGGAGGGTAAACAGCACATAATTGCACTGTTGACTCGACTTTTACATTTGGCTAAACAACAACAGCATGTGATTGCATGTCAAACGCTCAACATATCACGACATAGTGCTTACACACAAACACGCACACACACACACACACAAACAAGAGGCTTAATTGTAAGTGCTGGGCTGCTTTAAATTCATTTGTGCTGAGTAGAGAGAGCAGAGAGTGTATTTGATTTACTAATGCCTTTCCTCTGAGCGTAGAAAGCTGCTGTCAGTTCTGAACACTCACTACAATCTACTCTACTACTACGTACATGTACATGTACATGTATGATGGATGGCTTGTCTTTGTACTTGACTCATGACTGGGATGTCACTCTCAGGCAGCTGTTGCTGTAGTGCACAGCTTTCTTCTAGTTTGAGGAATTCTTCTTCTAACTCTGAGGTAATGAGTGAAATATCATTCTGGGGTGAACTATTCCTTTAAGGTCGACACAATGCCTGGGGAAATGTAGCTTCTGTGGACGCTACTGTGCTACTGATCAATAAAATAGTGCAACTACTGAAAAGCTATTTGATGTAGAAAACAGCGACGCTACGACCACGCTACTGAGAAATGTAGAGAATAGTGATGCATGATATATCGGCATTAATATCGATATCGGCCGATATTTGTCATTTTTTAACATATCGGTATCGATATATGTGCGTATGCAAAACCTGCTGGAGGAGGATCAACCTTGTTAAATAGTGCAATTCAAAAATTCAGTTTACTGAAAAGTATCATCTATTTGATGTTATCGGCCATAACAGAAAAATTCATATCGGATATCGGTATCGGCCAAAATTTTCATATCGGTGCATCCCTAGTAGAGAATGAGTGAAATTTGAATTTTGAGTGATCTATCCCTTTAAGAAAAAGAAAAAAACATTATTAGATCATTTTCTGTGAAAGAAAAAACAACTAATTATTCATTACTGCTCTTATCAGCCTACTTTCATTTAGTTCCACAGAATGAAGATGAGTGACGAGGTGAGAGCAGAGCGCCGGCAGCAACACGTTGCCGGGCCGACATGAGAACACAAGCGCACTGACACAGCATTTGGTCCATGTTAAGTCTGTAATTGGTTAAGACGGGAGGCAGATGAGGGTCTCTGCAGCTCCAGAGACCCCTACAGCGTCAGGCTTTAAGACGGGGGGAAGGGAGGAGGGGTGCTAATCCACAATTTAGCCATTGTGTGTGTGTGTTAGTGTGCCGTCCTGCTGTGTGTTTGGCCTCGATCGCAGGTCAAAAGTCTGTTTCCTCGTGTGCACATGTGCGTTTTTGTCACACATAACATAACCAATCTTTGGGTGACTTTTACTGTTGTTAGGGTGCTTCCAAACTATCTTCCTAACTCTGGCATCTCCAGGGCATCTTCAAAGTGCAGGAAAAACACAGTTTTTATTTGGAGCTAACCAACTGCTGATCGGCGGGCGCTAACCCTGGGCGGAGGGATACGTGAGTTGGTTAGGTCCAAATAAAAACTGTGTTTTTCCTGCACTTTGAAGGGCTGGAAAAAATTATATTATAGTGAACAATGGAACTGTGTATTTTTTTTCAGGTAAAACCTCTTTTAGGCCACGAAAATAGGCCGTTTCTTTGGGTCCATTCACAACAATGTAATGTACAATCTCTGGGCAGGGCTATTATGGGCTGGCGTTGCTAACGGGAGGAGTGCAGAGAGTCTTCTACTGCAATTAAAGTACTTAGGGGCTATTTGTAGATCATACAACCACACTTTAAAAAAAATGCTACTATCCCTTTAAATGTAATTGAGTTGTGAGAGTCCTGAGAGTAGTCAATATGTATTCAGAAAAAGGAACGATAAATAATCAGATCTCTGTGGCTGCAGCTGTGCTCTAACAGCCGCCAGGGTCCGACCTCATTCAGCACATTTAACGGCCGGGCAATTAAGTGTTTACCACAGTCTTGCATGGAAGAAACAGTGGGTTACACAAATAGATAAATGTGCTTTTGTACATTGTGTTGAAATTACCGTGATCAACCCCATGGGAAAAAAAGTAGTTTTGCTCCAGTCATCCTACAGACAAAATAATGTAAATAATATGGGTTATTTTATGTCATGGTTAGAGCTCTAATTATTTTTTCTCTAACACCCAAGACCTAAAAGAACAGCTTTAAAGGGATAGTTCACCCAAAATTCAAATTTCATTATCTACTCACTCTCATGATGACTAAGAGCTGTGAGAATTTTCAGAGTCCTCCGTTCCTTCTCTGAGTTACAGGGGGGTCCGCGCAGCAGTATTTGTCCATATAATGGTTGTGAATGGACACCAGGTTTCTTTTTTTTATATATATTTTTGGGGCTTTTTATGCCTTTATTGGATAGGACAGGAAATGGGAGGCAGAGATGGGGGGAATGACATGCAGTACAGGGCTGTCCGACGCGGGATTTGAACCGGGGCCGCCTGCAGCGCGGACTGCAGCCTCAACACATGGGGCGGCTGCTCCACTCAAGAAACCTGGTGTCCATTGACAACCATTATATGGACAAGAAGGAACGGAGGACTCTGAAAATTCTCCCAGCTCTTAGTCGACATGAGGGTGAGTAGATAATGAGTGAAATTTGAATTTTGGGTCAACTATCCCTTTAACATTTAAAACAACTTCATAATATTTATCTATGTGTTTACCATACCGTTTTTTATTCGATGTAACTATTTGAGTATTACACCAAACAAACAAAAAATCCTAATTCCCTCATATAATGTTTCCTTCAAAAAGTATTTACTGTGGCAACTGAGCTGTATGTGTTATAAACATCTTTTCCTCTTCACCTCAAGGATGAATGAGGAATGTGTATTTTAAAAATGTTAAATATGATGTATCTGAGTCACTGCTGAACCTCCTTCAGCAACACAGCACTCATTTACAGTTCTGCTAATTAAACACAGTTGATTGTGAGAGAGACACACAGTGAGTGGATTATAGACTGGGTGAGAGAGGGAGGGGGGTGGGAGGCAGGGGGAGGGATTTAGAGTGAAAAGAGAGATAGAGCTGAGAGGATACACAGAGAAGAGAAGAGAAAGGAGGTAAAAGGACAGACGGAGTGTTTGACCAGCGGTGACAGCTCATCACAGAGTTACTACGGCAAATACTTGAACCTTTATCGACTCAGCAGTGGCTCAGGGAGACACAGCTTCTTTTGTGAGGTAACTACTCAGCTTTTCACTGCTACCACTGCTTATTGATGAGGAAATGTACAAAAGACTACTGTACTGACTCTGATGTCTGTCTCTATAATGTTTACTTCCTGTGTTTGCAAGTGTCAAGCTTAAGTATTGAGGAGTGAGGTGGGACAGTCAGCTGCAAGAGGGTTGGGGAACTTTCAGGTCTCTTACACATTGATGGCAATCAGAATGTTGTCCCTTTTGCACCTGCCTGTGGTTTATATCTTCTGAACAGTTTCCAGTTTGATGATGTAAAGCTTGAGTTTCAAGAATGTGTACACTCTTAGAAATAAAAGTGCTATGTAGAACCATATGTGACCCGATCCAGCAAAATGAGTCAGAAGTGTAGAAGAATCAATTTGGGAGTGACCCAAATGTCAAAGTTGAGATTTTGGTATCAATGGAAAGATTAGAAAATAAGCTTTAAAATGATACCCTAGTCAAAGTAATACATTTTATAGTTTTTGAGATATGGCCATTTGAATTACGATCTCCTCCTCTCTGATTCTGTTCTAAAACCTGAGAAAATTCCATTCAAAGTTTAGCCTGTGACTCTGGCGTCTGTTCCTGTACCACGTGATTACACGCACCATATACGGTCCCTTGTTGTCATCGATGCACCATTCAATGACCCTCGGCTCCAGAGAATCTCACAATTCAAATGCTGTTTACAGCTTTCTCTATCATAAACGGTTCAGAAGTTGTGATGTTTTGTTGATGTTTTGTAAAACATGTGCAAGCGTTGTGTTGACCAAGAACGTTCGGTTTGCATGGAACCCTACGTTCGATTTAGCATCGTTGAAAAACCATTTCTTTAGCAACGCTAGCTCTTTTAGCGTCGATGTTCTCTGGATTAGCATCTGTTTCTTAGCCGTCCCTGCTTATCATAGAGGCACCATTCAATGACCGTTTTTCGGAAAGCGGAGAATCAGCCCTTGAATCAGATGCAGTTTACAGCTCGTCTCTATCACAAATGGATCAGAAGATAATTCATGTTTTGCAACGATGCAACGCTCATTTTCAGAGGGTTTAAGTAGCAAGTCAACTTTAATCATCATTTACTGCCTTTTCTCAATTATCTGGACTGTGAAACTTTGGGAGAGTGTTTTTGAATGTCATAGCTTTGAAATTAGCTAAAAAGAAAAAAATCGATTTTTTATTGATTTTCCATGCTTACAGCTGATTATCTAAAAATAGAACGTTGCGACTTCCGACTCATTTCGCCAGAGCGGGTCACATATAAGGTTCTTTGGCTTGTCCTCATAGGAGAACCCTTTTTGGCGCCAGGTAGAACCTTTAAAGGTTTTATGGCGTACTGGTTTCACCCAGAAGCCTTACTGGGGGTTTCATCCAGAAAATATCCAACTTCTTACGGTTTCATCTAGAACCCACACAGGGAGTTCACAAAAGAACAGAAATTTACTGGAACCCTTAGTGTTATCAAGAAGTAAAGAAAACCATTTCTTTGGGGAAAAGGTTTTTAAGGGTTCTCTGCATCAAAATGGTTCTTACTGGAACCCTTAGTGTTACCAAGAACCCTCGAAAAACCCTTTCTTCAGGAAAGCTACGGGTTACCTGGAACGCTACAAAGTTGTAGTTGTGACTTGAAGCTGTAACTTACGGTTTCAAAAGCCTGTTATTGAACGCAGCATTCCCATGCAGATGCCGTTGATATCTGCTTTAAGGGTTACAGATTGTTCATGGAGAAATATTAGGTAGGTAAATAGTCCTATTTTCCGTCAGCAATCACTGACATGGAGTGTTTCAGGCAAACATCAGTCTGACTCCAAAAGTCACTCTGCTCTGCTGTAAACCAGGAGAAAACTTTCCTTGTGGGATTAAGCGTTATCCAATGAGGGAGAACGGCATGAAGGGCTGTTGTGCAGCCAAGGGATGCGTGTGAATGTGGTGACGTAGCACGAGGACCAATAGATGCCTGACGAGGGCGGGGGCTGCTAACTCATGGTTTTCAAGGAAACTCGTTATTTGTTTTTTCCTTCCTGTGAAGTCGTACCAGTTCGATCTGGTACGAGTTCACAGGTCGAATGAGAAGAGGCCGTTATAGTGACTTTCACAGACAACAGGACGGTAAAAACACAAGCTACGGGTTACCTGGAACGCTACAAAGTTGTAGTTGTGACTTGAAGCTGTAACTTACGGTTTCAAAAGCCTGCCTTGAACGCAGCATTAGCCGAAACGGCCGTGCCGCTGATATCTGCTTTAAGGGTTAGGGCTACTTAAGTCGGAGAAATATTAGGTCGGACTAATAGACGCAAAAATAAAGAAATGTATAGTTGGTGAAATGGGTAGTTGGACAGACGTCATGCACCCAATGAATGCTTGGGGTATGAAGTAAATGTTAAATTGAATGTGTCTGCCATATTTTCAAGTTTAAAAACACATATAACCACGATTGTACATTGTGGTGCATAACAACATCCTCTGTCCTTAGACCCTCACTTCCACTGAGGAAAAACTCCATAGAAAACCCTTTCTTCAGGAAAGGGTTTTTCAGAAGCAAATGGTTCCAGGTAGAACCTCAGCCCTTAGAAGAACACTTTTGGAACCCTTATTTCTAAGAGTGTAGAAGATAAGAAGTAATGTTTAGGAATGGGATTTTCTTCTCAAAAATTTAAAAGGCCTACTGTAACACATTTTGTGTGAGGACATTCATTCCTCAATGCATTGTTTACGTGGGGAATTACTGGATGTTCTGTAGTGGAGTGCAGTCTGTCTTTATGGGGTACAAAAATGAAAAAGAATGGTACAGTAGTGATTGACAAAATCAACCTACCAAGGTCAAGAAAGACAATCTACACTTTGAACCCTGAACAAGAAAGTTAGTATTATTGTGGGAAAGAGGCCATGTATTTTAAAGTCTTCCCCTGTGCACTTGCTGGTTTTTTGGCCAGATGGAAGCAGAGCAAACAGCTGTAAACACCACCTCACCTTGCAACACATTCAGCAAACAGAAACAGAAATTTAATTGTGACCCAATCTAAACAGTAAAGACAAATCATCCGGATATAATTTGCTCAAAGATTATGTTCAGCTAAGAGGAACTGCAGTCTGTAAAAACTGACATTCAAAGATGAGCATCTGTTTGGTCCGGGGGAAGGCATCCAACACAAACACCTCCAAGATTATTATGATCTTTAAAGTTACACAAAGTCTATGTTGTTTGATGCAGTGTTGATGTTTGTTTAAATTGTGTTATTCAGGCAGTTCCCATGCAGATGGATGAAGATGTTAACCACAGATTGTTCATGGAGATGTCAAAGGGACATTTGACTTGATTTCCATTAAAGCAGTAATGAATGCGGGGGGCAAACATCAGTCCAACTGCCCAAAAGTCCAACGGCTCATTTCTCCGACTACCCATTCTACAGCGTTAAGGTTATGTTTAGGGTAAGGTTAAGGGTTAGGGCTACTTCAGTCGGAGAAATATTAGGTCGGACTAATAGACGCAAAAATAAAGAAATGTATAGTTGGTGAAATGGGTAGTTGGACAGACAGCTTGGGGTAAGAAGTAAATGTTAAATTGAATTGAAAAACTCCATAGAAAACCCTTTAGCAGGGAAAATGGGAGAAAGCTCAGGGTGAGCAACAGAGGAGGATCCTTCACCCAGGACGGACAGACGTTGATGTTGATGATGTTGTTACAGACAAGAAAACAGTTTATAGTTGATGACACAGAATGTGGGAAACATGGAAATGTTAGCAAGAGTTGATGAAGGCAGTTTCTTGTGGGGGTGGGGTGGGGCAGGGAGAGCAGGCCAGCTTAATGGAGGGACTGGATGGCAGACTGGTCCATGGGAAGGGAGGGCAGGCCGGTTTAACAGCAGGGAAAAGGGCGGTAGGGGGGGCGATGCAGGCAGACTGGTGCAGAGAGATGGAGCTCCGGTGGTTCTGTGGAAACATAGAGGGCCTGATCTACTAAAGGTTCGCTTGTACTAAAACGGTTCCAGGGTGCCGACCCTTAATTATTTATGGGAAAGGGGTGCCATTCCGAACCTGAAAAAGAGGGTGCCATTCCGAACCTCAAAAAAGTTGAATGGTTTTAGCAGGGTACCCAATCCAGCAAATGCATTGGTAGTGTAGTTGTTAGAGAATGCGTTTTTGGTGCGGTAGATCAGGGTTCGACTCCCGGGAGAGACACCTATTAATAGTGATTTTATTGGCCTCTACCTAATCTTTTTACTAAACTTAATTAACCAACTCCTTTCTACATTGCCTAAACCTAACCAAAGCACAGAGCAAGGACATTTATTTTCAGCAGGAGCGCCGCGGCTGCATCAGACTCGCACCTGGGTGAAACTTTGGAGGCGGAGGCGGAGGGGGAGGGGGCGCTGCTCCTCCACATCGCGGAGTCGTGTCAAGCCGGGCAGGAAGTCAAACCACGAGAGAATCCGGTCAATTTTCAAAATGAAACACATTCGGAATGGCGGCCCCTCAGGAAGTTCGTAATGACGGACCTTCGGGATTTTTCGGACTGGCAGACCGTCGGAATGGCGGTCCTTCGGAATGGCGGTCGCCCCCCTACTAAAACGTGTGCAAACATGATGTCACCCGCAAAAAAATGTGCAAGCTGATCTACTAAGCGGGTGCACTGAAGATTGCGTCTCTCAAACGGGCAGAAAAGCATGCGTGATGCATTTTGCGCGTTTGCCTTGATGAATATGCAAATATGGGCGTTTCTGCCAGAACGTGCAAAATATTGGGAGGAGAAGATGCAAATAGCTTTCTTTAGCACACGCAGCATGATTTATCAAACCTGAAACAGATTGCGGTTGAAGTTTTTGCGTCTTTATTTAGTACGTTTGAAAGGCGAGTATTATCTGACACAGCTTTTTTTCTTTTATTGATTTAATACCTGCCAGGGCAAAAGCTCTTACATCTCTGCATTTCCTCGCATCCCGGTCATTCCAGCAAACTGTAGCGTTTTTTTTTCACGTGTTTAAAGTCATTTAAGCGCCGTTACGCACGCCACACGTCTCTCCTCTTATGCGCTCCTCTCCTTTCCTCTCCTCCCTCTGCAGTATGTGGCTGCCCAGCTGCAGGACCGAGACTGAGAGACGTCACCCAGTCTTCACCCCGTCCTTGATCCCTCTGGTCAGTGTGTCCTAAGTGTCCCACCTGAGCTCTCTATTAATCCATCGGCTCAAATTCTATGTGTCCATCCAGCTCTCTGTCCACCGCGGAAACCATTACCACGCACAAACCCTCATTTAAATACTGCGGAATGCGTGTGCTGTTATTTAGCGTGCTATTCGTGTTTTTCATGCAATTTAGCGCCCCTTATCTGGGATCTTAGTAGATCAGGCCCGGAGAGTGCAAGACACCAAGGCCAAACTACAAAGTACAAACACACACACGCCCTCTAATCAGCTGTTTTAATTAAGCACTCTCACACACTAATGTGTTAGTCCCCTGCTGCGACACTCTGGACAGGTGCCAGTGTATACGGGGCCAACATCTTGAGACAAACATCCTCACATGTTCATATGGACATCTATGAGTACACTCACATGGATGTTTATCCCATAAGATGGTATACATATACATTCTTAGTGATATTATTTATTACCAACTCATACTGTGTGAGTACATGATTTATATGCTCACAATGGGCAGTCATGACCTAACCCTACATGGCCCGCATTTATCAAACATGCGTACACCAAAAAAATGGATATACTGTATCTACCGCAAACACATTAGCCACGCCTTCACCTTTCGTGGACGTGGGTGAAGATACCCAATGCACATCACCAGAGCTACACCGCCACCCATCAGACCCCACGGACGTTTAATTACAGAGCCATCAAAATAGATAGGCTATTTTAAATTTTCTTCTGATGTTAGCATGTGACGCTAGCGCCTGATACAGTGCCAGTGAGGCCCCTAAAGGCCCTCACATAGTCGGTAGCCTACTGTGAGCGGTGCAGACTCAACTCGCGTGCACTGTCTGTGGACGTTTGAGGTGTCATATGGTCAAAGACGGTTTATCAATGTATAGAGTATCTGGTGTCACATTTACAGTGTTTCTCGGTCACTTTGGTGCTTCTCTCACATAACATCTGCACAACGGTTAGTGCATTTCTCAAAACAACTACAACAAACCCATGCAAAACCTAGTGGATAACTTGCAAAAGCTTGCATCCCTCAAAAGCAAGTGTTCATGTCAATGGAACTGTCGTGTCATCAAAATGAGAAGTCCTCACAAGGATAAGGACAAGCAAGGAATTTGTGAACCAATAGATATTATAGGAGGGTGGAGCTCGTCAGCTCTATGCATGCCCACCTACACCAGTAATCTGTGGCGTTGGGACTAGCTCCTGGCTGCTCTGTGTCAATCCCTGGTTGATCCCCAATCTGTTATTTTTCACTCAAGGCAAACTTAATTTGGGGGGTGGGGGGCATCAGTTGAAAGAATAACGTCATGGTCTTAATGTTGATTATACTTATTCTATTAGGCTTGTAGGATTAGGATTATTATTGTTATTAACACCACCCCCCTCGTAAACCTGACACTAAATCCAGACTCAGTGAAGCAGTAAAGCTGAGTCCTGATGCATGGAAAGCATTTGATCATCAGCTAACAAGCTATTTAGCTAGCTTAGTTAGCAAGCGGCATGTGCAATTCATTTACACTGTGAAATGAATTGGGCCTCAGATTGTTAGTTTTGGCCAGTGAGAACTGACTGAAAGAAATTACAAAACATGTGATAATAAAATCTGAGCAGTTGGTAGGCTAGTGGGATGAGACCTTAAAGAGATAGTTCACCCAAAATTGAAATTGCACTCATTATCTACTCACACCATATTGACTAAGGGCTGGGAGAAGTTTCAGAGTCCCCCGTTCCTTCTCTGAGTTACAGGGGGTCTCGGTGTAGCAGTGCATGTCCATGTAACGGTTGCAAATGGACACCAACTGTCTTTGTTCAGTTCAGTTTCAGTTCAGTTCAGTTTTATTCGATTAGCATTTTACCCCCCCCCCTTCTCCACAGGTAAAATTTACTAAATGTACACAAGTGCTTACATGTGATGAGGGGTGCCAATCGAAAAGGTGTAGGCTGAAGCTTAGGCTTATTATGCCTACCCTTTTTACCAAAACAAAAAAGAGGTAAAGAGAGAGAAAAAACAAAAACAAAAAAACAACAATCAATCCAGAAACTATTTCAACAAGGCAACTTTTACATTAGAGTTTAAATCAAACAAGCATTTGGCGCTTATAACAAATCTATACATTCTTTAAGTACCTTGGATTTAAACATTTTCTTGAAAATAGAAATCGAGCTACACATTCTTAATTCCTCATCATAACCGTTCCACAAATTGACACCTCTGATGGAAACACATTGCTGTTTTATATTAGTTCGTATTTTTGGTCTTTTATAGACACCTAATCCTCTCAATTCATAACGACTCTCTCGAGTTTCAAACAGCCTCTGAGTACTGCAACAAAACATTATGGTTATGTACTTTAAACATAATTAGCGCCATTTTAAAATTAACTAAGTCGTCAAATTTAAGAGTCTTTGACTGTACAAAATAAGCGTTTGTTGACTCTGTAATATTTAAATGATTTATAATTCTTATAGCTTTCTTCTGTAATTTGAAGATATTTTATTTATTATTTTATTTTTATTAAGATAATTTTTTGTAACAAAAAGACACACCCAAAAAAAATCCTTAGTCGACATGAGGGTGAGTAGATAATGAGTGAAATTTCAATTTTGGGTGAACTATCCCTTTAACAAGTAAAGTTGTGTTAGATTCTAACTTTCAGAATTTAATACACATCTCAAACTAAAAGTGAAACACCTCAAAGTTACAGTCTAATTTCTAGTACTATTTTATAAGTATATAAGCACAATCTCCTCAAATAGTGTTTGCATTATTTGTTGCCTCATCTGTTCCTGTTTACCACATTGGGACTGCTGCTTTCCTCTGGCCTGCTTAAGCTTCAGCAAAGATTCTGTCTTCTTACAGCAATCCAGTCTGAAGTGTCTCTTTGAGTCTAGTTCACAGGAATTGGACTGCTGCCATAAATACATGTGCAGCTTTTTTCATTCAAAAATACATTTTGTGTGTTTGGAATATGGACATTTAAAAACTCAACTAAACCTGACTTTTAAAAAAATGCATTATATTCCAATGCACAAATAAGAAATTCATAAATAATAAATAATGACACTCTCAAAAAGTGGCGTGAAACAGCCCTTCTGCACGTGCATCAGCTGACAGACTAATCCAGCAGTGCTGCCAACCTTGTATACTTAAGAGTTTTTCTATTTAGAGCCCTCTAATCTGATCTGGGGTCATTGGTCATTGGCCTGTTGGTGACAAAGATTGCAGCAATGGCAGCAATCAGCCCCAGGAAGAACTAACACCTCACATCACCTCTCAGATGTCTTGCATAAATTACAAAAAGAATTTCATGCCACGGCTTCCTGCTGGTTTTATTATCATCTATTTAATGTTCTTTCCGTTGACCCAAGTGGTATCTGTCTTCTTTCTTTTTCAGGTGTCCAAAGCAGGGGTTTAGGAGAAAGTAATGAAGAGAAGACAAGAGTTTCATGTTTTACGAAGGTATCACACAGCCATACCCAGAACGTGACTGTGAACACAAGCCTTTTGATCTTGGAATCATCTTGGATCTAACTGGAATATTGGAATTAGAATCCAGCTCTGGATGCGTGTTCCTTTTCACCCCGGAAGCAGCCAGCTCTCTGAACTTTTCATCACCTTCTGGTTTTAAGAGCAGTCTTGCCTGATGATTACAAGGGAATATGTTACACTGTTTCTGGTGGGCTCTTGTTTCCTGTTGGACTACAGCTCCCAAATGCCTGTGCAGGCGGCTCAGGGGGGAAGAACTAAAGGTCCGGTGATGTCAGCCAGGAGAGCGTCTGGAGCTAAGAGCGCGAGGGTTTCTGTGGAGGAAATGACATTGTTCAGAGGCAGCACAAAGCTAAGGAGACATGGGAGGTCCAAGGTGCAGCGTGTCAAAAGAGGATGGGTGTGGAACCAGTTCTTCGTCTTGGAGGAGTATATGGGATCTGAACCACAGTATATTGGAAAGGTAGAGAGATATTTGTTTATTATTATGTTACTATATTTTTAATATTCCAACTTCAACTTCAACATTTCGTTAGCCTCATAGCATAATTGCCCAAGTTATTTTTTGGCCAAATTGAGATATCAGAGTAACTTTCCTCTCCTACCACTGCTGCATCACCTTGCCTTATTGGCTCTCAACCAATCAGAACACTTTTTAGAGTCCAAAATCAATATCTGCCTAAGTCATCTTTTTGACTTAGGCATTTTTGCCACTATATACAAAGATGGCTGATTGCAAATGTAAAAATATTTGTTTTGACTAGAAATTAAATAAATATTCTTGGTAATATGGAATCAAATCATGATGATTTAGGCTAAGTTTTTTTGATGATGATTAGACTTTATAACACCTTAGATAAGGTTAGACCTGGTTATGTTATCATTATATATTATATACTGTAAGCGGAAAAAATGCCTAAGTCATGACATATTCTGCCTAAGTCACTTTTCTTTGTTATGGAGTTGATGTTGTGTCTGATTTATTTTTCGAACTTTTTCACAGGTCTGGTTAAACTTGCTGTTACATTATCAAAAAAAAATACCAATGTGCTTGCTAGAAATTGTGTTTTTTCTATTTTCTAGAAAATGTTCAAATATGACTTAGGCAATTATGCTATGAGGCTGACGATTTATTTGTTTTTGTTCCCCGGGGGGGCAGTTAGTTTTGCAGTAGACAAGCAAGGGACATGGGGATAACACAACCCCAAAAACACATTCACAAAAAACACAGTTTCCTCAACACAGGGATGGTGATCCGCAATGCACAACCACAAGTCAACAACAACAACAATAGAAAAATGCATATCGGTAATACAGAATTCAGTGTCTATATAAATATAAAGTGCAACACTGCATGTAAGGAATAAAATATCAGTAAAATAAAATAAAAAAAACCTTATATATTAGGTTTTCCACTGACAGATGAGACTTTTTTTATTCATAGTTAGTGGCTGGGCAAAGCCATTTATCATCACACAATTGTGTTTGATCTTTTTAAATCCTAATGATAAATGCAAACACCAAAATGGTCCTGATCAAAAGTTTACATCCCCTCAAAGTGTTACCCTGATAAAATACACACTGACTGGTTACCCAGGGGAACTGTCCAGCCTGGAACTTGGTTGCTTGTAATTAGTGTCTGTATAAAAAGTCAATGAGATTCTGGGCTCTTGACAAACACCTGCACAATTCATCCATTATTGCACTGACTTTGCTGGATTTGAAATAGTCCTGAAGGCAAGGTTTTACTTCACTAAGGAATATTAAAAATTCGAGATTTGCCAATCCAGAGTTGTAAACTTATGAGCACAGTTGTACCATCATTATATTGTTTGAAATATAGCAATTACTTCACAAATTCTGCCGTGTAAACTTATGAGCACAGTTGTACGTGTATATATATATATATACATGTATATTTGCCTACTGGCAAAACTTAAAGGGTGAATTCCAGCCCCCCCCTCAGCCCTCGTCCTTGGCTCTAACCCTTCGTTTTGCGAGTTCACGTGAAGTGGTAGGGCCGTCCTGGTTCTGGTTCAGACCAGGGTTAGGGGGAAGTGGTAGGGCTATCTGGACCTTCAAACAGAGATTTTTCAGAGGCACACTACAAACCGAGGGCTATAAAGTTTCCCAGAATGCATCTTGCGGCAAACGGCAGCTGTTTTATTTCTCACTGTAGCGCTGTTATTACGTCACTTTGTTAAGTTTGAATGTTTTTTCATGTGAGAAAGTAGCTGTTTAGATCCTCAATGTGAGGTCGGTTTATCCAAAAGATGGCTGTTTAGACGTTTGCTCCCATGTTTCTGGGAGAAGTGAAGCTCCACCTGTGGAGCAGATCAGCAGCTCGTCATGGAGACACCACCCATCCAGAGAGCTGGTCAGCCGGCCGACCTCCGTCCTCATCCCGGGGGAAAAGACCATCGCTAATTAACTTAAAGGTTTAAAGCCGGGTAGTTACATTCTTTTTAGGAGATAAATGCTGCTCTCATTGATGAAATGTAACAATTGTGGCAGTCGCATTCATTTGTTTGAATTAAAAGTGCAGCTTCATGTGTGTATTGGACAGAGGAGCAACGCTGCCTGGGGCTCTGGAGCCTAGTACAGAAATCAATGTCCCAATTCATAGGGGTTGACTTTCTACCCCTACCCCTTGCAGCTCCGTTTCAAGGGCAAGGGTTAAGGGCTAGGGGTAGGGGTAGGGATGTATATGTCCAGGAGACTTCATCCCATCCTCAGGGCGTGAGCGAGGGAGGATCAGATGGTGGAACAGGTTTAGCAACGAGGAATTGCTGCACGTCCGTCAGCAGGTCGGCTCCACACAGACACTTCAGAACCTGTATTTTGAAAGGACAGACTAGATGTTGATTTTGTAAACTGTGACATGGTGGACAAACACTTGTTTATAATGATTCTTAAACATAACTTAATAAATCTGTGCTGTCCAGTCCAGTAACAGCAGTAGTTTTATATTGTTGGAGACGTTTCCTTCAAAAGAAAGAATGAACTGAACCCAATCACTTCCTGAACTGATGAGTTCTTTTCTCAGTTCAGTTGAGCTCAGACCACTGGCGGGCTGCACGCATGGGGCTGAGGGCTCGTGGTCATTGGACATACTACTCAAAGTAGTCTTGTGTCATTTGCGAAAGTGTGGTTGTGTAACTCGCTCCACTTAGGGCTGTGGGCTCTGAATGTAGTGATAAACCATACGTTTGCTAAATGTACTACACAGACGTCCACAAGCAACACAATGACACGTTCACAAACATGTCTTTTACTGAAACTACTACTGAGTAGTAATAGTGTTCACCACCAGACTCTGTGGGACTCACAATGAAATGCATTTTGTGGTTTTTAAAATATCTATTAAACATAAAAGCAATAAGGTGCCCATTTCCTAGTATGGGCATTATTCAAGGTTAAATATGAGCCTTTTTTAATGTATTTTACAATGTGTGTATTTTTATTTTATTTTACTTTATTTCCTATTTTCCTTTTCTTCTCTTTTTTTTCCTCTCATGTAATGGTTTTTCATAATTTAATGCTACCCTCATGATAGGGGAAGGAATAAGGGGTATAGATGAATGAAATGAAATAAAATGAAAAAGTTGATCACAAAAAAAAAAAATGCCAAAGTTAAAATATTATATTTGGGCTGCACAAATGAAGCTGGTGCACTTCCTCTTTAAAGCTCTGTCATCCTTGGTTGGCACAGTTACATGCATGCAGTGAGGAGAGGCGGTCAGACTGAATAAGCCAGAGGCGATTTGTGCCCAAGGACTCCTGATTAATCTTTTATCGGTGCTAGTAGCAGCACCACAGCGTTGTCACAGGAGGAGGCAGGACTGTGTGGCTCGTGGGGGTCAAAAGGAATCAAATGACCTTATACCTCTAAACAACTTCTCTGTTAGATGTCTCAATTACTATTTACGAAGACAAATAAATAAAGGAACATATTATGGAGCCCCAGTTGTCTCCATTATAATCACAATTTTATAATCCAATACACTGTCAGAAACACAAAAACCCTCCATTGATTTTAAAATAATCATTGTTTAATACTTACTTTGACCTGCAGAGGCCAGTATTTCTTTAGGTACACAAGGTACTGTGAGTCACTGATGTATTGGTTGTATTTTGTTGTAGTTTCCAGTACAACAAGAGCAGTGATGTAAATCTTCAGTTATATACAGTATAGATATAATTTTAATAATATAGAAATACCATTTAGTTCTCTCATAAATATCACAAGGCAGTGTAACAAATGTCAAAAAATAATGCAAGAATATTATTTGGTGTAGAAACACTGTTGTTGACTGATCATTTCACTCATTATCTCTTGTAGTACACAAACATCACAAACATGTGAACAAGATTTAATAGTTGATTTTCATCGCAGGCTTTTTTGAAAGCTTTTCATGTCTTTATTAGATAGGACAGTTCAGAGAGTGACAGGAAATGGGAGGCAGAGATGGGGAAATGACATGCAGGATAGGTCCGTCCGATGTGGGACTCGAACCAGGGCCGCCTGCAGCGAGGACCATAGCCTCTACACATGGGGCGGGTGCTCTACACTGTACCTACTGAGCTAAACAACACCCCTCATTGCAGGGCTTTCTGCATTATCCACTTTTCTGCACTCCTCTCTGTTGACTCAGGCGCTCTCCCCCCTCTGTTTCCCACTTTTGCTAGTAGGAAAACGTCTGTGGTTTTCAGACTTGCGATCGCATCCGTGGACACAACCCACTTAGCTTGCATCTGATCTATGAAATTAGAGTAGAAAGAAAGCTCAGGGTGAGAGACAGAGGAGGATCCCTCACCCAGGACGGACAGACGTTGCTACAGACAAGAAAACTGTTTGTAAATTTGAAGTCAAGGGTATGAAGAAGGGTCTTGATGTAACCAAGGAAATTAAACTCGGTCTCCATGAGTTAGTGTAATTTAGACAACAAACTTCTGGGGGCAGTAGTACAAATAGTGTTAGTAGCCCCATAAATGAAGCATTACAAAAAAAAAAAAGAATTGATGTTTTTTTTCTAAAACCGTTTTATTTAACCACTCTGAGGGGGGAATTAAGAAAAAAAAAAATCTTATTTTCAAGTGCAGTCTGGAGGGGAAGGGAGGAGGGGAGTGCTAAAAGTGAAAACAAGGTTATATAAAATACACAGAAAAAATCAATAAAATACAATGCAATACAAAAACAATAAAACAGTTAATCTGTTAGTCAGTAGGACATGACAAGAGGACTAAAATTACTCTGAATCATCCCTTTAAATGCAGTAGAAAAATAAAAATGACTTAAGAGTTTCATTTTGAGAAAATTATTAGAAATAAGAAAAATCTTACAGTAGAAATGGGGCAACATAGGGCTGAGGGAACATAGAGCTGAGGGAACATAGGACTGGGGCATGAAGGGTACATTGTATTTTACTGTGACTGACTGCTGCTACAGTGGGAACCATGTGTACTGTGTGTTTTCTTCTACTGCAGCTCCACTCAGACATGGACCATGGAGACAACACGGTCAAGTACACTCTGTCAGGAGAGGGAGCTGGGTCTGTCTTCACCATAGATCAAATTACTGGAGATATACATGCAGTGGTGCGGCTTGACAGCTTTCAGTGCTCATCAGTTATACCGAAATTAAACTCACCTCCATGAGTTAGTGTAATTTAGACAACAAACTTCTACAGTAGTACAAATAGTGTTAGTAGTAGTAAATAAAGCATTAGAAAAAAGAAAAAAGAATTGAATTTTTTTTAAACCTTTATTTAACCAGGCAAGCGAATTAAGAAAAAAAATCTTATTTTCAAGTGCAGCCTGGAGGGGAAGGGAGGAGGGGAGTGCTAAAAGTGAAAACAAGGTTATATAAAATACACAGAAAAAATCAATAAAATACAACGCAATACAAAAATGATAAAACAGTTAATCTGTTAGTCAGTAGGACATGACAAGAGGACTAAAATTACTCTGAATCATCCCTTTAAATGCAGTATAAAAATAAAAATGACTTGACTTAAGAGTTTCATTTAGAAATAAGAAAAATCTTAGCAGTGCGGCAACATAGGGCTGAGGAAGCATAGGACTGAGGGAATGTAGGGCTGAGGGAACATAGAGCTGAGGGAACATAGGGCTGAGGGAACATAGGACTGGGGCATGAAGGGTATTTTACTGTGACTGACTGCTGCTACAGTGGGAACCATGTGTACTGTGTGTTTTCTTCTACTGCAGCTCCACTCAGACATGGACCATGGAGACAACACGGTCAAGTACACTCTGTCAGGAGAGGGAGCTGGGTCTGTCTTCACCATAGATCAAATTACTGGAGATATACATGCAGTGGTGCGGCTTGACAGGTCAGTGCTCATCAGTAATAATAATAGCATAATACTGTCAGGTGTTATTAACCAAAGGAACGGTGGTGATGGATGACTGCAGAATGGAGTGAGAAGAGCCTTTGGACCTTCAGCCATCAGGCTTTTCAATTCTTTCTGCAAATGGCAGATGAGCTGAACAGACAAATGCATTTACCGTAGGGGATAATAATCCTAACCCTTATTCTTATTGTTCTTAAACTAAATTGGAATTATTCACAGTTTACATACTGGTCTGTTTCCAGTTTTCAGCTACTGTAGGCAAAAATGAAACTAGCTGCAGGAAAGCTACGGGGTCCAAAACCCCTCTTCTTGGGTCATTTTGCTGGCGAAAGTATGTAAATGCAAATATTTAGGTACTACAATGGCATAAAGAGTCATACAACTATAACATCAGGAAAGAAAAAAAGATTCTGTGGTTTGTTGCCCTTGATTTTAAGATATCACCCTCAACATCCCAAAAAAGACCAAAAAAACAACTGTTCGTCTGACAAATTCTCATGAAAATTATTATTTTTCAGCACTTTATGGAGAACATCTATGCCTAACATATATTTAATATATACAACTTATATAGAGAATGTCTTTAATTCATAAGCTTCCATTTGAGTCCAAGCTAGCCTTTCTATCTCAAAACCCTCACTTGCTGTGGCCGACGGTCTTCTCTCTCTATCTGTTCATTTTGAGGAGATCCTGGAATACAATGTATTCTAATGGGGCCAGTTAACATGGAGGTTTTCACTATAGGTGTTGCACTGTTTGGAGACAGCCTGTAGCTTTCCAGTAGGGCTGAACGATTAATTGCATTTGCAATTAAATTGCGATTTGACAAAACGCGATTTCGAAATCGCATGGGCTGCGATTATGCTCTAGTCACGTGTCACGCAACTGAGAGTGGAGTTGTCGGTGAAAACAGGCAACATCGCCACACTGTTACTGACGTCAGGCTCGTGAACATAGCACGACCGAAACTAATGTTAGAGAGGAGCAGTATTTCATTGTGTGGAACTACTCTGTTAAAAAAAAAAAAAAAAGATGTGCACAGCGTGAGGTGAGCGCAGAACCTGCCTCGGTGCTGTGTGACTTCACGTGGCGACACCACCGACCTGTAGATCAGCTGTTATGTCAAACACTGCTATGATCGCTGTGTGGCTGGGGCGCGTGGCGTCTGTCCGACTACCCATCTCTCCGACCACACGTCTGTCCGACTACCCATTTGTCCGACCATACATTTCTTTATTTTTGCGTCCATTAGTCCGACCTCCCATTTCTCCGACTTAAGTAGCCCTAACCCTTTTCCTTACCCTAAACCTAACCTTAATGCTGTAGAATGAGTAGTCGGAGAAATGAGCTGTCGGACTTATGGGCAGTCGGACTGACGTATGCTCCCCGTGTGGCTGAAACGCCGACGACCAGTGAGTTGAACGAGTCAAACAGCCGCCGACACGGATCACTACCTGAAGAGTCCAGTCAGTGTTTCCTCTACATTCATTTAGGAGTGACGACCGCGGTTCCTAAATCCCAAATACACCACCGCCGCATGTCTTCCGTTCATTCATCTCCGCATAGCGCTGTTTCTCATTGGCAGAGGCACAGGCAGAGAGAGGCACGCATGCATGATGCCCTAGTAGCTAGTAGAAAGGCTATCTTGGACTCAAATTGAAGTTTATGAATTAAAGAATTTTTTTCTATACATGTTAGGTATAGATGTTCTCCATGAAGTGCTGAAAAATAATAATTTTCATGAGAATTTGTCAGCCGAACAGTACATCTTTTTTGTCTTTTTTGGGATGTTGAGGGTGATATCTTAAGTTGCAACAAACCCCAGAATCTTTTTTTCTTGCCTTCCCCTATGTGTCAAGATACTCTCTGCCAAATGTTATAGTTGTATGACTCTTTAAGTATTTGCATTTACATACTTTCACCAGCAAAATGACCCAAGAAGAGGGGTTTTGGACCCCGTAGCTTTCCTGCAGCTCGTTGACCAGGTTGTCCATCCAGGTTTTAATCCTTGAAGGTCCTAGATATCATTTCTGGTGGACAACCTTTTACAACGCTCCATGTCGGGTCTTTTGCTTTGCCCCCTGGGTATATATAGAAAAGGGGGTCCGCTCGCTATTCAGACATCCCGCTATCCCGACATGTTTCTATTTAGACATGCCACTATTCCGACATCCCTCTATCTAGACATACCGGTAATCCGACACTTTTTGGTACCGCTATTCCGACACAGAAGCCTGCAGCTGAGCGTCTGGGGCCTGGTGGCCAAAGTTGAAAAATTGTTGCAATGACAATAAAATGATATTTTATAATTTGTGGTTGCTGTTCCCTGCTGCTGAACATCGGATTTTTACATACAAGTCCTTTGTTTTTGTTTATATTGGTGTCAGGCGAGCCTCTGTATTGTAGCCTATCCCATACACGGCGCACCGTCTCTCTCTCTCTCTCTCTCTCTCTCTCTCTCTCTCTCTCTCTCTCTCTCTCTCTCACGTGCACACACACACACACACCTGCACACCTTGTTACTCCTGCAGAAGAAAGAAAAAAAAGAAGCCTGTGGTCCGACCTGACCCGAGTTATAGACTGTTTATGTTTATTAATAAGAAGTTTAATTGGTGCTGATTAAACTTGTAAATGAATGCTGCTCTGGATCCGATTCTTTCCTTAGAGTAGCCTATATTATGATTCTAAACAGTGGCCAAACAACAGAACCATTTTATTATATTGGAGTCAGACTATATATTTTCCATTTTTGCTGGGCATAAGGTTTGTTCTAAAAGCCTGTCCCATAATAAGCCTATAGATGCGTGCCTCTCGCGTCCGCTCGGCACACACACCCTTCAGCAAAAAAAACAAAACAAAACAAAAACAGGTGACAGAATAATAACAGTCTCAGTAGCTGCAGATCAGTTTGCGCTGCTGCAGGTGTGTTTTTAAACTTGGTGGGTTTGATTCTTGTCGGACATCACACTAGTTTGTTTTTTCTTCTCTCTAACAGGCCGATGTATTTGTGTATGAGAAACAGTGTCAGATGCAAAAACAAAAATGTAATCAATCAATGTCGGAAAAGCGGAATGTTTGAAAAAATAGTAAAGTGCCGCTACTCCGACAATGAAAAAAAAATGTCGGAACAGTGGGACGCTTGAAAAATAATGTTAATGCCGCTAATCCGACAATTAGAAGTCAATGTCGAAATAGCGGCATGTCGGAATAGCAGCATGTAACCATAGAAAAGCAGCAACTCCATCTGCTGACTGCATGTTAGCCAAAACCAGCGGATCGCTTGCTTCTGCTTTAAGAAAAGACAAAAGGAAAACTTGTGGTGGACTTTTTGTGTTTATCTGGGGCATTTAGGGCTATTTTCACTGCTTTCTCTAAAACATATCTTTGGTTTTTAGTTGTTTTTGTTGTTTAATGCATTTCATTGTGTGTAGTGTAAACTGGACTGAATTTGATGTTTTTCAGAGAGGAAAAGTCTGACTACACACTGAAGGCCCAAGCTATTGACATCCACACAGGCCTACCTTTGGAGCCAGAGTCGGAATTCATCATCAAGGTGCAGGACATAAATGACAATGAGCCAAGATTCCCAGATGGACCGTACAGTGGCAGTGTCCCTGAGATGTCCCCATCAGGTAAGACTGCCAGAGGTAAAGCAAGGGAAAACCAGGAGAAAGCTCAGGGTGAGCAACAGAGGAGGATCCCTCCCCCAGGACGGACAGATGTGCAATAGATGTTGTTACAGACAAGAAAACAGTTTACAACAGAGAATGTGAGAAACATGGAAATGTTACAGTTTTTCTCGATTGCTAAGACACATTTCTTGAAAGCTTCTGTCCTTTTCTCTCAACTGTGAACACAAACCCCAATTTTCAAGCTACATCCACAAAACCTCAGACTCCTCTTGCAAAACCAAACTTTCACCTCAAAACAGTTCAATCTGTGCCCAAAACTGAACTTTGTTGTCAAAACATGCCCCGAGTCAGTCAAAATTAAAAACACTACAGAGCAGTCACTAAACACTACCTGGAAAAATAAAAAACACAACGCTCAGGACATGAAGCTGTGGAAATAAATGTTTGTTGTTCACTACAGGCTAAATGCATGTTGCAAAACAAAACACCTGTGCATTTACAGTAGCACTAGTCTCCTTCCCTTTCTTTCACCCCCCCTCCCCACATCCATTTCATCCCCTTTTCTTTCCTTCTTCTTTTTTCTTCCTAGTTCATCCCTCCCTCCCTCATCCTCTCTTCCTTCACCCCGTCGCCTTTCATCATCTTCTCTTGAAAAACAAAAAAACCTGTGCATTTAGCACAGAATAAATGTGTCTTAGCAATTGAGAAAAACTGTAAAAACAACCAACAAACAAAAAACAAGTGCAAAAAATAGAAATCCTGAAATCCTGTGCATTTTGTACATACTGTACACATAGCACTTGTACAGTACAAAAGTATTGTGCATTTAGCACTTATATACTGTAATCAAATAAAGTACAAAAATCTACAAATGACAAGTGCATACAGTAACTCAGCCACAGCATTACAGTATTTCTCCGTATTGTACTGGATCAGGCTACAGGACTTCATCCTGACCTGTAGGCTACTGGCTTATATATGTTCCCTCACATCATTGGACACAAGTGTTATCAATTTTGAGTTGTTGTGTTCAACCGGTGAAACTTGTGCTTTCGTTGTGTTTGACTTTTGCCTCCTGTGCTAAGCATTCTGCAGCACAGGTGCATCACAATGAAAATGTGTTGATAAGGTGTGTCTAAACAGGTGAAAAGTGTTTATGGTTTTGCCAAAAGAGTGACTGATTCAATCAGTGGGTTCAAACAACTGAGAATTTGGTTCAGAGAACAGGGTTTAGTGTTTTAGCAATTGAGAAAAACTGTAACAGGGAAAAATAGGAGAAAGCTCAGGGTGAGCAACAGAGGAGGATCCCTCACCCAGGACGGACAGATGTGCAATAGATGTTGTTACAGACAAGAAAACAGTTTACAACAGAGAATGTGAGAAACATGGAAATGTTAACAACAGGAGAGGAGATGAGAGGAGAGGAGAGGTGAGGAGGAGAGAGGAGAGGAGAGGAGGAGAGTGAGGAGAAGAGAGGAGAGGAGAGGAGGAGAGAGGAGAGGAGAGGAGAGGAGAGGAGGAGAGATGAGAGGAGGAGAGATGAGAGGAGGAGAGAGGAGAGGAGGATAGAGGAGAGGAGAGGAGAGGAGGAGAGAGGAGAGGAGGAGGAGGAAGAGAGGAGGAGAGAGGAGAGGAGAGGAGGAGAGGAGAGAGGAGAGGAGAGGAGGAGGAGAGGAGGAGGAGAGGAGGAGAGAGGAGAGGAGAGAGTAGAGGAGGAGAGGAGAGAGGAGAGGAGGAGGAGAGGAGGAGGAGAGGAGGAGAGAGGAGAGGAGAGAGGAGAGGAGAGGAGAGAGGAAAGGAGAGAGGAGAGGAGAGAGGAGAGGAGAGGAGAGAGGAGAGGAGAGGAGAGGAGAGGAGAGGAGAGGAGGAGAGAGGAGAGGAGAGGGGAGGGGGGAGAGGAGAGGAGGAGAGGAGAGGGGAGGAGAGGGGAGAGGAGAGGAGAGGGGAGGAGAGGAGAGAGGAGAGGTGAGGAGGGGAGGGGAGCGGAGGGGAGGGGTGGAGAGGAGAGGAGAGGAGAGGGGAGGAGAGGAGAGGAGGAGAGGCGAGGAGAGGAGGGGAGAGGAGGGGAGGGGAGAGGAGAGGAGGGGAGGAGAGGAGAGGAGGAGAGAGGAGACGAGTGGAGAGAGGGAGAGAGAGAGAGGAGAGGAGAGAGAGGGAGGGGAGAGGGAGAGGGGGGGGTGGGGGAGGAGGAGAGGAGAGGGGAGTGGAGGAGAGGAGGAGAGGAGAGGGAGGGGAGGGGGAGGAGAGGAGAGGAGGAGAGGGGAGGAGAGGTGGAGAGGAGAGGAGAATAGAGGAGAGGAGATGAGATGAGAGGAGGGGAGAGGAGGAGAGGAGAGGAGAGGAGAGGAGAGGAGAGGAGAGGAGAGGAGAGGAGATGAGATGAGAGGAGAGGAGAGGAGGAGAGGAGAGAGGAGAATAGAGGAGAGGAGGAGAGAGGAGAGGAGAGGAGAGGAGAGGAAGGAGGAGAGGAGAGTAAAGAGGAGAGGAGAGGAGAGGAGGGGAGGGGAGAGGAGGGGAGAGGAGATGAGAGGAGGAGAGGAGAGGAGAGGAGAGGAGGGGAGGGGAGGGGAGGGGAGAGGAGATGAGAGGAGGAGAGGAGAGGAGAGGAGAGGAGAGGAGAGGAGAGGAGAGGAGAGGAGAGGAGAGGAGAGGAGAGGGCGCCATGTAACCCTCGCAAATTAGTGGGTTGATCCGGGTCTGGTATTCCCACTGCAAGCCGATCGGAGCTGAGCCAATTGAAGGCAATTTTTTTAACCTTGCTGAGTTGACGTGGGTCTGTGTGCCTTTCCCACTGCCACCAAAAGCCGCTTGTTAGCAGGTTTAAAGAGGTTTTTTGGCCAGTGGGAAAGGAGTATAAGTCTATACTGTAGCAGCATAGCTATAAAGTGGTTCAGAGCTATCTGACAGTGATATATTGTAATGCTAAAAAAAAAGGCATTTGTATTTTTGCTTTATTGTTCTGGTATGAATTCAGACATATTCCTAACTAATGTGTTTGTTTGTGCAGGGACCTATGTGACACAGGTAACTGCCACAGATGCAGATGACCCCACATATGGCAACAGTGCACACATCGTCTACAGCATCCTTCATGGACAGCCCTACTTCTCTGTGGACCCAAAGACAGGTAAGAGAACAACAACATGGGAGATGTTACAACGTATCCTTTACAACATCCATAATACAATTCTACAACAGGTGACTTGCACAAACCTGTCAGCTGTCTGCACTTTTCTTGAAAGCATAAAATTCTATAAGTTATGACAGAGCAAGTAGTTCTGAGAGTGTCTCCTCCGTGCTGCAACTGAATGGCCTACTTAATAAATTGTGAGTGACTCAAAAGGAGTTGAAATCGAACGCAACTGGACTTGGTTATTTGTCTGAGAAGACGTTTCACCTCTCATCCAAGAGGCTTCATGATAAGGTGAAACGTCTTCCCTGACAAATAAAATTAGCATTGGCTATCACCATTTTGTGACAACTTAGCCACAGCAGTAAACTTCTCAAAACTGTTTTAATTCTGGCTTCAGCGCTGTTAAAGGGCAACTTCGGTATTTTTCAACCTGGGCCCTGTTTTCATATGTTTTCCTGTATATGTGAGTGATGGATAACACTTTTTTTGAGGTGGCTCCAGTATTGAGCGGGGCAGGCAGCCTGCAGCCCAGCTAACGCTCTTACATGGGGCAAGTGGCTCCCGTCAAAGTTCGCCGTAAACGAGCATTTTTTTTCAAACTGACAGGCTCAGATAGTTACAATGAGTGTCTGACAACACACTAGAGAGGAGAAATTAACGTAATCAGGGTTTTTTCTGGCCAAAATTTGGGTTGAGGCGGCCGCGGGGATACGTATCTCTCCCTCCGGTCAAACGCCCCGTCCTGATCCACATCCACTGCAAAGTAGGTGCCGCCAGCTGTAATAGTGAAACAACCGCGCTTTTACAGCCGATTTTAGGATAAAACTCTGAACATGACGTAGACATGGAGATCTAGCCGGGTTAAAATAGCCACCCATAGTTGCCTACAGGAGAGCCCGGCTCGCTACAGTAGCAGCCCTCCGTCTCCGTCTCCTCTTCCTCTCCACGCTCTGTGCCGGTGGGGCAAATAGCGCCACTGAGCTCAGTTAGGCTCAGATAGTTACAATGAGTGTCTGACAACATACCAGACCCTGTGGTCGGCACGGCCTCGCTGAAATTGCCAGCCGCCGCGCTGGAATCTTGATTGAAACTCTGTACGGTATGGAAGCTCAGCGGCGCCGTTTACCCCACCGGCACAGAGCGTGGAGAGGAAGAGGAGACGGAGACGGAGGGCTGCTACTGTAGCGAGCCAGGCTCTCCTGGAGGCAACTATGGGTGGCTATTTTAACCCGGCTAGATCTCCATGTCTACGTCATGTTCAGAGTTTTATCCTAAAATCGGCTGTAAAAGCGCGGTTGTTTCACTATTACAGCTGGCGGCACCTACTTTGCAGTGGATGTGGATCAGGACGGGGCGTTTGACCGGAGGGAGAGATACGTATCCCCGCGGCCGCCTCAACCCAAATTTTGGCCAGAAAAAACACTGATTACGTTAATTTCTCCTCTCTAGTGTGTTGTCGGACACACATTGTAACTATCTGAGCCTGTCAGTTTGAAAAAAAATGCTCGTTTACGGCGAACTTTGACGGGAGCCACTTGCCCCATGCAAGAGCGTTAGCTGGGCTGCAGGCTGCCTACCCCACTCAATACTGGAGCCACCTCAAAAAAAGTGTTATCCATCACTCACATATACAGGAAAACATATGAAAACAGGGCCCAGGTTGAAAAATACCGAAGTTGCCCTTTAACACGTGGCTGGTTAAATTGTTTTTAGGAGATTAATGTTGGTCTCATTGATGAAATTTAAAGCAGATATCAGTGGAATGTTTTTGTTAATATAAGTCCTAAATAGTCCTATTTTCCGTCAGCAATCACTTACATGGAGTGTTTCAGCCGTAACACGAGTCTCTCCGTCACTCTGCTCTGCTGTAAACCAGGAGAAAATTTTCCTTGTGGGATACAAGTGTTATCCAATGAGGAGAGAGAACGGCATGAAGGGCTGTGTGTGCAGCCAAGGGGTGCGCGTGAATGTGGTGACGTAGCACGAGGACCAATAGATGCCTGACGAGGGCGGGGCTGCTAACTCATGGTGCGTTCAAGGAAACTCGTACTTTGTGTTTTTCCTTCCTGTGAAGTCATACCGGTTCGATCTGGTACGAGTTCACGGGTCGGAAGTTACGAGAGGCCGTTATAGTGACTTTCACAGGCAACAGGACGGTAAAAACACGAGTTACAGGTTACCTGGAACGCTACAAAGTCGTAGTTGTGACTTGATGCTGTAACTTACGGTTTCAAAAGCCTGCCTTGAACACAGCATTAGCCAAAACGGCCGAACCGCTGATATCTGCTATATGTCGCATTAGTTTATTTGAATGAAAAGTCTGCCTCAGGGCTACGTACTGAGATCACCACATTTAATGAACCGATCAGTCTAATACATTTTATTTTGTTAAGTCAACATGGTAACTGCACGTGGCAAAGATTCGGGGCGGGGCGGGGCGGGGCGGGGGGGGGCGGGCCGATGTGTCCCTGACTTCACACACCCAGAACAGAACAGTTGGACAGCTGACTTTATCATTTGAACACCGTCCTCCTGCAGGAGTCATCAGGACAGCTCTGGCCAACATGGACCGCGAGGTGAAAGAGGAGTACCAGCTTCTTCTCCAGGCTAAGGACATGGGGGGTCAGCTTGGAGGCCTTGCCTCCACCACCACCATCAACATCACCCTCAGTGATGTCAACGACAACCCACCTCACTTCGCTAAGAGTAAGAACGTCTGAACAGTGGTGTTTTATGATTGGTTTGTCTGTTGTGATGAATGAATAACATCAGTCTGCATGATTGATTTCTAAACTGTATGTTGCTTCGTTCATTCTCTCAGGTACTTTCCATCTTCACGTCCCAGAGTCTGCATCAGTGGGCTCCACAGTGGGCCATATTCAGGCCCACGATATGGACGCTGGCAGCAATGCTGAGGTGGATTATGTCATCGTTCCAGGCAATGAGGGAAACATGTTTGACATCATCTCCATCTCTAATGGCCGAAGTCAAGAGGGAGTCATTGTCTTAAAAAAGGTACACACTCATTGTCCGCAGCACACACTCGATACAGGGGCGGTGAGCTATAATAAGTGAAAGCCCGTCATGCTCACACTATTATAAATTAAAGCCTTCAATAGAATGGAATATCATACTCTTATATTAATCATATCAGGTGTCAGGCCTGGTTTATAATGTGGTAAAAGTGTGTTTTGGTCTCTACGTGTGTTGGCCCTATGACAGACTGGCTGTCTGTCCAGGGTAAACCCCGCCCTCAGCCTCCGTCCCCTGAGATCAGCTTCAACCCCCCTGCTACACTGCATGGACAAGATAATAGACAATGGATGAATGGATTCTAATTGGTTTATTGTAGCCGTATTCTGGCTGGTCCATACACATATTCTGGTTGGTTAGTGAGTTCTTTGCTGTATTTTAGTTGGTTGATTTGTACCTGTTTTGATTTGAAGTAGATTTAGGTAGTTAAAGGTCACTGTCATCATACAACATGTTGTCTGAATTCCTAATTCAACAATTGTGAGAGGGTAATGCATTAGAAAGCTGGATGGCTTTTGGTGCTATAAGGCGGGAGCGTACCTATGTTCCCCAGGTCCCTCTTTTTGAAAATGGGTCCTATGTTCCCCGTTTTTACCAAAAAGGGTCCTATGTTCCCCGGTCGCAATACATACTGGGGAACATAGGACCCTTTTTCTGTAAGAAGGTCCTATGTTCCCCAGTAGCAGTGGGGAACATAGGACCTTTTCCAAAAAAAGGGTCCTATGTTCCCCGCTGTTGCTGATGGATGGACTCTATCTATCTGTCTTGTCTAGCCTCTACCTAGTCTTTTTACTAAACTTAACCAACTCCCTTCTTCATTGCCTAAACCTAACCAATGGGGCAATTACACTTCTCACTCAAAGTCACAACTCCACTTCTCACTCAAAAATAGACCAAAATATGGCAAGTCACAACTCCACTTCCAGGTATGGGACCAAAAATTACATGTTTCCTGGGTCCTTTTGGGGAATAGCGGGGAACATAGGATCCTTTTTCTAAAATAGGGTTCTATGTTCCCCGGTCTGGACACAAAGGGGAACATGTGACCCTTTTGGGGAAAAGCGGGGAACATAGGACCTTTTTTTAGAAAAGGGTTCTATGTTCCCCTGTCCCATACAAAGTAGGGAACATAGGACCTGGGGAACATAGGACCCGGGGAACATAGGGATGATCCCCTATAAGGCCACTTGCCACACCAACACTCTTAGGACTAAATTACATACATTTTTAGCAGTCATGTTTATGAAGTCAACAGATTGAATCTTTAGGAGGAGTTAATTGAGGTCCGAGGTCCCAATATTGCAAAAAGCGACACCAAATAGCACATATGACTGCCACAGCTTTACTGTGCATCTACTGGTCCTCATACACCTACAACCCCCTATGGGGGGGTCTTACAGTAGAATGGTCCAGAATTTTGCCTCGACTGTGTGTAAAATACCCCAAAGTTTCCACCAAACCTGATGTTTGTGCAAAGTTTCTTAGTTAACAAGCATGTTTGGGCTGTCAAAAAAGTGTTCAAACTGTTATTTAATCCTAAAGGGAGTTCAGCTTTTTTGAAGTGGGGTTGTATGAGGTACAAGTGGCCACTATAATATCTGCAGTTGAAAAGTCTCTGTTCCCCTTTATATCGGACATGTAACTTTACACATCTGGAGTGATCTGGAGCATTTTTCTGCTGTATATCTGCCTTCTGTCATTGATTGTCATCCACTATCTTTGAGATGTTTTCTGCAGTCAAATTAAGGAGGAACTGTCATCCCTCCCAAATTTCACATTTGATGAAACTCAAACACACGTCTGACGTCTACTCACAGCACCACCTAGTGAACAAAACATTGTTCTTGACTCACAATCATTTCATTCATGGCAATCTTTGGCCTGATAGAGACAGGTGTCTGTGTATTGTGTTGCTCTGGGTCCACCTTGTGGACACAGTTGACATTGCATATGAAAAGGCAACCAGAGCAATTGACAGTCTGCTGAAAATACCAAAAAAGTAAAAACAGCTGACAGCTACATCCATGAGGCATTTCAACAGAACACATTACCAAAGCCACAATAATACATTATATATGTTTTGTAGTTTTGAGGTTTTACTCAATCTTTAATGAATCTAACGAGCTCATCTACGATTTGCTGAAGAATTCAAAAGCCAAGGTGTTATGAAGTGGATGATCTGGTTTGCTGAGGATCTCTCCACCACATGCCTCAAGGAGTCCATCAGGGAAACATGACTGAAGACCCCTAATATTATTAAAAGTGCTTCAGGATGTTTAGTCTGTATCCTAGCAACATCACATTGAACATCAGCAGTTGCCATGGGTAACACAAGTATTTTTTTGTTATGCCCCCTTGTTGGGCAGAGTTGACATTTACCATGATGGCTGATGACAGAGTTTACCCAGGGGGCAAAGCAACAAAAAAACAAAAACAAAACAGACACGGAGCGTTGTAAAAGGTTTGACACCAGAAATGATATCTAGGACCTTCAAGGATTAAAACCTGGGTGGACAACCCGGTCAACTAGCTGCAGGAAAGCTACGGGGTCCAAAGCCCCTCTTCTTGGGTCATTTTGCTGGTGAAATTATGTAAACGCAAATACTTAGGTACTGCAATGGCATAAATAGTCATACAACTATAACATTTGGCAGAGAGTATCTTGACACATAGGGGAAGGAAAGAAAAAAAATACTCTGGGGTTTGTTGCAGCTTGATTTTAAGATATCACCCTCAACATCCCAAAAAAGACCAAAAAAACTACTGTTCGCCTGACAAATTCTCATTAAAATGATTATTTTTCATCCCTTTATGAAGAACATCTATAGAATGCAATATAGATATATACACATATCTTGGACTCAAATTGAAGCTTATGAATTAAGGAAGTTTTCTATATACAATACATGTTAATCAATTTAATCCTTGAATGTCCTAGATATCATTTCTGCTGTCTGTTCTCCAAAAAACTGGCGTTTTGCCCCCTGGGTAGTTAATCTACACTTCCAAACCTTCATCTCTGCACCAGCACTGCAACAAGAACACCTGTTGACCTCAACTGGAACAAGGTGTCGTCCTCCAGACCTGCTCCATCTTGACTGAGAACAAACTCTAGAGCCACTGTACCAGCTGAAGCTCATGTCCTGGAATTATGATTACTTACTAGTATACTATGCAGTATTACAGGGTTATTAAAAGTCCACTGTCCATACCTTCATTCTTGTGTTTCTGCAGACTCTTGACTATGAAACCAAGAAGTCATACACTTTCAAGGTGCAGGCATCCAACACGCAGCTGGACCCCCGTTTTCTCCACATGGGGCCCTTCCAGGACTCAGCGACAGTAAAAGTGAATGTTCTCGACATAGAGGAGCCTCCTGTCTTCACCAAGACCTCCTACTCCATGGATGTGTATGAGGACACTTCCCCAGGGACCATCATTGGCTCAGTGACAGCTCATGACCTGGATGCTAGCAGTAGTGCTGTCAGGTACGCTTGTATTTGGAATAGCACAGGATATCGCATATAGACACTGTTCAGATAAACAAGAAACCTCAAATGTTTAGTTTTTTTTACATCCTGGGACATGCTGGGACACACTGTCAATTATGTGTCCCTTGAACTTGTTACTCTCTCATCTGGACTGGTCCTGTCTCTGCAGGTATTCACTGGAATGGCATACGGAGTCTGACAGCTGTTTTGATATTGACACTATTGAGGGAACCATTTCCACAAATGACTACATGGACAGAGAGACAGCTGTGCAGCACAATATCACTGCAGTGGCAACCAAAGTCAGTAAGTATATCACAACTAGGGATGGGACTTTATGTCGACAAATCGACAAAAAATCGACACATGCTCCCCTCGACAAAAAAAATAGAGTGTCGATTTGTCGAGGGGGCGGGGCTTGTGGGATTTCCAAATTGCTTTTTTTTTTTTTTGCTTTTAATTTATTACATTTCCTATCAAAATACACATTATACAGTGCCAATTTTCCTAAAATGGAATACAATATTTTAAATAAAACAAATCTACTTTTTCTAAATGAGATCGCTACCTGACCCTCATTCAACTTAACGTGACGGGAGCGTGTGCACGTGACAGGCGACAGAGTCAACATGGCGGCGGCGGCGGGGAGCAAGAGCAAGGTGTGGAGGAGTTTTATCAAAGTCAACGATAAGTTAGTGAGATGCAAATTGTGCAGCAAGGACTATGCTTTTTACACATCCACGTCAGTAAAAGTGAATGTTTCTCTGTCTTCACAAGATAGCAGGGATGCAGGCGCACCTCGACAAAAAACACCCGACGTCGTCTTCATTATCACAGAGCAGCATGGACGCCTTCAAAGTGCGAAAGATCGTCAGTCGCACGGCGACTCCGCACGGCGGAATGTACCTGCTATTTGTAAGGATCTGAGAATAAACATTTTAAATTTATCTCACTTTCTCTCGTTTTTATTATCACTGCTTTAAGGGTCAATATATATTGGACATTACAGCCATGTTTTTGAGCCTAAAATGAACTAGTGCAACAGTGTTGAATATTTTCCACCCTCCGCATTGCTGCTGCTGTTGAAAAAAAAAAAAAAAAAGGGCCGACAATTCAACAAAAAGTCGACACAAGGGCCTCGACAATCGACTTTCCAAATCCTGTGTCGTTCCCATCCCTAATCACAACCAGTAAAGACCATCCCATAACCACACACAAGGTCAACTAGCTCAAAATGCTTTATAGACAGTGCTACATTCACAGAACATCCAACAGCTGAATTGAAGCATCGTTTTGCGAGTTTACATGAAGTGGTAGGAGTGTCCAGATTCTGGTCCAGACCAGGGTTAGGGGGAAGTCGTAGGGCTATCTGGCCGAGGGCTATGACATGTTTCCCAGAATGCATCTTGCGGCAACCGACAGCTGTTTTATTTCTCACTGTAGCGCTGTTATTGCGTCATTTTATTAAGTTTGAATATTTTTTCATGTGAGAAAGTAGCTGTTTAGATCCCAACGTGAGGTCGGTTTATCCAAATGACGGCTGTTTAGATGTTTGCTCCCATGTTTTTGGGAGAAGTGAAGCTCCACGGTGGAGCAGATCAACATCTCGTCACAGAGACACCACCCGTCCAGAGAGCTGGTCATCCCGGTAGAAAAGACCATCGCTAATTCACTTACCTGCAGGTTTTTAAAGGTTTGTAGCAAAAGCTCATCACGTCTGCTCATGTGAAAGCAAGCAGAGACTACTGGTGACCATGTATATGACTGTTGAAGTGGTGTCCCAATTCGTAGGGGTTGACTTTCTACCGTTTTCCGGTTAAACGGTTATTTTTATTATATTTTATTTTTAGGGCCGGGACTCGATTAAAAAAATTAATCTAATTAATCAGAGGCTTTGTAATTAATTAATCGCAATTAATCACATTTTAATTGCATATAAATATTTGACCTGAGAACAGTGAGAAACATTTTTTTTCACATGGATTTTAGTGTACCATTTTATAATGATTGAATGCATAAGCTTAAGCAACAGTGGTTGCAGTGCTGAGGCACCAGGTTGGTTTGAGCTGCGTTCAGTCTGCGTTAAAACTCCACAGGCAGCTCAGGGTCGGCGGCTTTTTGACTTGTTACTCGCTGGTGTGTTAGCGATGGTGCAGCCTGAGGCCAGTATACAACAGGTAAGTTATAATAACGTAATAATAACATAATAACAGTTCTATTCTCCAAACAACCAAATTAAATGTGTATAAAAAGGAAGAACTGAAAAATTATATATAATAAAAACTTTGTTCCTTGAAAAAAATAAAAAAATAAATTGCGATTAATTGTTTAAGCGCGTTAATTAATTAATCGCAATTAACGCATTAATTTCCCGGCCCTATTTATTTTATAAATAGTTTTTATTCAACCAGAAATAATCTACCGACTACCGACTGCAACAATACACTGGCATGGATCAAGACAACAAACTTCCATTCTACTAGTCATACGTGCCTGACGTGGACTGATGTTGTGATAAGTAGCTGTGGTATGCGCTCATTATATCACAGTTAACAACCAATCAGATTGCTGGATTTCACCTTTCTGTATAACCATATGTGACTTCATGTTGACCCTTACAGACAACCCTCTGCTGTCCGCCAGAGTGTCAGTGACAGTCAACATCCTGGACGTGAACGAGTTCCCTCCTGAGCTGGCTGTTCCCTCAGATACCTTTGTCTGTGAAAACTCTGGAATTGGACAGGTAATCTAAGGATTGGATATATTGAACTTGTTTCATGTCCGTTCCTGATATTAAGAGGTCTCTGACTGACTATTGTCTCTGTGACATGATCAGGTGATCCAGATGGTGAGTGCTGTAGACAAGGACCGTCCTCCTGTTGGCCAGAGGTTTTTCTTCAAGACGCCCAGAGAGCTCCGCAACAGGAACTTCACAGTTAGAGATTTTGGAAGTAAGTTAATGGAGTGGAAAGACATTTTTTTACAATTTAACTGTAATTTTGACTATTTTATTGTGTGAATTGTATGCATTATTTGCATTTTATTTCATATTAGCAAATATCAATTTAAAAATAGGTTTCCTGATTGAGGATCACTGGGGAGCAATATCTATGACTTCTTGTCTGTCAACTGAAAAGAATATTATTCCAAAAAATCAATTTCACAGTTATTTCCGAGTTCTACTTTCCCACTGTATTTCAAAATGACAATAAGAAGAACAGATATCAGTGGAATGTTTTTGTTAATATAAGTCCTAAATAGTCCTATTTTCCGTCAGCAATCACTTACATGGAGTGTTTCAGCCGTAACACGAGTCTCTCCGTCACTCTGCTCTGCTGTAAACCAGGAGAAAACTTTCCTTGTGGGATACAAGTGTTATCCAATGAGGAGAGAGAACGGCATGAAGGGCTGTGTGTGCAGCCAAGGGGTGCGCGTGAATGTGGTGACGTAGCACGAGGACCAATAGATGCCTGACGAGGGCGGGCGCTGCTAACTCATGGTGCATTCAAGGAAACTCGTACTTTGTGTTTTTCCTTCCTGTGAAGTCATACCGGTTCGATCTGGTACGAGTTCACGGGTCAGAAGTTACGAGTGGCCGTTATAGTGACTTTCACAGACAACAGGATGGTAAAAACACGAGTTACAGGTTACCTGGAACGCTACAAAGTCGTAGTTGTGACTTGAAGCTGTAATTTACGGTTTCAAAAGCCTGCCTTGAACGCAGCATTAGCGAAAACGGCCGAACCGCTGATATCTGCTTTAAGATAAGTAACAGCAACCATAAAAGTAATGTAGAAGGTATAAGGTTGTTAGTTGACAAAATTAGTAGCATTTCTGCAATTATTACCAAAACATAAACTGAAAAACACCGCTCAATGACAGTGTAAATAGTATTTGACCTGTGCACAACCATAGAGTTACATTTTAGGATTCAAAAAGTATTTCTTTATTTCTTTATACATACTTCTATATATATAAACATATAAGTCATTCATAAATTACCCATCATTGCATCACCTCATTTACTGAAAAAGGTATTTCAGTTCATCAGGGCATCCTGTTGTTGTGCATGGGTGCATGGTCATATAGCACATACTGTATGTATGTTTGTATGTATGAATTTTCTCTTACTGTAAATCCTCACGCACAAACAAAGGACTGATTCCAATTCCTGTCTTAACCCTCAAGCTCAACCTTAAATTTTAGTAGCCCTCAAAACCAAGTGTTAAGGGCTATTTTGTGACTTAGAAATGGGACACCACTTAAATGCAGATACATCTTAATGTCTCTGTAGTCCCTGAAATTAAACATGTTTTTATTTTATACTTGCACTGTGTAGCCTCATTTTAAAGCAACATTGCGGAGTTTCAGCTCAGTGCTCCCACCATCTGGTTGAAAAGCGCTATCTTCTGGGGGAGAAAACGAAACTTAACGAAAACTAAACTAATCAGCCGGCTCATCTAGCGTTGATTGTCATTAATAAACAACAGTATTTACCACATGTTTGGCGGCCGACTATCAACAGAGCGTAAAATATATATATATATATTTTTTTGTTCCAGTATGAAAGTTCACAACCATTACACAGGCTCTGAATGTAACCATGAATGTGTCACATGACTGTCTGTCATTTGTACAAGTCCCGAGGCAGCCAGAGTGTAACAGTGGTGTCATGCCTCCCTTTTGATTTTCAGACAACACTGCTGGCGTCGTGACTCGGCGGTCAGGTTTTCAGCGGCAGCTGCAAGACATCTTTCTTGTTCCCATCGTGGTTGAAGACAGCGGTTATCCTGCTCAGAGCAGCACCGCCACCCTCACCATCCAAGTGTGTTCCTGTGAGGTGGGAGGTCCACTGCTGAGCTGCTCAGCACAGGCCATCTTCCTGCCTGTGGGCCTCAGCACTGGAGCTTTGATGGCCATATTGCTCTGCATAGTTCTGCTGACAGGTATGTTTCAACAATTTGGTTTATACAAATACCGGCTCAAACTGATCGGTGCTGAGTTTTCCGTGTTAGTGTTTCCAATTAGCAGATGTGCTTTAAAAAGTGTATTCCCAATGAGAACACAGTGTTTCATCTTTGAGTGAAGTGTCTAATGTGTGTAATGTTCTGCAAAAAATGTGTTGACGAATTGCAAGCAAAGTGCAAAGCAGAAAATGTGTTTGAATATTATCACAGTGTGTTTCAGCTAATGTTACATGAAGTTTTGGTTTTGAAGCTTTGGTCTAAGCATTCACTTTCTGGGTGTAAGCAGTTGGCAAAAGCTGTAACCTGATCAGTGTGTCTATGTGTGATAAGTGTTTTGCAAATCACTGTGAATTGTTTTGCAAAAGTGTGAGGCTGCATCATGCAGTGGTGCAAATCTGCACCGATGTTTTGCTCCTTGAGTGTAAGGTTTTGATAATTGTCTAATACTTTTGATTTTAATGTTTTAGCCATCAAAAACAACTGTAAGCAGTAGAGCAAAGTAAACCTCTCCTTCATAGCCTTTTTTTTAATGTTTCTACACTCTTAGAAATAAAAGTGCTATGTAGAACCATACAAGGTTCTTCGGCTTGTCCTCATAGGAGAACCCTTTTTGGCTCCAAGTAGAACCTTAAAGGTTCTACCTGGAACCCTTTTGGAGGGTTCTACCTAGAACTCAACTTAAAGGGTTATACCGAGAACCCAACATAAAGGGTTATTTATAGAACCCAACACATAAATTGTACCTAGAACCATCTGTATCGGTCCGTTGTGGTGAAGAGGGAGCTAAGTCGAAAGGCGAAGCTCTCAATTTACCGGTCGGTCTACGTTCCTACCCTCACCTATGGTCATGAAATCTGGGTAGTGACCGAAAGAGCAGGGTCGCGATTACAAGCGGCCGAAATGAGCTTCCTTCGCAGGGTGGCGGGGCGCTCCCTTAGAGATAGGGTGAGGAGCTCGGTCACCCGGGAGGAGCTCGGAGTAGAACCGCTGCTCCTCCACATCGAGAGGAGTCAGCTGAGGTGGCTCGGGCACCTGTATAGGATGCCCCCTGGACGCCTCCCTCGTGAGGTGTTCCGGGCATGTCCCACCGGGAGGAGGCCCCGAGGAAGACCCAGGACACGCTGGAGTGACTACGTTGCTCGGCTGGCCTGGGAACGCCTCGGGGTGCCCCCGGAAGAGCTGGAGGAAGTGTCGGCGGAGAGGGAAGTTTGGGGATCCCTGCTCCGACTGCTGCCCCCGCGACCCGGCCCCGGAAGAAGCGGAAGATAATGGATGGATGGATGGACCATCTGTGAAAGGTTCCACCTAGAACCCCCAATGAGAGGTTCTACAAAAATCCCTTTTATGGCGTATTGGTTTCACCCAGAAGCCTTACTGGGGGTTTCATCCAGAAAATATCCCACTTCTTACGGTTTCATCTAGAACCCACGCAGGGAGTTCCACCAAGAACCCTTTTACTGGAGTGTGTTACCAAGAAGGGTTCTCTGGATCAAAATGGTTCTTACTGGAACCCTTACCCCTTGGTCGCACTGCACGCGGAAGCTGAACCCTTCTGGGGCGCTCGGGTGGTCGCACTGAGAGCGTACTTCTCCTCTCTCCTCGCGCGAGTCGGGCGCCGATAGCCTACTCGTATTCACTCGGTTTCCACACACACACATGTCATTTTAAACGTGTGTGTATGTGTGTGTGTGTGTGTGTGTCATGTGCAGACACAACTGACAAATATTTAGGCTACAGACGGACAAGCAACAACTTAATAAATCATCATTTCATTTATTTTATTTTGAAAATTGACCGGATTCCCTTTTCTGTGCCCGACTTCCTGTCTGGTACGATCTAGTCTGTCCATCTTGACAAACTGCGCTCTCGGCGCCCGCGGCTCGTGCAGAAAATAGAAATGAACTGATCTGAAGCTCTCAGGGCACGTGCACTGCGCTCCACAGCGCGAGATGTGCGACCAGCAAGACCGGTTAACATGTGCGGCTATCTGAAACTGCCTGCGCTTCAGGGCGCTGCGCTTCCGTTCCGCGTCTAGTGCAACGTAGCTGTTAGTGTTACCAAGAACCCTTGAAAAAACCCTTTCTTCAGGAAAGGGTTTTCCAGAAGTAAACGTTTCCAGGTAGAACTTCAGCCCTTGTAGAAGAACACTTTTGGAACCCTTATTTCTAAGAGTGTAGGAAATAAAATACATGATGGACCAGGGGGATTTGGGGAAGTTTTTTAAAGCAATAAATAGTTAGTAAGCATACTCTTTTTGTTGGGAAAACTGAGCTTTGGGTGAAGTTTTGGTTGAATTTGGTTTGGTCAAGAAATATGCTCCATTTACAATGTCTGAAATTGACGATTTATAATTGTCCTTCACCTAACCCACCACTTCATTTTCCCTCTGTCTTGCAGTTATGGCAGGATTATACATGAGCCGGAAGCACCAAAAGACGAAAGAGACTCTGATGACATCAAAGGAGGATATTCGTGATAACGTCATTCACTATGATGATGAGGGCGGCGGGGAAGCCGACACTCATGCCTTTGACATGGGCACTCTGTGTAACACACACTCGCGGCACACCAGCACTCACAACAGCAGCGCCTCCAAGAAAGAGAAGAATGGCTACGGAGACGGGGTTCTACGGCATCTCGCGGCTCGCTGCGAGGATGTCAGGTCGCCCGACATCCATCGTGAAACGGCCAGCGTTATTGTTGCCGTGAACAACAAGGCGCCGCTCCCTTCCCGTGGCAGAGTGACGGAGGGTGATGCTGAAATGATCAAGGAGTTCATCGAACATCGCCTGGAGGAGAGCCATCAGGGTTACGCCGCGCCGCCCTACGATTCTCTGGCGACCTACGCCTACGAAGGGGATGGTTCTGTGGCTGGCTCGCTCAGCTCCATCGAGGAGCCGTGGCTAATTGACAATTCAGGAGATTTGACCTCCCTTGGGGAATGGGGGTATTCGTTCAAAACACTGGCTAGTATCCTGGACAGACCACCTTTTCTGTCTAAGGACAGCTGAGCGGAAGCTGAACAGGAGAGAGACAATGGGCAGCCAGTTGTTTTGTTTTTGTTGCTAGAATGATGTGAGGGCCATATAGGAAGAAGTGTATGTGAGGTAGGACTAAGGTGTGTGAAAAGGTCATTTTATAGCTCTTCAAAGTGCCTGAGATAATATATGTTTACAGGTATTTTAATTAATTCATGTTGCCCAGTAATAAATATCTTCAACCAAAGTTTTGGTTTCGATGAAGTTTTATCAGATTTCTAAACAGATAGACGGCTACAAAAATAAAATGTCATTTTTGTATCTGGAGAGACGTAATGGACCACTTACACAGGGTTAGGGTTACTCCTTATAGGAGTTTTGATGGTCTCCCATTCCATACGTAATGATATGGAGTTGGTCCGGCCTTCACAAATACAACAGCTTCAGCTCTTCATGGAAGGATTCTACAAGATTGTGTCTGTGGTCATTTTTGCCCATTTTAAAGTGACAGTTCACCCAAAATTAAAATTTTGACTAAGGGTTGGGAGAAGTTTCAGAGTCTTCTGTGCCTCCTCGGAGTTACAGGGGGTCTCTGTGCAGCACTGCATGTTCATACTGTATGACGGTAGCGAACGGGGCTCACTCTTCTTCGTCCAAAAAGACACACCAAAAACCATCCCCAACACGAGAAATGGTTCTGAAAAAAATTAATTAAGTCTATATATTATAACAAACAAGCTTAAAATATAGACTTATTTATTTTTTGGGAACAATTTCTCATGTCAGGGCTTAAATACAACAGGGACATTACAGAGAAGCCACGGAGGACTCTGAAACTTCTCCCAACCCGTTGTGGACATGAGGGTGAGTAGAAAATTAGTATTTGAAATTTGAATTTTGGGTGAACTATCCCTTTAAGAGACATCAGATTGTTGGCTGAGACCTGACCCCAAATCTCTCAAAGCTGAGAGAAAGCTTGCTGCAAATTTGGGAGTAAATAAATGTCCATAATAATGTCTTGTAAGCTGAAGTTGATTTCCCTTTCTCATAGCATTATTTCTCCTTCACCAAACATTAAAAGGATAGTTCAACCAAAATTGAAATTTCACTCATTATCTACTCACCTTCATGTGGACTAAGGGCTGGGAGAAGTTTCAGAGTCCTCTGTGGACAGGGGGTCTCGGCGTAGCAGTGCATGTCCATATAACGGTTGCAAATGGACACCGGCGTTCTTCATCACAAAAAGACACCAAAAAACATCCAATATGCTGCTCGTATGTAATGGCCGTCTTATATTGAAGCCCCGAAATGTCCCGAAAAATTTAAATAAGTCCATATTTCAAGCTTGTTTGTAGCGGAAGCTTCTGGAAGCTCCTCTTCCCGGTTCGTCAAATTTGGACGAACTGGGAAGAGGACAGACCCTGGTTCGTCCAAATTTGGTGCTTCCGCTACAAACAAGCTTGAAATATAGACTTTTTTTGGGACAATTTCTCATGTCGGGGCTTCAATACAAGACGGACATTACAGATGAGTAGCATGGAGGTATTTGGATGTTTTTTGGTGTGTCTTTTTGTTACGAAGACAGTTGGTGTCCGTTTGTAACCGTTGTATGGACATTATATGGACACTCTGAAACTCCTCCTCACAGGGTGAGTAGATAATGAGTGAAATTTCAATTTTGGGTGAACCATCCCTTTAAAGTTGGCACAATGCAGTCGGCTAGTACCTTTTTGTATTAGTCTACACAGTATTTTGTTTATTAGACTACTGACTCACAATGGCATGATCACTTTTATTATTAGCCAATGAAAAAGTGGTTTAAGTTTGATTGTTTTTGTTTTCATTAAAGTGCAATCCCACGGCTACTGAGCATCTATACTTGGAGCAGCTGAATATGAAATATGAAAACAGACTTGTGTTTGCACCTCGTTTTAGTTTAATTCATATTTGACATAACTGGCTGGTTTACAACCTCACCCTGACCCAACTGAGACAGACAATAGTGTAGTAGTACACAAGCTCACCTGGTAGAACAGCCCCCTATAATAAGAAGCTTCTGTATGTATATGTGTATATAGTGGGGAAAACGGTATTTGATCCCCTACCGCCGCCTGCTCTCCCATCCCACATGTACAGTACGGTAAATTGCGTTGTGTAGTGTGCAGAACATGTTTGGTCTTGATTGGCGACAGGAGGCGGATCCCAGGCTCCATGGCTCCAGGTCCCATTGGTGAGGCAGGCTTCCTGACTGGGCGGGGTTCCTCAGCCACTTACTTCCTAGGGCATTCAAATCCTCTTTCTTTCTTTCTTTTTTTTTTTTAAATTAAAGGGATAGTTCACCCAAAATTAAAATTTCAGTCATTATCTACTCACTCTCTAGCCTCGTAAACCAGCCTCCCCCGGAAATGCATTTAATTCATTTCTCAGGGAGAGTCTGGCCTCATCCCCGTTGTAACCGTTTCGCCGAAACACTCCGCCTACCGAGCCAACCAGGGACCGAAGAAGAACAGCGATAACGTCTTTTCCTCCAAGAAACTCAACAAGCGCCGACTCTTGCTCTAGTTTAAAGTGATAGTTCACCCAAAATTCAAATTTCACTGATTATCTCCTCCCCCTCATGTCGACTAAGAGCTGTGAGAATTTTCAGAGTCCTCTGTTCCTTCTCTGAGTTACGGGGGGGTCCACACAGCAGTATTTGTCCATATAATGGCTGTCAATGGACACCAGGATTCTTTGTCCAAAAATACACACCAAAAAACATTCAAATACCTCCAAACTGCTCGTCTGTAATGTCCCTCTTGTATTGAAGCCCCGACATGAGAGATTGTTCCGCTGGTCAGTACAAATCACTTGAGAATTGCACTGACACAGGAAGAGCAGTGAACCAAGACACTGGGAGCTTCTGCTACAAACAAGCTTAAAATATAGACTTATTTAATTTTGTTCGGAACAATTTCTCATGTTGGGGCTTCAATACAAGAGGGACATTACAGACGAGCAGTATGGAGGTATTTGGATGTTTTTTGGTGTGTCTTTTTGGACAAAGAAGCCTGGTGTCCATTGACAACCATTATATAAACAAATACTGCTGCGTGGACCCCCCCGTAACTCAGAGAAGGAACGGAGGACTCTGAAAATTCTCACAGCTCTTAGTCGACATGAGGGTGAGGAGATAATGAGAGAAATTTGAATTTTGGGTGAACTATCCCTTTAAGTTCTGTAATTGATGGTATTTCATTTAGAACTTCCCTTACTGCTGTTTTTACGCCGCTGTTTGACGCTCCGCCATGTTTGTTGTAGGTGAGTCCAGTCCATGTAGTGATGTTTTCAGGCCCTGATTGGCCAACGTGCTGTGTCAATCACAGCGGCGACGCTGATTGGCTCGGTAGACAGACGATTTCTGGCGAAACGGTTTCAACGGGGATGAGGCCAGACTCCCCCTGAGAAATGAATGAAATGCATTTCCGGGGGAGGCTGGTTTACCAGGCTACTCACTCTCATGTCGACTGAGGGGAGCTCTGGCAGGCCATGCAGCCAACCCCAAAAATGTTATCTGGATAAAAATCATCCAGATTTTGAAATCCCTTTTTTGGGATGCTGCTCGGACCTCAGCTGCTTCGACCAGATTCTGTCTTTTAATTACTGGATGTATAAGCATTGAGGTGTTAGGAACCCGACACTAGCCGACTGCTTCGGACAGCATGGGAAAACGTCCGCCAGCTGACAGCACAGCTCGGCTCTGCATCCACATGTCATGGCTCCTTCAGCTCAGATGTTTAACGCCACATCTGGTGCAGTTCGGTCACATGGTCTCAATCACCAGATTAAACAACAATGTAAAGACAAACAATACGCTTCAACTCCAAACTGGAGCTGTTTCCAGCGTATCGTTCATAAGTAGGTTCAACGTGTGTAAAGAAGTAATGCAATGTGCAGGAATCATTAGGATGTATTAGGATTAGGATTTGTAGTCATTTTAGAGCAAGGCATATGTGTAGTGATGTTTCTGCAATGATACTACATTTTCACAAGACAAGATGTTTCTGTCAGACCAGCAGAGGGCAGTATTCAATTAAATATAGCGTGAATACCTCTTGCTTGCTACCTGTTTTTAACCCTCCTGGGTCAAGGAAGGAAGAAAGGACAAAGGGAAAGATGGGAGGAAAGAAGGAAGGGAATAAAGAAGGAAAGATAGAAGGAGGGACGGAACTGATTGGGTCAAGAATTAAGGACGAAGGGATGGAAGGAAGGTAGGGAGGAAGGAAGGAAGGCAGAGAGGGGAAAATGATTGTGGAAAGAAGGAAGGCCACAGGAGGGAAGGAATAGATTTGTTCAAGGAAGGAATAAGGGAAACCAGGGAGGAGAGAAGGTAAGGAAAATGGAAGGAAAGAGGGAAGGCAGAGAGGGAAAAAAGGATTGTGGAAAGAAGGAAGGGAAAAGGGAAGGAAAGATAGAAGGGGGTTGGGAACAGATTGGGTCAAAAAGGAAGGAAGACGTAAGTCAAGTCAAGTCAATTTTATTTCTAGAGCACATTTAAAAACAACAGATGACCAAAGTGCTTTACATTCAAGATTAATTCAAACAACAGGGCAAAACACACACACACATGCACACACAAAAAGGAGTTTCTCATGGGGGTGAATTAAAAGCCAGAGAGAAGAGATAAGTTTTTAGCTGAGTTTTAAAGATGTCTATGGAGGGTGATGATCTAATTGTTTGTGGAAGACTATTCCATAGTTTAGGACCAATAACTGAAAAGGCTCTGTCACCTCTTGTTTTTAGATTTGTAAGTGGGATAAACAGTAGTGACTTGAGTGTCAGTGGATCTGAGTGGGCGAGAAGTGGAGTAGGGGGTAAGGAGTTCTGTGATGTAATCAGGTGCTAATCCATGCAATGCTTTAAAGACAAATAGAAGTATCTTAAACTGAATTCTGTAAGGAATTCTGTAAGGACAAAGGGACGGAAGGAAGAAAAGAAGGGAGGAAGGAAGGCAGAGTGGGGAAAAGGATAGTGTAAAGAAGGAAGGGGAAAAGGAAGGAAAGAGGAAGGAGGGAATAGATTTGTTCAAGGAAGAACGAAGGGAAAGAAGGGAGGAAAGAAGGAAGGGGAAAAGGAAGGAAAGAGGAAGGAGGGAATAGATTTGTTCAAGGAAGGACGAAGGGAAAGAAGGGAGGAAAGAAGGAAGGGGAAAAGGAAGGAAAGAGGAGGGAGGGAATAGATTTGTTCAAGGAAGGACGAAGGGAAAGAAGGGAGGAAAGAAGGAAGGGGAAAAGGAAGGTGAGTGCAAACTGGGAAATCTTCAGAGCTGAATGTGAGGATTATGCTTTAGCACCGAGGTCTGGTGACGAGGCCCCAGGAGGTCCAAGCAGCGACTTTGAGGAGTGTTATGGGAGCAGAGTGTCGACATACAAGCACAACTTAACACTGAACGATGAAGAGTGAGTGGACGCGGCCGTCATTTTGGAGTACTTCAAACCGGCAAAGAATGTAATATATGACCGCTACATTTTCAGATGCTGCAGACAGGAAGAAGGTGAGACAATTGACTGTTTTGTGACGAGGCAAAGGGAGAAATGCCTTTTGTGATTACAGAGCATTATGGGACGAATTAATCAGGGATAAAATAGTTATCGGCATCGCTAATGAGAGCACACGCAGCTGAGGGAGAAGGACTTGACCCTGGCCGGCGCTATAGAGGCACGCCGTGCAGCTGAACTGAGTGGATGGCAGTTGACATCAATGGAGCAGGAGCGATCTCACTTGGACAATGTCAATGTGATCGGAAAACACACATTCAACAGACCACCTATCACAGCAGAGAAAGAGGCGTTCTCCAGCTGAGAGTTCATGCAGGGACTGTGGCACGACTCATGGGTGGGGAAAAACACTGTGGTGCTGCCAATCACTTTTCAAGGGTCTGCAACAAATCAAAGAACAGAAGTGGAGAACTTCACACAGTAGAGCAGTGGTTCTCAAACTTTTTTCGTCATTCCCCACTTTGAACAAGTGGGGATTTTCAAGCCCCACTTCCCCCCGTCGCCCCAACAAAGATCTTGACAAATTACTTCAAATTTATTGAAATTACTAGCACCAAATATATCAGTCATATTTGATACTGAATCAAAATCAAAAACAACAACGTTCAAAAAGAGAAAATAAAATGCAGTTGTGCCATCATAACTTAATTTGCAATCTGTGCAAAAAACAAGTGAACTTTCCCTGCATTAGTGGCTGCAGTGTGCCTGTTTTGCACTGCACAAAGTTCAAAAAGAGAAAATAAAAGTGCAGTTGTGCCATCATAACTTAATTTGCAATCTGTGCAAAAAACAAAAACATAAACAAGGTGCTCTGGCACAACTCAAGTGAACTTTCCCTGCATTAGTGGCTGCAGTGTGCCTGTTTTGCACTGCACATCCTTTCAAAACGGGGTTGCAGGCTGGAAACTGCCACTCTCAAGTCATGCTCAATGTTGAGCTGAGATCTGTACTTTGTTTTCAGAGAAGCAACAGCTGAAAAGCCTATCTCACAGAGATATGATGTGGCAAAGGCAAAAACAATGATTGACGTCGGAATGTTAATTGCAGCGGGACCGTTGATACATCCATGAGCGGGACAACAAAGTAGCCGGTAACTGTGAGAAACATGGATAAATTTGTGACACGGACCACAAAAGAGCCAGCGCCACCATCACACACACAAGACCAGACAGAGGGGCCAAGTCAACCAAAAATCCAACCAAAAAGAAAATATGACGAAAGCTATATTGGTCTCGGATTTACGGTTTCAGTGGTCGGTGCAGAGGAGAGACCAATTGGTCTCTCCTCTTCTCTCTCTTTTTGGTCGACTTGGCCCCTCTGTCTGGTCTTGTGTGTGTGATGGTACTTTGTTGTCCCGCTCATGGATGTATCAACGGCCCCGCTGCAAATATTGGCCCGCTGCAATTAACATTCCGACGGTCATTCTCCGGTCTCCTAATGCTTTTTAATAAGTGTAGCTATTAATTATTAGGCTATTACTTTGTTTGTGTGTGTGTGTGTGTTTTGTTTAGAGTGAATTATCTTTATTGTCAATAGCATTTACAGTAAGATAGGCGTGAAATTGAAATTTTCCTCCCATTTGTCGCGCCCCACCTGTCATGTCTCCGTTCCCCACCAGTGGGGCGTGCCCCACACTTTGAGAAGCACTGCAGTAGAGGGTCTGGACACTGATAAAGAAGACACTGCAGTAACACTTTCTATGAGGCCCCTCCTTATAAGGCATTATGATGCAATCATAATGCGGTTATAATGTTATAATGTGTTATAATGACTTATACATGTTCATGATGTGTTATAATAAAATTATAATATGTCCTCACTTTATTTAAGGCATCCAATGACCGCTTGTAATGGTTTATAATCACTGTTTAAGCATTATACATCTCATACAGACATTTTGACATAACACTAATAAATTCTAATCATGTTATAATGTATAATGTGTGATTATAATGCGTTCATGAGAGATTAGTTGTAACACTTAATGATAGATTATGATGCTTGAACCCTTATAAAACATTATAAAAAACATGATAATCTGCTTATAATTGTTATTATAACACGTTCATTTGGAGCTGGACCCAGTGCAGTGTGCACCACGCAATGTCCCTGTAGCCATGAAGGAAGCTGTGAAGGCCCAGTTGGACAGGTATGAAGCACTTCAATCAGTGAACCCACGGACTGGATCAGCAATATTGTCAAAAGACCAGAAAAGCTGTGCATATGCTTGCAGCCGCACCATCTCAACCAGGCCCTTACTGTAGGTGATCACATTACATCATGCCCACACTGGAGGATGTGCTGTACAAGCTCCCAAAGCCAAAGTCTTGACACTGGTTGATGCAAGGGATGCTTTTCTGCAGTGTCAGCTGGATGAAGCCAGCAGTGTCATGACCACATTTTGGACACCTTGGGGCCGGGAAAGATGGCTGAAGCCTCCGTCTGGGGTGTCGGTGGCCCTGGAGGTGTACAGTACCAAAGGAAGCAGCGTGAGCTGTTGGCAGGGCTTGAGGGAGTGGAGCCTCGTGGTAGGCTGCAGAGACAGTGAGGATGAGGACGAAGCTGATGGCCCTCCTGGACCGCTGTCGTCAGGTCAAACTGCGACTCAGTGTCAAGAAACTTCAGTCTAAAGTATCCGAGGTGCGTTTCCATGGACACATATTGCCAGCTGCAGGTCTCAAAGCTGACCCAGAGGAAATCAGAGCCGTCTTGAACATGCCAGCTCCGTCTACACAGCAAAACTATGCTCAGCTTGAGAAAGAATGCCTCAGCATAGTGTTTGCCTGTCAGCACTTTCGTCATTACCTGTATGGACGCCAGGGCTCCAGACTAACTTTTTTGGCCACCATCCCAAAATCATCCCCAAATATATTTTGAACCGTCCCGAGGTGAATGCAGGTCGTCCCCAAAAGTGTATGTCCTTTGAGCTATGCTTTAATGGAAATAATTATAGATGACGCAGTCGGAGGCTTCAGAAATAAATAATTGTATTTTTATTCAACAGTATAAAACAATGAGTGTATGTGAGACTTGGACAGTTGTTCAGCCTCACACTGATCCTCTGACCACACCACACACACCAACATCACTGATGGAGGTGAAGACATGGAGCAAATGATGGAACCAGCAGCAGATAAGTGACAACTATTCAATTCAATTTAATTCAATTCAGTTTATTTGGTCAGGAGGGACAGTGTACATCAATATGTAGCTACCAAGCTAATTTCCATTGGTAGACCCCCCCAGCTAAAATATAAAAACAAACAGGTTAAAAAGAATTACAAATACAATGTTTTAAGAAAGAGAACAGAGAAAATAGTGCAGTCGTATTCACATAATAACACATTTTACAATACATTATACTCATGGTTCGTTACGCACAGGTGGTCAGTTGCAAAGTTAGGCAGTAAAGTCCTGGAGTGGAGTTTAAAGTGCTAGAGTTGAGATTCTAAAGGGCATGCTCAAACAGGGAAAAAAAAAATGAAATAAATAAATAACAATAATAGGGGGAGAATGGAGATGGAATGGGGTTGCAGCAATGCAAGTCCAGGTCATGTGTATTGATAAAATTCTCCACAACCACGAGTGAACGTGAAAGCATCTCCAATTAAACTTCAGTACTTAAAATATTTTCATTACTTTGACAACAACTGAAAAACAAAACACTAAACTTCAGATGGATGAAGAATAACTGATGAACCACATCAGACACTCCAGCACAAACACCATCAACTACAGCTGCTATTTTGTGTGTGTGTGTGTGTGTGTGTGTGTGTGCGTGTGCACTGTTGTTACTATCTAAGAGGGGACCTCGGCGACCTAAAACTTCTATTCAAGAGACTTTGAAATAAGTAATGGTAACTCTAAAGTTATATTATGCATTTTTAAAAGAAACTGAGAAAGTCATTGTTGTAAACAAAGACTCATTAGGTCAATGAATGGGTCATTAGGTGAATGAATGGGTACAGACAGCTCCACTGCAGTATGTGGAGGTCCCCTCTTTGATAGGTAAATGTCGCTCAGAGCTCTAAGTCCCCTCTTGGCAGTATCTTTAAAAATGATTAAAAGTCACATTTTCAGTAATACCGATGGTAAAACACCACAAAAGTGAATTTTATATTCCATTTTTGTTTTTTCAAAGTAGCGTAAACGAAATACCCCTCTTGGCAGGTTGGAGCGATAGGTCCACTGTTAACCCTATTGGTGTGTATGTGTGTGTGTGAGTGAGGGTGCATCAGAATGCTCAGTCATTGTACTGAGGTCTCGGTGACCTGCAGCCACTACTCCACCATCTAGCTCCACTGGAGCCATGGGTGGAGATGTGCAGCAGGTAGTTGAGCATGTCATTGGACAGACAGGACCACCAGTCCCGGAGAAGCCACGCTGGCAGCAGGAGGAGCTCATGGGGAGGACCAGGCCCATCTCTGTGCTGGAACTGGCCCTCTACCCCGATGCCTCCCTGGACCAGTGGACCAGCCTCTGCCAAAGCACCTGAGAGTCAAGGTGCCTGTGGTGACGGGCAACAAGAACCTTCACCTCAAGCCACTCTCATCTAGCTGGCTCCACAGAGTCAAAGTCCTCACATTTCTCAAGTAGTGGTTGGAAATGCTGCATGAAGGCATTCACTTGGTATGTTGCCAGTTGGTCGTATGTTGCCCCGTCTCCAGACCACCAAAACACTCTGACATGGAGTGGCACAGACTACTGATGAGACGAAGCTTCAGAGTGTTAAAGGCATCATCATCAGTACTGTTCTTATGTAGTTGAACCTCCTGCCAAATGCTTCCAGATCCAACCTGATCCACAAAGAGCTGCAGCTGCGGGCCAGGATTCGTCTAGATGAAAAACAAAAGTAAGTTTAAAAAAGATCATGTTAATTAGCCAAACACTGTGCAAACATGATTATTTTAACATCAGTATTATCTATGAATTTCAGTATTTTGCCTCCTTGTCATGTGGGTCACTGGCATGGTTCTCAAAGTGCATCACGATGGGTCTGTGGTTCCACATCAAGTCCTGCAATGAATGTGACATGTGTAGCCAGCGAGTGCCTCCAGTGTTGCCTGGCCTCACAATGGGGACATCCATTGCCTGGCTGATTTCCTCAAGCTCCCTCCAGGCCTGTGCAGAGCAGGTGTAATGCTTGTGGATGGCTCGTAGCATTTGCTTCACATCTTGGAGCTGGGGAAGCAGTTTGATGCTGTCAAGAGCAACTAGCTCTAAGCGGTGAGCCACACACCAGATCCAGACGAGGGATGGGCACAAACGCTGGAGTTTGGCACTCACTCCATTCTTAAAGGATAACTTTCGTTTTTTACAACCTGGACCTTATTTCTAGCATCAAATACGATCATTTACTCGCCCTGACAACTTTGGTGTCATTTGGAGTCGTTTTGATGAAATTAGCCCCAATCGAGCGGTGCGTATATCCGTATAATGTGAGAACACGGGGCACCCAATGCAGCCTCTAAATAACACATTATCCGCCGCAAAACTCGTTAATTACGCCAATATTTTGTGATGATACACTAGTGTTATTCCCCTCCGAGCCCGTGGTGGCATGTTATCAACATCCTGCTCCTCTAGGTTGACCTACTAACCTCTGACCTGGATGATGTCATCTCCGACGGCGGCGCGGCGCGGCTAACTTGCTATCGCTAATGCTATGGTCTGTTTCTGCGTGTTTCTGACTCGTCAGAACAAAATGAGCAGCTGAATGAAGTTCAACTTCCACAGGCTTCCTCTCCTCAGCCTGGATCCTCACTACAGCTCTGGATAGTTGAGCTAAAAAGGACCCAAATGCCGAAGCGGAATGATTATTATCAGAACGAGCCGGGCAGCGGTCGGAGATGACATCATCCAGATCAGAGGTTAGTAGGTCAACCTAGAGGAGCAGGATGTTGATAACATGCCACCACGGGCTCGGAGGGGAATAACACTAGTGTATCATCACAAAATATTGGCGAAACAAACAAATTTTGCGGCGGATAATGTGTTATTTAGAGGCTGCATTGGGTGCCCCGTGTTCTCGCATTATACGGATATACGCGCCGCTCGATTGGGGCTAATTTCGTCAAAACGACTCCAAATGACACCAAACTTGTCAGGGTGAGTAAATGATCGTATTTGATGCTAGAAATAAGGTCCAGGTTGTAAAAAACGAAAGTTATCCTATAACACCCAGCAGCACCATCACACCCAAAGCCAACAAGCTGTTTCTTCAGGTCCTCCTCTCCCACTCCAGCCTTCAACAGACCAGCCAGAATGGCATCCAAAATGCCCTGAGCATGGGCATGTTCCAGGGCGACCATCTGGATTAGCTGGTTTACTGGTTTACCATTCTGGAGGTAGGTGCAGCCTTTCACTGACTGGTCCATATTGACTGATTTCAGGGATTGCTGAAGCTCCTCAAAGAAGCAAGAGCCAATGCTTTTAATGAACATTGCACATGCCATGTCATTTCTACATGTCGAGCCAAGATCCAGGCCATTCTTCTGGTGGAGATACGAGCTTGGGGAACATTGTAGATGAGGCCTCCTCTTTGCCAATGAAGTAGGCGATGTTGAAGAGCTTTACCATTTTCTTTTTGACTGCTGCGTCGATTCGGTCAAAGGCTGACACCAAAGCTCCTCCTGGCGGATCAGCTCTTGCTTTCAGAGCCTTTTCTGATGACTGGTGTGCAGTTATAACTTGGGGAAAAACATAGAAACAAAAATCAGTGACTGAACTGACATCAACTCTTACTGCTAAATGATCATGTATTGTATGAGTCTAATACAATCTGAAGATTTCTTAATTGTATTTTTTTTTTGTTTTAATACAAATTTTAACATTTAATTTAGTGAAAATTACTCCTTAACAATTAGTGACAAATATAGCTTTAAGAATGAGTGCTCTGCTAGTCAGAAAAGTGTTGTAGCCAGTTATAAGTTGGGGTCGACAACAGTATCACTGATTGTGACCGAGGTTTGCCGAGCCATCTGTACGGCCCTGAAGGAGGATTCTGTTTCCACACCTAAAGGCAGTGACTGGGCAGAGACTTCTCCTGACTGGAATTTCCCCAATTGTTTGGGATGTGTTGATGGGAAACTGGAACTGCACCACCAGATGCAGGAAGTGACTATTTCAATAATAAAGGAACTCACTCAATTGTCCTGATGGCAATCATGATTGTGGTGACTTTCAATAAAAAACAAAACCTGTCACCTGCTGGTGGTTTGGGATGGTTCTTAACTCGATTCCAGAGTGAATAAAAAAAGTTTGCGAAGGTGATGTCTTTGGGTGAGGTTCCTGTTTATTTCAACAAAAAAGATAAGGTAAGTTGACAAAACCAAAGGTTTCTATTACTTCTCTGGCTGTCGTGTAAAAACTGTGCGTTTCCCACCACCACTCCACTCAAACTAATCAGCTCTCCTGATCTCAAGCTGCTGCAACTGAAACAATACTGCACCCTTGTGGAAAAGGAAATACCTACACAACATTAAAAAAATGGCTCCTACAATGGTGGACATTGGATCATATGCAGGGTCCAAAACTAACACTCGCCACTCGCCGATTGCGAGTAGATTTTGTCTCTGGCTGGTAAATTTTTAAGACCACTCGCCACTCTGGTGAGTTATGTTTTTTACCGGTGAAAAATTCATTTTTCGTTACTGGAGGAGAATGATGCTGGTATCTGCTAGTTTCCTGACAGAGTAATGTTTCTTTTCAGCAGAGACGATCTCGGTCACGTAAGTGCCAAGTGCGTCACGCCGTCATAACAGTAGAAGTAGTTCAAGAAGAAGAAGAAAGCAAAGATGTGGAGATGCTGGCCGGATTTAGTGGAGCCTCCAGCAAAAAAAGGAAAAGAGCGTGCCGATTCCGAGGCAGACACTCCCAAGACCCACGGCCGCGACCAAGAGACCGAGGATAATGCTGCTGCCGCTGCTGCTACTGTTGTTCCTGCTCCTGCTCCCGCTCAGTCTCAGCTGCCTAAACCTGCTAAAGTTAGCCGGCATTTCCTCGAGAAATGGCGGGTCGGAAGGCCATGGCTAGTACATTCAGCCCAAGAAAAAATAATGTTTTGTCAAGTCTGCAGTGCTCACGCAAAGGGAAAGCGGAGGGGAAATGCATTTGTGGTTGGCTGCACCACCATGAAGGTAGAAACAATCATTTAAAGACTGCCTGACGGCTGATGGAAACAAATCAGAGCCTCGACAGTCACACTGTGTTATATCTCTGGTGAAATTACCAACCAACCAAAGAGAAGATGGCAATACTGTTCCGCACAACAACAAACAGAATGACAAGGTCAAGCTAGAGCATGTCAAGTGTATAGTGCCTAATGTTACTATTGGCTGTTGCCTCCAGCATAAGCATGAATGAAGTATGATGCACTATTGTATGAAACATCATTTATTATTTCATAGCAATTGAATATGTTTTTCTCTTTCCTTCTTTACAGCTTGGATGAGAAAAAAGGCCTGAAGGTTGGGAAAACCTACAGAAATGAAGTGGAGTGTAGGTTATTCACCAAATACATTGCAAAGGCAGAACAAATCAAACTCAGAGAGGAGTTGGAGGAGACTGTTTTATCAGATGGATCCACAGATAGTGCCGTGAAGGAGGAGGAGTTAGTCTATGTACGTTTTTGTACAAAGGGGAATGTGAAAGTGAAGTTTGTTGGCATTGAAGATGTGGAGAAAGCTGATTCTGCTCACATTACTCAAGCCATCAAAAATGGAATGGATGCAGCTTGCAAAGGATGGTAGAGGAAAGGAAAGGATGGGGCTGCCGTCATGTCAGGGGGGAAGAGTGGTGTTGTGACCAGACTGAAAGGGGACAAGACTTACGTTGTTGGTGTTCATTGCATGGCTCACCGTCTGGAGCTCTCCTTCTCTGACGCCATCAAGGAATCTGCCATGTTCCGCAGGATGGACCAACTACTGGGTGGACTGTACACTTTCTACCACAAAAGTCCCCTAAACAGGGCAAATCGAATCAAGAGCTACACTCTGTTGAAAATATCAAGACTATTGCCAGCCATTAAAATACAACTGGCCAGGAGTGCTAACAGTGAATTGCAGCATGTCTGCACAGTGTTTTCAGTGTTTTCTGGCCAACATGCTGGATATGGCAACATTTTGAAGAGCAGAAGGTTTCAGAAGGAAAAGCTGACCATTGGAGAATGTAAGGATGAACTCATGGTGGCTGTTGGACAGTTCACACTTCTGCTTGATAGTGAAGGCCACCACAAACAAAATATTCAGTAAACATGACTAAAACCAAGGCTAATCAACACCTGGACAATACTGGATCTAATCATCCTCTTCACATGAAGTGTCTGTTCAAATTAGATTGTGATTGGATCTTTACAGACTGTTCCTGGATACACTTTTTTTTTTTAACAGTAAATCTTTTTATTATTATTCACCCATTCAAACATGTTTACAGGACAGATGAGAGAAAAAAGAACCAAAAACAAACAAACAAAAAAAAGGACAACAATAACAGAACAGAAACAAGTGTACAAAAAAAAGGGCAACAAATAAATATAATAATAGAAAACATAAATAAATAATGAAATAAATGCAATTAAGAAAGAAAAAAAAAAAACTTCCATCGTGTCATTCCCTTATTTTTTATATGCAAGAGCAATAAAGTCGCCCCATACCTCATTGAAGATGTTTGGGTTTTTTTTTCCAAGTTATACACAATTTTTTCTGGTGGAACATATGAAGCAAGCTCATTCATCCACATATTAGAGCTTGGGGGTGCAGTACTTTTCCATTTAACTGCAATACATTTGAGTGCAGCTATCAAAGCCATTTTAACAAACCTAATATTATATCTAGAACATGTTCCTGGATACACTTGGCTCTTTTGCAGACTCTGGTGCAGGGTCTTCTTCCGGCCTGCAGGTGGCGCAGGAAACCGGACTTTCACTCACTGTGGCTGATGAGTTTGAATAAATGACTTGTGTTGCTGCTGTGTGAAACTTTTTAATCACACATTTGGCACATTTGACTTTATCGACTGGTGAAAAATAACACCACGCCACGCTTCGTATTCTGTCTGCCATATCTCACGCTTCTCTGCTCGTTCCTCCGGCCTCTGATGGTTCTGGTCTCCTGGTCGTGTCGCTGTCGGCCGTGTCGCACGTCGACGCTCACTCGCTCGTCTCCTGTCGCGTGACATGGGCCAGCTCAATATGCCGCCAGGTACAGTGGTGTCCCAGCACATAGTCATTTCAATAAGTAATCCAAAAACAGCTGAAAGTGATGCATACACCCACAATTCTTATTTTTTAGTTTATATTGATACTTTTTTACAAGGAAATCGATTAATCGTTTGTTTGCTTTTTGCATTTTTAAACAAGCAAAACAACAAAAATGATCAAGTATTTGGCTTTTTTATTGGCTCCAATATGCCCATTTATTGCCAGTGCCAATAACAATACAGTTAACTTACTGTAGATTTAAACATACAACATTACAAATAAGGATTGCACATTTGATCCTTCTGAAAATGTCAAAAACAAAGAAAAACACGCACTCTCCAACAAAACTCTCAGGAACAAACTAAAGAGGTGCACGGCCAAAAGATCAACTTAAAGAAACAAAAGAAAGTCCAGCAGCACTCGTGTCCTTCTCATTGTCTTTTATTTCATACTGCATCAGCGCTTAGCACAGACCGGTTTCGACAACGTCTTCCTCAGTGTGCAAAATACAACAGGAAGTGATGCATTTAAGTACTCTCAGGTGTGGTTAATCACTTGATTGATCAGTATTATCATTTGAGACAAGTACCACATTAAAGGCATTTAGAAAAATAGAGATAGAAAACTGCAACAATATATAGAAAAACAACCAATATTCAACAACACAGCCATATCAAATATCCCAGCCAGACCCACAGGTAAATAGATCCATTAAAAAAACTTGTGGTCAGCCATTATATTAAAAGGAGACAAAGCGTAACAGCACAGTGAAAACATAAAGTGCTGGAAAAGCCGTAGCTCCCTCTATATATAACATAATCATCCAGTATACAAAACGTAATTATCCAGAAAAAAGATCCAGTAAAAAATGAACATGACTGTCCAGTATCACACTGAATGACCTACTGGACAAAAAAATAGAAAATACAGACTCCAACACATACTTCATGAGACTCCCCATCATCCACATCATAGATGAAAACTTTTACCAGCAATATACATATGAAAATTTTACCAGACAATATGTACACAGTAGAAAACTTTATCGACACATATTATAGAAAACATCCCAACAATAACTCTTCATTCATCCCTTCTGAATCAATTCAATCCTTCTGAAAATGGCCTGAGACCAAATAAAATATCAAGCCAAACAGGTTAACAATATAACATTCATTTAAAAAAAAACAAATCTAAATAATACAATTATAAGTCAAGACTTAGCATAAAACCAACCCTATTATTAATATTCAGATTAAGAATTGGGTCAGGTCGGACCACGGGCTTCTTTATTTATTTATTTATTTATTCTCCAGCCGAGAATTACTGCTTGTGAGTCCAGCTGCATCAGGTTCAGGCTTCAACACCTGCAGATTGGACCGGGTCGGGTCTATTTAGAAACTGCTCAAATAGGCTTTAAAGGGATAGTTCACCCAAAATTGAAATTTCACTCATTATCTTTTCACCTTCATGTGGCAGGGTTTCCGCGGGGTTTTAAAAAGTATTAAAAAGTGATAAATCAAAAAAGCAAAATTTAATGGCCTTAAAAAGTGATACATTTGGTCCAAAACTATTAATTTTAAAGAATAGGTTTTTTTTTTTCTTCTTTTGGACAATGACTGGTTTTATTTTGATGAAATAGGCGTAATAAAATAAATAAAGCATTACTTGCTTGCGCCGCTACTTAAAAAAAAAAGGAATGATATTGATGACGTCATATCAATTCATTGTATTCATTGGCCGCTAGAAATCTAAAATCGTCTTCGCGCGCATAGTTGTCAGGCGGATAGAAGTGCTAGTGAATCTCTTTCTGATTGATACTTGGTGCAACTCGATGTCGTGGTGGTATTAAAAAAAAATCTGAAGGTAGTGAAAAAAGGTATTAAATGGTAGTAAATTGACTCAAAGATTTGTGTATAAACCCTGTCTGAGTTACAGGGGGTCTCGGCGCAGCAGTCCATATAACGGTTGCAAATGGACACCAACTGTCTTCGTAACAAAAAGACACACCAAAAAACATCCAAATACCTCCATGCTGCTGGTATGTAATGTCCGTCTTGTATTGAAGCCCTGAGATGCGAAATTGTCCCGAAAAAAATTAAATAAGTCTATATTTCAAGCTTGTTTGTAGCGGAAGCTTATCCGCTTGGTCCTTTTTTTTTCTTTTTTTTTGCCTCTCTCTCTGGCCCTGGATCCGGTTCCTTACCGAAACAGTGAGTCAGCGGCCCCAGACTAGCCATCAGTTGATGTGCTCTGTACGCTGTTGATGCTGGTTTAGAGTTTGACATCGTGGCCTGCCAGAATGAACGCTACGCTTGATTTAACTTTTGCAATGCAACACGTATGTTTCTTTACAAATCTTACGTTATTTGTTACATTATTTAGAAGAAAAGTGTTGTTTTATGGATAGGTCCTGCTCAGTATTACTACAACACATTAGACTACACTTAAATTCAATGTAAATGGATCAATTATTTATTAATAATAATTAGGGCCGGGACTCGATTAAAAAAATTAATCTAATTAATTAGATGCTTTGTAATTAATTAATCGCAATTAATCGCATATAAATATTTGACCTGACCCCCCCCCCCCCCCCCGCTCAGCGCGATTCGGCTCGACACGTACAGAGGTGTATAAAGTACTTGAAAAAGAGTGCGAGTGATCGATCCTGTTACATATTAAGGATCTTTGGAGCCACAGCTCTCCGCCAGTGAGAAACGTTCCGCGGTACAAAAATAAGTGTGATTAAAAATGCGTTATTTTTTTAACGCGTTTTTTGTGTAATTAATTAATCGTAATTAACGCGTTAAAGTCCCGGCCCTAATAATAATATGCACTGTTGCCTATAAATAAATAAATATCCAGTTCACAGCTATCACGGGGCTGGCACTTTGCTCACAGTTTGCTTTTACACTGTGACGAAACAACATGGAGCAGAAATCCACCAACAACCTTGGCAAATTTTCTAGAAGTTGTGTTTGCCATTTCTGAGAATTTCCAGCAGAACATCATGTGACTGCAGTGGTTGTTGTCTGTGCAGGAGGTTTAGCACTAGTGTATGAAATTAATAGTATTTGACAAATAACAGATTTTTTTTAAAATCGTAGTGAGGGGCTGTGTGTGTTGAATAAAATACTGCATAGTGGTTTTGCTGCTCTATTGCAGTTACTACAGTTTATCAGGAGTTTCAAGGTCATTCAGACTGAACAGCCAATTATTGGGAAGTGTTTGTTCTGTGCAGTCTAGTGATTATCATCCAGTCTCTTATCTCTCTTAACCTTTTTTTTTTTATCTGTCTTCCCATGTCTGTCTCTCCCTCTCTAGTGGTTTAAATTAATTCAAGGTTGAAGCCACATGAGTCTCTGCCAACACAGAAGTCATCCAAACTGCATAAAGCCTTTCCATTTCAGCCTGCAGCAAAATCACTGTATGCCTGTGATTGTATTGAACACACAGGAGCCGATGTCAACATCTGAATTTATAACCTATTATAAATTACCTGGAAAAGTCACTACCAATAAACATTTGGCTTACTCTCAGACTCATCCACCCAACGGAACCAGCCTTCTTATCTAGTTAAACGTCAAGTTAAAGCATGCTCTAACTGTCCATTCTGTATGTGCTCAAAAAATACACTCTTAGAAATAAAAGTGCTATATAGAACCAAGGGTTCTCTGGATTAAAAATGGTTCCAGGTAGAACCGCAGCCCTTGTAGAAGAACCCTTATTTCTTTTTCTTTTTTTAAACTTTAATTTTTATTGAAAATTTTCAACTCCACATATAAGCAATACAAGGCATACATTTAGATCCATGTGTTACATTCTTAGTGCGGAGCAGTTGCAAAGACCAGGTGCAACTGGGCAAAAGAACAACAAAAACGAAAAACAAACAAACAAAACAATTACAACAGTTGCGGCTACATGTGTCTATTATTAAATTACAATAGATCCAAGAGAGAGAGATATGAATAAGACAGATTTCAAGTATTCCCAACCATGTCCCATCGGGTCCATTTCTCCCATTTAGTCAAAAAGACATTTTCCTTCATTCTATTCTCTCCATGTTATGGACTTCTCTAATGATTTCTACCCATTCATTCACAGCTGGTGGTTCAGCCTTATACCATCTTCTTGTTATTGTTTTTTTTACACGTGACCAGTAGTATTTTTATTAAATATCTGTCTTTGACCAGGACATAATGATTCAAGTTCCCAAGGTACATAACACTACATTCTTTAGGTATTTTCATAACCCAGGATGTTCTTAATTATATTGTGTACATTTTCCCAAAATGGGTTAAGTTTCTGACATTCCCAAAAAATGTGTGTATGATTCGCTTCCCTTTCACCACATAAACGCCAACATGAGTGCTGGGAACGTGTTTGTTTACTTTTTAATTTGGGAGTAATGAAAAAGCGGGTTAAGAACCCTTATTTCTAAGAGTGTATGAAGTTCCAGCCCTGGTTCTAGAAATGGGAAATAGACCTACAGTAACATAATGAAGCATATAAACTGACACTGGGCCCTACGGCCTTGTTCCAACACGGAGCCTTTATACTCATGTAGAGTACATGGGCAAGAAAAGGCAAAGAGCCATGTGGCGGCTGCCGAGTTGGATGGGGAATGAAATTCATGGACTGCCCTCCACCTCAAATGAGAGGCAAACAGAGATGGTTGAAAAGTGAGGCTGGTAAAAACACAGTAAAAGATGCTCCCAGTTGTCACAAGGTAATCTGATCAGATGTCGGATGAAGGATTGGATCAGATCTTGAAAACGGGTTGTTCAAAAACCTAAAGGGATTCTGAGATGCAATCCACACATCCAGCACAGAAAACAACAACTAGATACACTTTGAATGAGCCCATACAGACCTATCAGCCTTTAGTCCCGGTTAAAAAACTCATTATCTGGATTTTATAGTCCTGAAAAGTTGGGATTGATCAGACTGATCCAATCCAACTTTGGCTTTGAGCATCTGGGATAAAAGTAATACATTTAATGTGATCCTGGTAGCAAAAAAAAGAAAAGGATTTCAAAACCTGGATAATTTGGATGCAGATGTAATGCCTTGCCTCATCCTGTAGCATTATATCTATTAGAGTTATCTAGTTAGTTGTGATAACTTCATATGAAAAAAGAGAGAGACAGATGTGGATGTATCTTCTACACAGGTATGTAAAAGCTGATATGGCTCAATCCTAAATTATGCACACAAAGCCGTTTACAAGGTGCATATCAAAGCTGTTCTCTGACAAAAGAGCGAAGGTCAGACAACTGGCAGATAAAAGTGACAACTAACACTACTACTACACCCACAGCTCCTCGTCATCCTCGACCTCGACCTTGACCTTGACCCAGTCAGCGGGGCTGCATTTGTCTAGGATAATGCATATCACTCCATCAGCATTTATAACACTGCCAATCAGCTGGTAGTCAGGTACACAAATACACACACACACACACACAACTATTATTATTATGCAACTTGTGTGACTTTCATTAAACTTTATGACATGAACGCACATAGGCCTACTGCACTAATGATCTGAACACTGGCGGTGCCAAGTGGGCAGTGGGCTGAGTAGGCACCCCGTATGCATGCCCCCCCCCCCTCCTCTCTGCCTCCCCATTTCCTGTCTCTCTATGCTAACAAATAAAGGCAAAAATGCCCCAAAATATACTTAAAAAATGATAATAAAAAATAATAATAATAACCAGAAAACTTCAGAAGAGATTTTTCTTTGAACACACAATTCAGTCAATTGGTTGTTTCGCAGCCTAGTTGACTAACATCAATATTAGAATACAAAAATATAAGATAAGAATGCTGTGTTGACACATACAGTACTCATATTAGAATAATGATTTCAGTGTTTTTGTAAATAATGGTTTACTATAGATCCAATAATCAGCCATAACATTAAAACAGCTGCTTATTGCTGGCTAATGGACTGAGCTGTGTATTTTCTATTTTAGTTTTATTTTTTGCTTTTATGCTATGGTAAGTAAATGAAAGAAAATTGAAATAATATAAGTTGAAATTAATTTTCAAATCAAGAATGAAACGCGTCATAGACCTACACTGATCTGTTACAACAATAAAAATAATGAACATTGTTACTTTTCTTAAATGTTATAGCTGAGAAGTGACATGTTCAACGTTGTTTTCTGTCAAACTCAAGACCCTTGTGACTAAGAAGAGTTTAAAGCTAGAGTTTTGTCAGAGGTCAGGGCCGGGCCAGTGCTGCCTTTGTGTTTCACCATAAAAAAAATCAAAATCACATACAAAATGCTTCAAACTTTCTGTGTGTGATAAGAGTCCCTGAAAGCATCCATATGCTGTTATTCAGTCTTACTAATAATGCCCCCTGGTGGAAACAGGACACGCCAGCTTGTTTGTCTGTTTTACACTGACATGTTCCAATCCTACACAGCTGACCCCATCCATCTCATTCTTGTGTGGAAAAACAACAACACTTCTGCTCATGAAGCTCCTAGATGACAGCTTTTAGTTTGTCACACCCTCTTCCTCATCTTCCTCGACCTCACCCTCTTCTCGCTTGCTCTACAAATACTTGACACTACTTGTACTTGTACGAAACATACAGTAAATTTGAATAGAAATAGAATACTGCACCTGGTTAGAATAATATATTGTGCTGTTGTATAATCATTTCAAAGTGATAGTGACAGTGCTGTATCATGATAGGCTGCTGTGAGTCTACTGAAGGAGCTGCTCAGAGCCACATGGTGCCTGCACAACACCGCTCTCACTCTGATGCACCACTCCTTTCACCAGAACTTGTGTGGAATTGAATGACATCAAGGCTTTTGGCTGCCTTTAAAAACAGCTCAACCAGATTAGACTTCTGCAAACAATGTCATCACTGTGATCATACAGTCTGTTTTATATCCCAAAGAACTTACTTACTTATGTGGAATTGCAAAAATGACTAAACTTAAGTTTTTATTAAGTACGTCTTTAAAAATAGCAAGCTCATGGACCAGATTAGACTTCTGCAAACAATGTCATCACTGTGATAAATTGGAACATTTCAAGTTTTAAAATATCTTTAAAGTCAGCTTTAAGTTAAGGTGTCACTTTCAAGTATACAAAAAGTACTAAACTTAAGTTCATTTTAGTTAAGTACTTCTAGTCCACAGATTAGTTTATTAGGTAATTTTAGTTGGACAATAGTACACTTTCAAGTATACTAGAAAGTATACTAATTTAATACTTCTTTGGACTAAATTGGAACATTTCAAGTTTATAAAAGTATACTTTATAGGTCATTTTAAGTTAACAATAGTACACTTTCAAGTATACAACAAGAATACTAATCTATATACTCCTCGTGTACTAAGTAGTCTATATACTTCTAGTCCACAGATTAGTTTATTAGGTAATTTTAAGTTAACAATAGTACACTTTCAAGTATACAACAAGAATACTAATCTATATACTCCTAGTGTACTAAGTAGTCTATATACTTCTAGTCCACAGTTTAGTTTATTAGGTAATTTTAAGTTAACAATAGTACACTTTCAAGTATACAACAAGAATACTAATCTATATACTCCTAGTGTACTAAGTAGTCTATATACTTCTAGTCCACAGTTTAGTTTATTAGGGAATTTTAAGTTTACATAAGTACACTTTCAAGTATACAACAAGTACACTCATCTATATACTCCTAGTGTACTAAGTATATACTTCTAGTCCACAGTTTAGTTTATTAAAGTATACTTTATAAGGTCATTTTAAGTTTACAAAAGTACACTTTCAAGTATACTGCCAGAGTTTTAGTATAAAATGAGTATACTTGTTGTACACTTTAATAAACAACTTTTTGCTGAGGGACTCTCTTTGGGTGGATAAAGGATTCATTGTCAATCCAATAAGTCTAACTACACGGCTTTCATGTCATCTTTAGTGTTGTCTTTCTTGATGAACTAGATTCATCACCAGCTACACAATGGCAAGCCTCGACAGGTCACACCTGCCATACGCTGCACAACACCGATGATCATTCCTGACATGCAAACTCAGACAGTACACGCTCCACACAGACCTTGAGTCTGTTTACTAACTTGGGTGCCCTTCAGGTGGAACTGTCCATGGACTCCAGTCAAGGCCATTTCAATCCACACACACACACACACACACGCTCACTCATGCACACACAGTCAGGTTCCAGAGATAAAAGGCTGAAAGATTTAGATTTTATGTTTTCACTTCAAGAATTATCTTAATGTGAAATCTGGAATTTAAGATAAGCTATCTGTTACACAGGAGTTCTCTCTCTCTTTTTTTGTTCTTCTCTGATCTGTAAGGTCAGAAAGGAGTCATTTCCTCCGCGGGGTCATATCCAAGAAGCTCAGTGCAGGGAGGGCACTAATGGTCATTCTGTTGCACAACACAATGAAAAAAAAAAGATGTCCTCAGGCCCACCCCTGAGCACAAAGCAGGTATAAAAACCTCCCACATGCAGCATGTCATCACAGTGGGTTGAACCAACACTGCTCAGTGACACATATACACCGGTTTCTTACCGAACCTGCTGTGACAGGACTTGTCACTTTGCATTCATTGTCTCTGGACTGGAAAACTCCAGGAACTTTAATACGCATTGCCCTCGCTAAGACCGCTGGCTTTACTCGAGCCAACCAACATTTAGTTCATTGCATTTGGTGTGAGCGTAATCTGCAGTTCTGACTGAGGCTACTGGATCATCATCAACATGATAATAAGCATTGCTCTGATCTGGGCCGTAGTGGTTGGATTCTGCTGCCTTCTGTGGCTCGCCGTTGGGATACGACACAGGTGAGACTGTTGGAGCTGCTGTGTTCTGCTGAACTGAGGCTGCCTTCCACACGTTTTGCTGTCTGAGTAAACATGCACAACAATGATGTGTATGATTCATGTGATCACTTATGCAACCATTTTATTGTGAACAGCCATGCTGTGAGAGCTAACTACAAGAATGCTTTAGTAGTGATGGAGTTTGTTTGGCATGCAGCTGATTCACAACAACGCTTAGCTGCTCTTTACAAAGACTGTGTTGTGCAGTCATTGGTCATGTGTATTCCCTGGTATTAGACTGTTTTTTTTCAATAGATCTTTTCAAATATGAAGATGTACAGTCATTATTTTAGTGGATTTGGAAACTACCTTTTAATGTTTTGGAGATACTGTGGTTGGCGGGAGTGAGTGGGACCATTTCAGTAACACTGGTCTGAATGAGTTTAATCATTACAATACAATACAATAAAATACAATAAAACTTTATTGTCCACCATGGTGGAAATTTGTCTTCGGCTCACCACAGTAAAATACAAACTTGCAAAACATTAAAGCTGTCATCAGCCTTTGGCAGTAGGAACAAGCATACATCTGGCAGTGGAACCTGTTTGGAATTATGCCTTCAAGAGTCAAAAGTAGAGTTTTGATAAAAGCATGGCATGCATCCAAAAAAGCGGAATAATATCTATGATTTACGTATAATACAATTCATTAAATTGAAAATACTCAGAACATTCATCACCAGAGTTAGAACAAAATTAAAATGTTTGGCCAGAAGAACCTTTCTGTGTCACAAACATTTTGTGCATTATATTTATATAATGGTTTGTTCGTCAGCAGACAAAAGAGGAAAGTCCTCACTGAGAAAGGAATTTAAAAATAATCCCTGTACTTACAACATATCCTTATTACAATCCTTATAATCTTCTCTATTCAGACAGAAATGATATCAAACACGTTGACTTTCCATCAGTGACAGTTTGTTTTCTTCTCCGTGCCCACAGGCAACCTGGAGAGCCTGCAGTTGAGAATGGCTTCATCCCTTACCTGGGCTGTGCTCTGCAATTTGGGGCAAACCCTCTTCAGTTCCTCCGCAGCCGCCAGAAGAAATATGGCCATATTTTCACCTGCAAAATCGCTGGCCAGTACATCCACTTCCTGTGTGACCCCTTCTCTTACCATTCAGTCATCAGACAAGGAAGGCATCTGGACTGGAGGAAGTTCCATTTTGCTACATCTGTCAAGGTAGATTTAGAGGATTTTATCATGTTGTGTTCTGTTGCGATATTGCACTCTTAGAAATAAAGGGTGCTATGTAGAACCATATAAGATTCTTCGGCTTGGGGCGGTGCTTGTTCTCATATAGGAGAACCCAGACCTTTTGGCTCCTGGCCTCCCCCTTTCCTGTCTATCTCTACTGATCTATCAAATAAAGGCATAAAACGCCAAAAAAAATATACTTTAAAAAAAAAAGATTCTTCGGCTTGTTCTCATAGGAGAACCCTTTTTGGCTCCTGGAACCATTTTGAAGGGTTCTACGTAGAACCCAACTTAAAGGGTTATACCGAGAACCCAATATAAAGGGTTATATCTAGAACCAACACATAAAGGGTTCTACCTAGAACCATCTGTGAAAGGTTACACCTAGAAGCCCCAATGAGAGGTTCTACAAAAATCCCAAATAAAATGTATTATTATTATTATTATTATTTATGGCGTATTGGTTTCACCCAGAAGCCTTACTGGGGGTTTCATCCAGAAAATATCCCACTTCTTAGGGTTTCATCTAGAACCAAGAACCCTTTTACTGGAACCCTTAGTGTTACCAAGAACCCTTGAAAAGCCCTTTCTTCAGGAAGGGGTTTTTCAGAAGCAAATGGTTCCAGGTAGAACCTCAGCCCTTGTAGAAGAACACTTTTGGAGCCCTTATTTCTCAGAGTGTACTCTTATTACATAATCCCATCATGCTTCCTCCTGTCTTCACCAGGCGTTTGGCCATGACAGCTTCGATCCTCGCCACGGCCACACCACAGAGAACCTCCACCAAACCTTTCTGAAAACTCTGCAGGGTGAGGCTCTACCCTCCCTGATAGAGACCATGATGGTGCACCTGCAGGATGTCATGCTGAGGTCAGACACACTCAGCCCCAGCAAAGACCACTGGGAAGTGGATGGCATCTTCGCTTTCTGCTACAAGGTTAGTAACTGGACTTAAGGCAGACAAGGATGACTAAAAACACTGGATGTTTGGCACTAAGAGTGGACAGTCTGGACAAAATAACTTTGACCTTTTGTATGACAACTGCAACTGAATCTTAACTCTTAACTTGTCCTACTGTTACTCAGGTCATGTTCGAATCTGGCTACCTGACCCTTTTTGGAAAGGAGCTGGGTGAAGATAAGTGTCAGGCTAGGCAGGCAGCCCAGAAAGCTTTGGTCCTCAACGCTTTGGAGAATTTCAAAGAGTTTGACAAAATCTTCCCTGCATTAGTGGCTGGGCTGCCCATCCATGTCTTCAAGAGTGCCTACAGTGCCAGAGAGGTTCGTGGACTTTTCCTACTATGTAAACTAACAAAAACATACACTTACACAATACATGCTGGCAGTCTTCCTTGTAATATTTGTATAACTTCTTTCTGTATTTATTCCCTCAAATGTATAGAACCTAGCAAAGACCATGCATGCTGAAAACTTGTCCAAGAGGAAGAACGTGTCCGATCTGATCTCTATGAGGATGATCCTGAATGATTCCTTATCTACCTTCAATGATGTGAGCAAGGCAAGAACTCACGTAGCGCTGCTTTGGGCTTCACAAGCAAACACCCTGCCCGCTACCTTCTGGAGTTTATTTTATATGATAAGGTATGTTGATAGGCTCTCTTATTCAGTACCTTAGGCTCTGTCTTTGATTGCAACAACAAAAAAACAGCCACAATGGTGGATCTCAGTGTAGACTGGAATTCCCAAACCAGTCTAGACCAAGTCTTAGACCAAGATCACAAATACGATTCTTTGGCTTATTACTGTCAAATAAATAATACACTCTAAACATGTCTATATGCTATAGACATGTTTTGCTCTTTAATCTACACTCCAAATGTCTCAAAGTCTCAATGAAGCTAAGAAGTTCTTTGCACAGATGCAATATCTGTTACTGCATAGGTTGTGAAGAATTGTTAACCCCTACCAGTGACTTACGGGTTGTGGTTTCTGTACTCAGGAGTCCTGATGCAATGAAAGCAGCTCGTGAGGAAGTGCAGAAAGTTTTCAAAAGTTCCGGTCAGACAGTTGACCTCAGCGACCCCACACTGAAACTTACCAGGGACCAGCTGGACAACATGCCTGTTTTGGGTAAGATTTTCCACCTGAAATAGAATTTGTTTCAACAACAACTGCACTTTGCATTCACATTTTGTCCTGCTGAGACTGAAACCAACCACTGTGTTCAGGGAGTTTTTGTCCAGTCTGAGATTAAACAACATATGTTCCTTTTAAATAGAGAAATGAACTACATTTGTGTTTTTCTGTTTATAGACAGCATCATAAAAGAAGCCATGCGTCTTTCCAGTGCTTCCATGAATGTGCGTGTCGCCAAGGAAGACTACCTGCTTCACCTTGACAATCAAGAAGCTTACCATATCAGGAAAGATGATGTCATTGCACTTTATCCGCCCATGCTGCACTATGATCCCGAAATCTACGAGGATCCCTGTGTAAGACTGCTTTTTAACGCCTACTGAATCATTGAGAAACTATCTTTAGGAGCTTCTTCCTTCTGAAAACTCATCTTCTGTTTTTCTGTGTCTCTTTGTCCTGCAGGAGTACAAGTTTGATCGTTTCTTGGATGAAACGGGTCAGGAGAAAACTGCCTTTTACCACAGTGGGCGACGGCTACGGTACTTCTACATGCCCTTTGGCTCTGGGGTCACCAAATGTCCTGGCCGATTTTTTGCTGTGTATGAGATCAAGCAGTTCCTCAGTCTGGTTCTGTCCTACTTTGATATGGAACTACTGGACCCTGCAGTCAAAGTCCCACCTCTTGACCAGTCGCGTGCTGGACTTGGAATACTCCAACCTACCTATGATGTGGACTTCAGGTACAAGCTGAGATCAGACCACTAGTCTCTCTCTTTGTCAGATGGAGTGACTTATGTATATTGCACATAGCATATATATATGTATATATATATGTATATATTTAAGATGTTAATGAAGATGCGTTGCTGCATATGTAAATTATACATTTTTGTTGCTTCAATTTTGTGCTGAAGTGCAAAACACTGTGTCTGGTAGCATCTTCAGTTCCTGTGGAAAGACAGACCTAGAGTCATGTAAATTTATACTGTGAATGTGTTTTTAGACTTCCTCTTAGTGTTCAAGGTGGTAGCTGCGGCCTGGATTACAACCTGTAATCGATGTTTCAAGCATTTGAAAGATGTTTTTTTTTTTTATATATATCAAAAAGGAAATTAATAGCACCAGGCAAAAAATGAAATGGTCTAAGTCATCAGTAATGAATGATGAGATAAGTGGCTTGCACTAAATCGGCTATGCAAAGACCCCGGTATGCTCCCTTGAGAACTATTGTAAGTTTGCATTTGCACTCTTTTGTAAATACTACAATTTTAATGTATGTGAAATGTCAGCATTGACTATTAAAGTTAAAGTTGAAATGTACTCCTTCTCTGCGTGTTCATCACATGGCATGAAAAACTCATAATTGTTATTTGTCTATGGATATTCTCATTCATCCAGGCCATTGTTATCTCTGGGCACTCTAGACACATACAAGTCCAGTTGCCTTTGATTCAATTTGTTGGCCAGAGATCTGTTCTCATTTCAATTAATCAATCAATATCCTTTATTTAACCAGGTAAAAAAAAACTCTGAGATTTAAAACCTCTTTTCCAAGAGTGACCTGGCCAAGACGGCAGCACACAAGCATCTCAGTTGCACAACGCACAAGACTCAAATAAAATACAATCACACATTTATTTGGTACATTGACGTCAGGACATTTAATTTATCAAGTGCAACTGCTGAGGCAACAATTTTTTCTTCAATGAATGCAGTTATCAGTATCATTTTCTGCCTTCACCTTCACCCTGCAATAGGAGATACAGATCAACCTTGGACTTTGCTCCTCTGGCTTTTCAGGTTCAGTGTCAATTCATTTTTATCAGATTGTTGGCCAATACTGACCTTTATAATGACCTCTACCCTCTCAGTGTCGTGATCGCAAGACCTGCTATATAACAGTATCAGTTTGTAGTTCTGGTGCATCAAAAAAGAAAGAATCAAACAATGCTGACTGATTTATGACATGAAGTTGGCTGAACTTTATTTGCAGGTGAAGGTTTTTTTTTGTTGCGCAACAGGAATTCTCTCTTTTCAAACTGCACTCCAAGATTTATAAGGGAGTAATTCATTAATTGTCATTAACGAATGCCTTATTATGCTGTTAATTATATGGCAGTTGCACACATGATTAAATAACTTGTCACAGACCTCAAAATGCAAGGTTAAGCCAGAGACATAATCACCTCCAAAAATAGGTCATTTCAACAATTAAAATTAAAATTAAAATGACCTACTTTACATGAAAACATTTTTGTTGTGCCTCCATGTCGACATTCCCCCTGAATGATTCTAAGGAACTTGAGGTTAGAGAATTGCTTTAATGATGCAGAGGTGTTTTATTTCATTTCCTCACAGTCTGAAGGTTTTTGTATCAACAAAGTTCATCCCTTGCGTATGTGTGTGTATCATGTAGATGCTGAACAAACAGATAATAAATCAATACATTTGTACACCTGTCTCAGTGCTCCATCACGTGTAGTGTTATGCAAGTGTTTTGGCGAGTTTCAGAAGAACTTGGTTGTCGTTTTCCCTTCCAGGGTCCAGGTTGCTGAGATAGCAGATCCACTTGCACATGGCTTGTGCACCTCCAGGAGTGTTGGTCTTTATGTGTCAAAACAAATGTTGAAATCAAAATGGATGAACAGAAATCTTTTTTCATTTTCTTATTGTTTTTATGATCTTTTTTTTTTGCAGACAACCAATAAGACATGAAAAGAAAAACAGTTTTCACCCCATTAACACCCTTCCCCCATCCTCCTCCCGATTGGCATATTGAGAACAGAATTGTTCAATCAATCAAAACCAAATAAGCAATAATAATAATTAAAAAAACAACAACACAGACAAAACAAACCAAAGAAAAGTACCAAAGCACTCACTCATACATCATTCATTGGGGAGCGTACCCATGTTCCCCAGGTCCTGTGTTCCCTGATCAGGGAATGTAGGACCATCTTTTTGAAAAAGGGTCCTATGTTCCCCGTTTTTCCCAAAAAAGGGTCCTATGTTCCCCGTTTTTCCCAAAAAAGGGTCCTATGTTCCCCACTGTTACTGGTCGATGAACTCTCTTCTTATCTGGACTCTCTCTCTACCTATCTGGCCTGTCTAACCTCTACCTAGTCTTTTTTTTTTTTTTTTTTACTAAACTTAACCAACTCCTTTCTTCATTGCCTAAACCCAACCAATGGGACAATTACACTTCTCACTCAAAGTCACAACTTCTCATTCAGAAATAGACAAACATCTACAAAGTCACAACTCCACTTCCAGTTATGAGTACACAAATTGCATGTTTTCCAGTTATGGGTCCCATACATCAAACTGCAGAAGAAAGGCATTAAGTTTCCCAGGTCCTTTGCCCTCACAAAAAAGAGTAAAATCCAGAACAACCCGACTCCAGAACAGCACATACCCACAAACTGTCAGACTCCTCAACACTTCGAAAACATTATTTTAGAGAGGCAGGTTTTTGTTTGTGCCATATTTATTTATTTATCTAGGCTTTTATTATTGATTGATGATCCACTGGAAGGATGGACAGGGTATTGTTTTAATGTACCACCTGGAGATTATCTATTTATTAGCACTTTAATTGGATGACCTGGATGTTGTGTTTTTATGTTTTTTTCATTTTCAAACCAATCAACAATGTTGTTTGTAAAGTTTTGAATAGGTTTTTTCATGCAGTACACAAGAAATAAGCAATTTTTTGCACAAGTTTCAATATTTTTTCATGCAATAAAGTAACCCTTTAAATCCCCGGTCTGTGGTCAGTTTATCCGTGAAGGTCGCTCCAACGTTTTCAGAGAAGTGCTGAGCCACCTGTTTTGTTTTGTTTTTTTCAGGACAATTGGTTTGGAATATTGATTATTCATTTCATTTATAAATCAAAAAATGCAGCTGTATTTTGAAAATGAAAAAAGACTTTTAATCCATTTTAATTTCAAACATGAGACACATTTGTTTCGATAAAGATGAGGCGTGATCAGTGTTCATACATGCAGAATGTTGATCTCTTGTGGTTAAGTTAGGTTCAACTTTATTCATTTGTCAAATCATAAAAATACATACATACATAAAAATATTGCGACCTCTGCTTGCTGGATAAAACAGGCTGAAAGTGCTGGATGGTGGACAATAAAAGATGAAAGCAGTTTTAAAGTGCAGTTTAAGTGGTCAGCTGAAAATGACGGGACAACCGCGTCCATCTCCCAGCCATACTTCAGCATGGTAAATTGAGTCATTTAGTATGCGGAACAGGAGGCACCGTCGCATCGTCTTGATTGGCCGGAGGAACAGGAGGCGGATCCTAGGCTCCATGGCTCCAGGTCTCATTGGTGCGGCGGGGTTCCTGACTGGACTGGCTTCCTCTGCCGCTTCCTGCCCGGGGGATTCCAATGTCCAGCCAGGACTGCACTCGAGGCCGCCTCGAGGCCATGCCTTGCTCCGTGTGGAATTGTGTGGGCTACACTCTTAGACATAAAAGTGCTATGTAGAACCATATAAGGTTCTTCGGCTTGTCCTCATAGGAGAACCCTTTTTGAGGTTCTACCTGGAACCCTTTTGGAGAGTTCTACCTAGAATCCAACTTAAAGGGTTATACTAGGAACCCAACATTAAGGGTTATATCTAGAACCCAACACATAAAGGGTTCTACCTAGAACCATCTGTGAAAGGTTACACCTAGAACCCCCAATGAGAGGTTCTACAAAAATCCCTTTTATGGCGTATTGGTTTCACCCAGAAGCCTTACTGGGGGTTTCATCCAGAAAATATCCCACTTCTTACGGTTTCATCTAGAACCCACACAGGGAATTCCACCAAGAACCCTTTTACTGGAACCCTTAGTGTTACCAAGAACCCTCGAAAAACCATTTCTTCTGGAAAGGGTTTTTCAGAAGCAAATGCTTCCAGGTAGAACCTCAGCCCTTGTAGAAGAACACTTTTGGAACCCTTATTTCTAAGAGTGTACTGATGGAGCATTTCTGTTCCCTTCTTCTTTATGGCCATGTGCCACTCGTGGTTCACCTGATGTTATCTTTGCCATTGTTGCCTCCAGCCTCCGTCTAGGTTTTATGTTATTTCCATCCAACCCCTCCCAAATCGAGTCGAGTTGCAACAAGTTTTTTTAATATTGCAGACGTTCATTATGTCCAAACGTAGTATTTAGTATTCCTTTATTTTTCAAGACAAGAAGCTGTTTCTCATACCTTGATGGCAACATTCATTAAAATGATTTGTTCAAAAAATGTGTTCACCGAATCGTTGAGTGCTTAGCAGGGGCCCTGACTGCATAGTACATTGTTCTCCAACTCCCTGAACTGATACACAGCCAAACAATGAGTCACTAGGTCATGATTCACATTCACTCGTAACACGTTCACCGCACTTGCTGAGGGACGTGCGTGGTAACAGATTTCGGCGTGTTATTCCGCCTCCTTCAGAACTGTCGCCATGATGTCAGACGGTGACGTGCCTTACCAGCTGGTGTTACGCTATGGTTACGCCTCTGTGAAGTCCTGCCAGCTTTGACAGGATTTCCCCGCTCTACGGGATGAAAGTAACAAAGTGCAGCTTCTCTTCAAAGTCAAATTTCACCAACGTCATTTCACATTTTTACAAAATAACACCTTGTACTGACAGAGAACACATGTGAGATAGTAGTTACAAACAACAACACTATCTTTTTAAATGGCGTCTTTTTGAAAAATGTTACTTTTGACCCAGCTCTCCCCCCAAATCAACCAAGTCTTATTTCTCCGATTAGAAACATGCTAGAGTGATGACACTCACACTGCACATGCACAGTTAGAATAGAATAGAATAGAATAGAATAGAATAGAATAGAATGGAGAATACTTTATTCATCCCCCTGGAGGGAAATTCAAGTCACAAGAACACAACACACAGGACCTGAAATGATATAAATACAAAGTAAAAGTATGGCATTGTGCATCTTGATGGTTGCTCCTCTGACCTGTGAGTCTTGTGTAGAGGGTGGGCTACAGCTACATTTCCTGATGTTCCTGTCCCTTGTTACCCCAGCAGACAATGGCAAACAATGTAACACAACAATGATGGGCAGACACACTTACTTACATTACAGATGTCAAAGGACCTGAGGCTTATTTCAAGTGAATATTTGTTTGAGACAAGTGAAAATGATCTAAAAACAAGTTCATTTTTAGGTGATGAGTCTTATTTCAAGTGGAAAGAGATGAGTTTTGACTAGAAGACATTTGGACAAGAAAAAGGACAAGGCAAGGCAATTTTATTTGTATTGTTTATTTGTTCTTGGAAAGAGTTTGAGTTTTTTTTACTTGTGTGAGTGGTGGTCTTATTTCAATTGAAGTGGAAAGGGATGTTTTGACTAGAAGGGAGACATTTGGACAAGAAATGACTCTTATCCGGGAGGTGTGGGTTCGGGGACCTCTTCAATTTTTGTTGGCAGGATCCATGGAAACTAGTGTATTGTTTATTTGTTCTTGGAAAGAAGAGATGTGACAGTTGAGGTTCCTGTCACTATGCCTCCAGTTGATCATGTGCCCTGGCTACTTGGCCAAGGGGATGTCCCTTTGGCCAAGTGGTTGCCGCACATGACTCTTTCCCGGGAGGTGTGGGTTCGATCCCCGTCCGGGACCTCTTCACCTTGCTACACTTGTATGGCACCTTTGTAAACCAAGAATAGAAAAGACACATTCAGCTTCAGCTCCTGCTCAACAAAGTTGTTTTAGAGGTATGAAAGTTTTTGAAAGGTTTTATGAGCTGCATTTTTGTCATATTATCCTAATTTGGCCTGGCCTTATTTGGCTTTTTATCAGCAAAAATCAAACATGACTTTCATACGTATTTCACTGAAGTGGAATCACACCTGCATTCAAATGAAAGCTTTCTCCTACCTTAGAATGAGTTGTTACAAGTCGTTACAAATATACAAGGGGGGGCACAGAACCACGGCCGCCATGTTGAATCGTGGTTTTTTACGTTCAATGGCAGCGTGATCGTAGGTAATCATGGAAACTCAGCAGAGCTGTCGGCTCAGGGAGAAAGTTCCAGGTAGCGCCTGTTAAAACTGTCACCACTAGTGTGAAGAAGGACGGAGGCTCTGGTGTTGCATTCAGGTGCAGTCAGACACCTGAATGACGCCGTCGGCAAACCAACCAGATGTCATTTTACTCCACCAGAGAAAGATGGTAAAACAATACCACATCACCATGACAACATATTGTTTAGCCTGGTGCTGGTGGAACACTTGTTTACATATAGTTCACCTGAATGCAACATCAAGAATACCGATATGCAACCGCACCGCTACTGTAGATGGGGGCAATTCCTACATACTGGGGCTTTAAGCTAATCACCAAATCAACAAAATGAAAATGCTATCAAAGCTTTAGACTTATGTAATATTTACAACCTATTTGTATAACGTAGATTACACCGGCACATCTTTCTGTGTTCTCTTTGTATATTGTTCTCTATACTATTTGTATCTCCACTCCTTATAGACAAATAAAGCATTGTGTTTGGAAAAAAAAACGCAACAAGGCCAGTAAGAAATTTGAAAATGAAGTTACTATCTCGAGTTTTTGGGTTGGGTCATCCATTGTCATCCATTATCATCATTGAGTTTGAAAGTGTGAACGGGTTGTGGCAGGACTGTGTGACAAGTATGTATGCTTTCACATTGCAACTCCCTGTCAATGTGACTGTTGTTCCAGTTTTCCCCCATTTGTCATCTCTGCCAGGCAGGAATGTGTCTTCTCTAGATTGGGAATGGAATCTGATCACCATCACTAGGAGAAAACAGACGTATTGGAGAAGAATTATGAGATCTTAGCTGAATTTTCTTCTAAGTCTTTCTTTTACCTCGTGTTCAGGAGACTTACATTAGATTTATTTAGTAAAATCTCTTTTTCTGATCGGAGTGATGAGTTACTTTCATTTTGACATTTGAGAAGAATAATGAGACTGAGAGAGTCATAGCTGAGTTCTTTAAAGGGATAGTTCACCCAAAATTTCACTCATTATCTATGTCGACTAAGAGCTGTGAGAATTTTCAGAGTCCTCCGTTCCTTCTCTGAGTTACGGGGGGGTCCATGCAATAGTTTTGTCCATATAATGGTTGTGAATGGACACCACTTTTCTTCGTCCAAAAAGAAACACAAAAAAACATCCAAATATCTCCATGCTGCTCATCTGTAATGTCCCTCTTGTATTGAAGCCCTCACATGAGAAATTGTAGTTACTTGAAACCATCAACCAATATAATTAGCATAATTAACTAAGATAGTTTTCATTGCTCCACATTATTTTGTCTATATTATTCCACTTGAGTCATATGATAGGCTATACTTACTAATTGCACAAAAATAAATTAAAATAAAATAAAATATACCGGAGTTGGACTGAAAAAAAGAAAAGAAAAAGAAAGACACACTCAGAACAGGCTGGACTCGAACCCCTAGTGCTACTTATCTACCATCTACCATGTTGTCCCTGTGTGATGTTCAGGGACAGGTGGACAGTCTGAGAACAGACTCGAACCCCTGCTACTTATCTGCAGTGGTTTCAATGACTCTACCAGGGGAGCTAAAGCCACTAATAATAATAACAACTAATAATAATAATAAAAAAAACTGTGTTCTTCATGGCATAATGAAAATAAATGATTAGAATAGATTAAATAGGCTATATGAAAACACACAAAATAACAACATTTCATTCTGTTGCCTTTTATTCAACAATTTCCCATTTCCCATCCACATACCCTCGCTGGTCAGAAATAGGCTACGTGTTTTGAACTTAAAAGGCTCCATGACCTTTCTCTCCTCATCAGAACTGGCCCCTTCACTGTCGCGAAGTCTCCGCCAGTTATTCCATCAGGATTGGACAAAACTATTAAATCCTTATTTCATCTTCATTAAATAACATGAGTGTCAACAACCTACTACTAACTACTGTTAGAAACTAATTAAAAAATTGCAAGACCACATATAAATATTCAGTCGACAATTTAATAAATAATAAAATAAATAGATGTATCCTATTGATAAAGGCGGCTACTACAACGGTAACGCAGTCTGTGTTGATGTCATGGTGGAATCAAATGCAAATGACGAAAATGCAGTTTGTTATTTCCTGTCCTGACAGTGGAGGCAGCCTGAGCGTGGAGCCTGCACCAGAAGCAGCCTGACGGTGGAGGTCTGCAGCCAGACCCCCCTCGGAGGGCTTCAGAGAGCAGTCTGAGGAAAGGAGCTGGACTTGTGACTGGTGTATTTTCAAAATGTAGCAGTACACATGTTGTCTAGGTGCTAAACTATCCATGCAGTCTCACATTTCTGAACACAAAATTGCAATATGGATAGGAACATGGATTATGCCATTGCTCCACATTCAGGGCCGGCCCTAGGATTTTGGTGGCCCTAAACAAGATTTTTGTTTGTGGCCCACTCTATGCGCAAACACCAAATCACTGGTTAAAACTGAATACAGACATGTTTATGCCCTCTGAGGTTTGAGGCCATTTTCTCGACTTTTACATATTTTCTTAAATGTATCTTTTTAAGATAATGCCATGTAACAATAAAGTGTTTAATGTATGCTGTAAGCACACTGAGGCCAATTTGTCCAAAAACTGTATAATATTAGATCTATACACTAGGCTATATAAAGAAATAATTTAGGCCACATGTTGGAAATTTCAGGTCTGCTTTCTGAAAACAAATCCCTTGTGAAAACACACCTTCAGTCATGAGAATGAAGTGTTTTGGTGCTTGAAATAGGATATGAATATAGCATTATATAGGCTAAGTGTAGAAAACAAGTCTAAAATGAAAATTTTGTTGTCATTCTACCATTCTATTTTCATCAAATTGTGGTGGTCTGGGAAAACCCTTCACATGGTGGGATTTTTGACATTTTAATTTTTTAGTATACTGTATTTCCATAAACTAGAAGTTTTCAGCCTTTCATAACTGTTTGAATACTGTAACTGAGATAGCCCTCTCAGTTATGGGCCCTGTAATCTATTATGACCAAAAAACTTCAAAGTGAGAAAAATGGCTTTAACTAGAACATTGCTGTTTTAACCCTAAAGACCAGTGTTTTACAAAACATTAAACAACTTCTGAACCGTTTATGATAGAGCCAAGCTGTAAACTGTATCTGAATTGTGTGATTTCCAGCTTTCCAAGGGTCCCTTCCATTTGGTTTTCTTAAAATATTTATTCACCACGATGTAGTAGAGAATTCAAAGTACCTTTCTGATCATGTGGCCCCCACCTAACGGCTGTGGCCCTAAACAACCGCATAGAGTGTTTATGCCAGGGGCCACATTATGCACAGGTAACCATGGCTCTGCGGCAGTGAAGTTCTGGAGAATTGAAAAAGTCTCACACTCTGCAAGAGGTGGTGACATCATCACTACTTCGGAGAAAGGCAGTTTCCATCCACACACTGAACATGGTGGAGCCCTTGGCCGAAATGAGGAAGTGACATTATGAAGTCACTACTTCAGAGAAAGGCAGTTTCCGTCCACACAATTTTAATTCTGGGTAGGCCAGTACAAAATCACATGGGCCGTCTTTTCTCAGAAGGACAGTGCATTTTATCTAACGCATCACTATTAACCATTTTACTGGAAAGGCAAGGCAAGGCAATTTTATTTGTAGGCTATAGCCCGTTTTTCACAATGCACAACTCTTTTTTTTTGTAACTTGTTCTTGACCAACACAACTTATGATACATACAGATGAAATGATCCTTCCTGCCACTAATGATAAACTGTATTTAACTGCACATGTAAACAATAAAACTCTGCAGCTCCGTGTCGTCCCTGTGTGATGTTCAGGGACAGGTCAGGACAGTCTGAGGACAGAGCTTTGAAGTTGAATGAAATGAAATGAACTGAAATGCCCCTGTGACTGTGACAGGTCTGTAGCTACAGCTGATCAGCTGTAGTAGGAAACTCCACTGTTCTCAGCTCCACCACAACAAGTGCTTGAAAATAAATAAATAAATAAAGGGATAGTTCACCTGGCCTGATAGAACTGAGAAAAGTACTGTGCAGCAGTATTTGTCCATATAATGGTTGTGAATGGACACCACTTTTCTTTGTCCAAAAAGACACACCAAAAAACATCCAAATACCTTATTTTGTGGTTTAATGTCCCCAATGTTAGAAGAATGCATGACGGTCTTTGTACAAATGGCTGGATTTAAAACTAGATTTCTGTACAGGAATGAGTGAACTGAGACACTGTTTTGACCACAAACAAGTCCAAATATTTAATAAAACTTTTTTTGGAGGCTTCAATACAAAGGGATTTAACAAGACATGCAGTATGGAATGTTGTTTTATTTTGGACCAAAAAGTGGTGTCCATTCAACCATTATATGGAACAAAAGTCGTGGATTCAGAGAAGAACGGAGGACTCAAAATTGGAAGCTCTCACATGGTGAGAAGATAATGAGAAATGAAATTTCAATTTTGGGTGAACTATCCCTTTAATTAAGCTCTGGTAGTGACTGGCTCAACTACTGGAGGACATGATGAGTTTGCTGAATGAAATTTCCATTAATCTGATAAGCTGTACTGGTTTAAAAATATCTTGCAGCGACCATAACAAACCTACTGCTATGACTATAGGGATTATGGCAATGGGCCAATTTGCCAAAATGTTGAACTATCCCTATAATAACATTTATAAATCAATTAACACGACAAGCTGCAACAACAGTTATTACATTTGGGTTGTTTTTGCCTGTTGTATATCAGCATTAACAAGTCTCAAAATCCAGTTGCTAAAGGTGCTGGGCCTAGACTTTATTTTGTGACCTCCAATAACCCGATCAGTGTGTGGTAACCTCTGTAATCCAGACACAAACAGCTGACTCCGCACTAGGCAATAAGGATGCAGAGTCATGTAGCAATGTGAATTAATGAGTAATACATGGGTGATGGGTGCTGCTGAGAGCGCACAAGTCAGCTGCTTCTCACAATTCTGTTATTCACAGTCACACTGGAAAGTGTGAATGTGTCAACTAAAGAACTAGACTCCACAGATCTGATCATTTATTTTACTCAGTTTTGGTAATAATGTTACATTGAACATCTGAATTAACAGAAGTCAATAAAAGTATAGTTTAATCTGTCTGCATTATGTATGTTTTGCAGTTGTTGTTTTTTTTTTACCTGCAAGGAGCGGCCTAAATTGTAGCTGAATTGATCAAATATGGAACAACACTGAGTTTACAAGTGCAAAGTCTCAATTAAAACTGTAGGGCCAAAGCCCACCAGAGGATACTGTTTGAGGGCTTCCCCATGTTTGTTGTTGTTTTTTTTATCCAGTTGTAGGTATAAGAGATTTGGATTCACCAATCCAGACAATGTTGCTGGTGTAGTGTCTAAAGGCCCTAAGACGATGGTGTAATGGTATCATCCTTTTTATCTGGCATTTGTTTAATCTATTAAACTCAATGTTTCAGAGGATGGTTTCCACTTTTTCAACCATTTTTTCAATTATTGATTCATGTAGAAAATCTATGTTTACAGGTATTCCAGGACCATGATTTAAAACTATAAGTTTATAAGATTTTTTATTATTATTTTCTGAAATTAAACTGAATGTGTTGGGGTTTTCTAACTGCATGCAATCAGTACAATCAGCAACACCAAGAAAAGCTACAGAACAAACCACTGCATGCTACTCAAAGTAGAGATCATTGTAATGACTCATATGGTCTAAAGGGACAATGTGGCCAAAAGACCAAACAAAAACTAAGTTGAAACTTCAAGATTATTTCAAGTTTATTTGTATAGGCCATTTTTACAAACAGTTTGTCTCAAAGGGCTTTACATGGCATCACAGCAACATCCTCTGTCCTTAGACCCTCACATCCACTGAGGAAAAACATAGGAAACCCCTGACCTAACCTAACCCTGAAGCCACTTCCTCTATAATGTAAGGGCTGAGGTGTAGCCAGTGTGGCAGGAAGTGACGTGATAAGACGTCACTCTAAAAGATGGCAGATAACAATCAATCATAAACATTTAGGGATAGTTCACCCAATATTCAAATTTCACTCATTATTTACTCACCCTCATGTCGACTGGGAGAATTTCCTCCTTCTTGTATTGAAGCACCGACATGAGAAATTGTTCAGAAAAAAAAGTCTATATTTTAAGCTTGTTGCAGAAGCTCCCAGTGTCTCAGTTCACTGCTCTTCCATCTTCCAGTGGAACAATTTCTCATGTGGGGGCTTCAATACAAGAGGGACATTACAGACGAGCAGTATGGAGGTATTTGGATGTTTTTTGGTGTGTCTTTTTGGACCAAGAAAAGTGGTATCCATTCAAAACAATTATATGGAAATTTGAATTTTGGGTGAACTATCCCTTTAATAAGGCAATCATGCAGCAGAAAATTCAAAATCTCTCCCAGTTAAAACAAATAATTAAAAGTGATTGAAAAAACAAACAAACAAAACAAAACAAAAAAACATAGTGGGCCGTCAAATCATTTTCAAAAAGTATGAGTTTTGTAGAAATATTTTTTCTTCATGCATAAAAAATAAGCCTGGACGATACACACAAAACGATCTCCAGTCGGAACACGCGATCATGATTATCAGCTATGGACATGTTTCCGTTTGATATCATACGGGAAATAAATGGGACAGCTGTCAGTCAGTCTGGTTTGACACACCGCCGCCTGTCGCGAGTGTGTACAACATTTTTTTTACATTAAAGCTAAAGATTTGATGAAACATTTCATTCTGCAGGTAGCCTAGTCCTAACTAATGCTAACATTGAACAGAGAATAGCATGAACATCTTTATAATGAAAATATTAGAATAAAAAATATATATCAAAATGAAATGAACAGAATAGTGTTTCTGGAGAGTTAAAAATAGGAAAACAACAAATAAATCAAACCAAACTGTGGAAATTAAATGAAATAAAGATGAAAATAATAATTAAAGCCTTCTGTTATTGAATTTAGTCAGGATGCTCCTCCAACTGGAAAGCTGTGTTACAGTTTTGGAGTTTCTAAATGCCCCCTTTTATCAATAAATTAAAAAAGAAAAAGGTCTGAATTATTTGGTCGATGTAGGGAAAATTCAAAATCTCTCCCAGTTAAAACAAATAATTAAAAGTGATTGAAGTCAGCTTGGATGCTCTAAAGGGAGGCACTGAGGTATTTTGCCTAAAATACTCAAATATTCATCCGGCTCCATGTCTGTGCAAAGTTTTTCAGTTCATAGCCTGTTTAGGCCATCATAAAAACCATTATGTTCCAAAAACAATAGGTTCCACACCCTCAGGTGGGCCTGCGTCAAACTGTTGCGATAAACCTTTGTGCTGTTTTGCATGACAGGCATGAATATTGATAACATGTAGGCCCTGACCTGAGGTAACAGAGAGAGGTTACAACACGTGAAACATGTATGACATCACCAGTAGAATTGAGTAACAAGATAAAAACAAAAAGTATTAAGACACTGCAGTGGATTTCTAAAAAAAAAGTTAAGAGCTGTAATACGTCATGATGACCCACCTGTCTATTTTAACATCTTTATCCAAGGCTTTGATGTGTTCTGCTGAAGTCATTGTGTTGCTCACGTGTGAGTCAAAGTGTTAGTGGAGCCTGAAGTGGTGACGGAATGTGTCGACCCAGCAGGATTCAGTCAGCCCTATCGGCCTAAACATGAGCTAGTTAATTAAAAACATGCTATTGTGTCATTCAGGTCAAAGAGTCAGTGGAAGAGGGGGAAGCCAAGGAAGTTATGGTTCATAAAGCCCTTTTCCTATCATGTGTGTGCGCACAACCACACACGTGTGTGAGTATGTACATGATGACACAGAATGGCCCCTTCCGTCACTCTGTATAAACACTGTGTTAAAGCAAACATTGAGAAATATCAGTTCGAACTGGAAAGGCCTCCACTCGACTCTGCAGCTTCCAGGTCTGAAAGGTTCCTTTGGGTCAAACAGAGAGAAAAGTGAACTCAGGTCTGAGGTCTTCCACATCCACCTACCAAACTCCACTTCATCACACCATCCACTCCACCCCCGCAACTTTTATGAATACAAATATCTTGAAAACAGCGATCCAATCGATAATATTATCACATCTTGACTATTGTCCAGCAGTTTGGTCGAATACCACTGGAGACATGTTAAAAAGGATACAGAATAGAGCGGCCCGCACAATATTAAAATGTGACTATAGGACAAATGTAATCTCTATGCACAAAAAACTTAACTGGTTACTGGTCAAAGACAGACTACTGTACTCACTTCCCACTTGTTATTAGAAATATTTCAGTCCTAAGGAAACCTGCTACTCTGTTTGAAAACCTTGCATTTAGTGCAGAAAGCCATAATTACATCACAAGACATGCAGCTATTGGAAACTTTACGATACCCAAAGCGAGATCTAATGCCATCAAACGCACTGTGTTGTATAGAGGTATGAAAGAATGGAACTCATTGCCTAAAAATATTAAACTGACCACTAACATAAAGCAATTCAAACTATTAACAAAAAAGTACTTAGCAAAATAGTAATACAATAGTAATATAATAGTAATATGTGGTAGATTTTTTGTTTTTGTATTTTTTTTCTTGATTTTTTTGTTATTTTTATGCATATGATGTATGTATTTTTGTATTATTTGTATTCATTGTTATTGTTTGGACCCCAGGAAGAATAGCTAAATGGGGATCCGCATAATAAACTAAAACTAAACTAAACAACTTGTGTGGTACAAAAAAATCATGAGTAATGATAGTGAACAATAGGCCTGTTGAGAAATATTTATTTGTGCTTTTTTTTAACACTGACTTAAAGCTATGGTGCACGATTTGAAAGAGGATGAGAAAAATGTAAAAACATTCAGAGCGGCGGTGTGCAGGGTGCAGACCCCGCTCAGGGAGACTCGATGCAGCACCAGAACCAGTAATAAGGACAGCAACACATTCTGTGCTTCTGTACTGTGCTTCTCTGAATCCTAGTGGGATTTCAGCGGCAGACCGACCGGGGTGGGGGCCGGGGGGCCAGCAGGCGCTGAATTCATGGGCTCATGTGTCTGTGGCCGAGCAGCTCAGGGCGGTTACAACTACTTGTCGACCCTACGGCGTCACTGAGCATTCCAAGTTCTGCTTCGAGGGAACGCGTTGCTCTGCAGTTCACCGCCAAGCCACTAGGGGGGGTGTGGCTGTGTAGTTGTGTGGTTTCGGGGGCTCATATGGTTTTCGTCAGGGAACTTCTGAGCGAACCAATCACAGTCCCCGTGGTTCGCGTCGTGGCGTCAGGAGTTTTTGGAGGTGCACGTCAGGCTACGGCGTCGGGGTCTGCGTCGACGCCGCGACACAGAAGCATGAATCAGGCTTAAGGAGTCAGATGTTGCAACTGACCCCAGGCCTGGGGACAGAATATTATCAAGTCTCTCCACATGATTCTAATTGAAATGAAATTGCCATTCTATGGATATTTTTGTCTGTTTGTTTATTGTGTTTTTCTTTGTTTTCCTTTCTTTTCTTTTTTATTGATTGATTTGTTTTAGTGAATTTGTATTGAGGGGAGGATTTTTTATAAGCCCTTTGGGCTTCTTTTCCTCTCCTGCACAATTATTTGTCCTTGTATGGTTAATATAATTTCTGTTTTATCATTGTGCATATGAATAAATAAATAAATAAATAAATAAATAAATAAATAAATAAATAAATTGACCAGTGGCTGTAACTCTCATAGTGGGGAAAGCGAAACATGAATGGCAATATATGGATATAATGGAACCTGATGTAATACTAAGAGATTTCTTATTCAAGATTCAAGATACTTTATTGTCATTGTACTTGTGTGCACAACCAGATACGGACTCATTAAAAAAGAAAAGACAAGAGAGTAAAACAACATAAATATTAAAAACAATATATATCAGTCACACATCATTCACTCACTGGTTCACACACTTTCTGAAGCATCACACACTCTCAACAGTACCCATACCCTATACAGACATTACACCATACAGTAGATAGTACTACAGTAGCCTACAGTACTGACACATTAAAATAAAGTTCACATTCTGGCTGTAGCGTGCTTATGGCTGTGTGGTAAAACTGTTCTTAAAACGTGTGGCAAGGCAAGACAATTTTATTAGTAGAGTCCGTTTTTACAAACAGTTTGTCTCAAAGGGCTTCACATGACATCAGAACAACATCCTCTGTCCTTAGACCCTCACATCCACTGAGGAAAAACTCCATGGTGTAATGATGGACCTGTATCTTAAGATAAGATGAGATAAGAAGACTTTATTGTCCAATGGTTTAAAAACACAGTGGAAATTTGCTTTTGGCATCTTGGTAGTCAGCTACAAACCGCTGGGAACAACTAGTACAGTAACAAGTCAATAAATAATCACATAAAATGTAATAACACATAAGATACAGTATCATCTCAAAGTTCACCTGAAGATGCTCTGGTTCAGGATCCACTGCAGGCTTTTTGTACCAGGGAACTCTGAGCCTCCTTCCTGATGGCATCCAAACAAATGTGGAGTTGAGAGGGTGGGAGGTGTCGCTGTAAATTTGAGTGGCTTTTTGGGCCATAGAAGGATTATATATTTCCCGAAGCTGCATTTGCTTATCTCCTGTTATCTTACTGGCCTGGTTACCTGGGCCAACGTTTTACTGTGTCTGACTGGGAGCTTCTGCCAGATGGCAGGAGTTCAAAGAGGTGTTGGGCAGGGAGGGAGGGGTCATTGATGATGTTACGTGACATCTGCAGACAGCGGGAAGTAAAGATGGTGTCCAGGGCATGTAACTGGGAGTTGGTGATGTTGTTGTGCAGATTTGATGATTCTCTGCAGAGCAGCTGCTGTACCAAGTCAAGATACCATGGCTCACAATGCTTTCAATGGTGCAGCGGTAATAAGACAGGTTGATCTTCCTGAGTGTTCACAGGAAGTACAGCCTTTGTCGTGCCTTTTTATGCAGCGCTATGCTGTCACCTGTTGGATGAGAGAAGATGCTGCACCTCTAGGCAACCTTCTTGCCTATTCTTGACTATGGTGATGTACTTTATTTGAATGTGTCGTCTAAATGTCTCCAGTCTCTAGACACTGTTTTTCATACGGCACTGAGATTTGTCACAGGGTGTAGTCGTCTCACCCATCATTGTGAGTTGTACTCAAAATCAAATCTGCCCCCCCTCAGTGCACGCAGATATGTACATTGGGTGACCTTAATTTATAAGGCTCTTTTAGGCTTGATACCTTCGTATTTGTGCATATTACTGCAAAAAACTAGCAGTAGTTATGTTTTGCGCTCTTGTTCAACCCTTGTTTTATCTGTTCCCCGGGTAAGAACTGAATTTGGGAAAAGAGCATTCAGCTCTGCCGCCCCTTCGGCATGGAACACTTTACAGAAAGAGCTGAAACTCTCTAAACTAATTCCACTTGGAACCTTCCGCTCTATTTTGAAAGACAGGCAGCAGAAATCCACCCAACAGTGCCTGTGCTTCAAATCTTAAATTATTTATTTTGTTGTTCCAATTTGAAATTGTAAAACTCTGTATATTTTTCTAAATTGATATTCTTTGCATTTCTGTGTTGACATGTATTGCTGCTGTGCCGCATGCTGCTGACCATTTTTGGCCAGGTCACCCTTGCGAAAGAGATCCTGATCTCAATGGGCTTTTATCTGGTTAAATAAAGGTTAAATAAAAATAAAAACAAAAATATGGGACAAGAGAAGAGAAGACCCACCCCCTAATCCACATACCTTTGAGGGATTCGAGAAATAAATACGGAAATACCATGTTAATAAATAATAATAATAATAATGATAATAATAATAGGGGAATAACTAAATAGTAAAAATAAATAAATAAATAAGGATATGAAAATAAATTTCAAAAATCTGGAAATAATTAGAGAAATACATGAATAACAAATTAAGTAAGTGAAGACATACAACAAAACTGTCCAAAGTTGCCACAAAGGTCTCACTCAACAAGGGCCAGGAGAGGTCAGAGCACAGCAAGTCCAACTTCTGGAGTTTTTGGGCTGAGTTGGAAATGTGAAGGAAAAGTGAAGGCAGAAAGCACTGGTTTATATCTGGAGTGTTCCTTTAACCAGACATTCCTCCCTGGTTGTTTCAGCACAGACTCAAAAAGAAGTCAGAACAGAGTGTTGCTGTGGAACAGCGCAAAGTATATTGAGCCAGAAACTTGATATACTGGGGCAGCCGTTTACATCCCAGAGTATAAACTGGCAGTTGAAAGAATAGTTCACTCCAGATTGAAATTTCACTCATTGAATGAAATGAATGAAACTCAGAAACTCACTCCAGAATGAAATTTCACTTCTCTGAGTTACGGGGGGGTCCACGCAGCAGGATTTGTCCATATAATGGTTGTGAATGGACACCACTTTTCTTGGTCCAAAAAGACACACCAAAAAACATCCAAATACCTCCATACTGCTCGTCTGTAATGTCCCTCTGGTATTGAAGCCCCGACGAGAGAAATTGTCCCAAAAAAATTAAATAAGTCTATAGTTGGGCGGACCAGGAAGAGGAGCTTCTGCTGCAAACAAGCTTGAAGTATAGACTTATTTAATTTTTTTCGGGACAATTTTGCATTTCAGGGCTTCAATACAAGACGGACATTACATTTGAGCAGCATGGAGGTATTTGGATGTTTTTTGGAGACGAAGACCGCTGGTGTCCATTTGCATTTATTAATGGAACGTTACGAAATGGAGCCGTTTTCGAGGTAAATACAGAGTCTGCTTGCTGAAAAACTGTCCCTGAAAGCAACGTGCATCAGCGGTTTTGCATGTATTTCCCTCTAAAACAACTCTGTGTGGTAACGTTGTGTTATTATCTCATAGTGTGGTGAATGTGCAGGTCACAACTTGTCCACCAGAGCGTTGTGGAGTTGTTGGATTGTGTATTTGATGAGTTTGATGAGGGAAACCAAGAAATCCCATGAGCCTCCGTAGTGTAGCTCTGAGCAGCTCACGGCTCTGCTCCGCCGCTCTTTTGCACAAACAACTAAAGGTAGTGCTGAGTGCTTTAGAAGTGCGAGTACCATTAATGCACCAGACAGCTGGGCCTAAATAGTATCACAACCATGAAATCATGCAAGACCTATTCACAGAGATCCATCAGCTGTTGTCTGTGGGGTCCTGGTCATGCAGGGGTTGAGGACAATGAGGAGGTGGACATACTTGCAAAACAAGCACCGGTCTCAAACAGTAAACAACATTATCCCGCTAGGAAAAGCTGAAAGAAAATCAATCTTAAAAAGATAAATGCAAAAAGTATGGCAGGAGTACTGGGACATAAACAAGACGTGAAGGCACTTTTACACAAAAACAGGTGGGGGGAGGACGAGTGTTGGGCAGGAGCAGGAGCCTCAGGCTGGGGCACACAGGGCTTAACAGCACATGGGAAGTGCAGAACCTGTGGTAACATCCTGAATTTGTGCAGCAGGAATAAGGATATAGGAGAGATGATAGGAGAGAGCTGAAAGCAGTCCTGCAAAGGTCAAAGGTGAATGTTACAGTTGGCTAGGGAACCTGTTAGAACGATCTGAAAATGTTAGTATGAGTAATATGTGAGTAGCCTATGTAAGTATAGGCTAGTCTACCTGAGGGAAACAGGGTTAATGGTTTAGTTAATATCTTTTTCCTTTCTTTTCCTGCTAATTCACAACCTGTATAATGGTTGTTTTCTTTGTCCAAAAAGACGCCCCTCTTGTATTGAAGCCCCCACATGAGAAATTGTTCCGCCAGTGACACAGGAAGAGCAGTGAACTGAGACACTGGGAGCTTCTGCTACAAACAAGCTTATAATATAGACTTAGTTAATTTTTTTTGGAATTTCTCATGTCAGGGCATCAATAGAGAATGTGAAGCTGATGTCACGCCGCTTTGGCGTTATGGGACGTCGGCGCCATCTTTGAAGGAACGCAAATGTAAACAGAGTGGGGAAAACGGAGGAAAGCGAGCAAGAAGTACAAGAGAAAGAAAAAGAGATGAGGAAGACAGACAAAAAAGAAATCTCGTTTTTCATATTAGTGCATATACTACTGTGGCATTTTTTATGCAGCAGTACTGTCCCACCATGATTACTTTTAAGCGACTTTGGGAACTTTTTTCAGGGGGGACGAGCAAATGTTTACATCTGCGATCCTCCAAAGATGGCGCCCAACGTCTCACGGCGTGACGTAACTTCACATTCTCTATACAAGAGGGACATTACAGACGAGCAGTATGGAGGTATTTGGATGTTTTTTGGTGTGTCTTTTTGGACCAAGAAAAGTGGTATCCATTCACAACCATTATTTGGACAAATACTGCTGCGTGGACCCCCCGTAACTCAGAGAAGGAACGGAGGACTCTGAAAATTCTCACAGCTCTTAGTCGACATGAGGGTGAGGAGATAATGAGTGCAATTTGAATTTTGGGTGAACTATCCCTTTAATGAATGTATTTCGTCTGTATATGTCCAAATGATCAAATCAAGATTCTGTATGTTTGTGATTACTTTCAAAGAGAAATATCTGGGATTCTTCCCAAGATGCAAAACTCCCCAAATCTCAGTGAGTCGGTGTCTCAGCAGGAAGTCCCTGCAGGTTGTGTTCAGTAACCGTAAGTAAAGGGGGAGGTAGGAGATGGATGGAAGGAAAGAAGTGGGGGTGATCAATTTACCCCACTCACAAGACCACTTTTTTTTTAACATGCTATTAAAAAAGAGTTGTATTTCCACTCATTCTGTTCATTTGTATGGATGCAAAACATCCTGAAATATATGCAGATTTGTTAGTGCAAAAAGTGGCTCAACTTGCCCCACTCTCCCCCCTATTCCAGAGCTGCCTGCAGCCTGGCAACGGTTGCTATGGTTGCAGGCTGCACTCCGACACAGTAGGCGGCGCTATGCACCATGGTAACCGACGCACCGTCTGTACTGGAGCGCTCAGCTTCCGGTCTTTAAACCAAGGAGCGTGTGTGTGCACCGTGCGTCAGATCTGAAAGTCAAGCAGTGTACTGTGTCGAGGTAAAGGACAATGCTGTCTCTCCACATCCTGCACAGATGTCGACCGTCTGCTGCTGCTCTGGCCTCCACATACACACACATGACGGCGGCTGCACGCGGCGCGCTGCCCCCCCCGTCCTGTTGCAGAGGAGCCGCTGGTAAACAGCTCCATGTCGGGAGAAGGAGCCTCCTCAGCCCGGAGAACAAGGTATGAACGCTGCTCTCAGAAGACAGGTTTACTCTAGGAGTCAGCACGCTGATTGGATGAAGAACAAGCTACCATATCGCCGTTGATAGGCTGTTAGCATAGACTGTAAAGCAGGCTGTCAGCTGCTCACATCCCTCTCTGACATCGACTGGTCGTGTCTGCAGCAGCAGCAGCAGCAGCAGCAGCAGCTGCATCAAGGACGTCGGGATGAGCACAGATGATTGTGAATGACTGCAGTAGTAACTGTCAGATCTACATCTGATCCAGAGACGGTTCAGAGTCTGATAGAGCCGTCTGCCAGACTCTTCAAGTGTCCTCACGCTGTTGTTAGTTTTACTAACCGCTGTCGCCACCTCGCGGAGAAAACATCTAACAACATCCAATCATAACTAGTCGGGTGCATTTATGACTTTATCGTAAAAAAAATTCTAACAAAAGGTTTCTCAGTTGTTTTTTATAGTATTAGATGTCCTTAATAACATACTAAAAGTTTACCAAAGTTTGACCACTAGAAAGGAGTCATTTTCAGGATGGCGTCCTAATGTAAATGTAATGGGTTGAAGCCCAGAGAGACGCTCCAGGTGAATAGGGTAAAAATTTTAACTAACAGGTATCAGCATGAAACTTAACAAGTTTGTCACTTACATTAAGACAAATATTTTTTGTATTACAAGTTTTGTCAAATGTTATGTTTATATATGTAAATGAGACAATAACTAATTAAATATGCGCTAAATTGCATACTTTTCCAGATCCAAAAATGTAATGGATAAAGCCACTTTCAAAAGTCTTGTTTTATTTTGTTGACACATTAGAACAAATTAGAGTAAGAAGGTCTTACTGAGGAGATTTTGGATATCTCTTTTTATCACTTTGTGAATGAGAAAATACTGTCACCAGCCCTAAATAAATCACATTTTGCCATGTTTTCAGGACTCAAATATTGTATAAACGAGGCTGTGAATGATATATCAACAATCCCCTCTGTAAAAACCTTCAGAATATGGAAAATGATCAAACTGGAAGGTTTGGTGTGTGGAAGTGCTGCTGAAGTGGATCTGGAAAAGTTCTGGAAAAGTATGCAATTTAGCGCATATTTAATTAGCTATTGTCTCATTTACATATATAAACATAAAATTTGACAAAACTTGTAATACAAAAAATATTTGTCGTAATGTAAACTTACTAATGTAAAACTTGGGAAGTTTCATGGTGATACCTGTTAGTTAAAATTTTTACCCTATTCACCTGGGGTGTCTCTCCAGGCTTTCAACCCATTACATTTACATTAGGACGCCATCCTGAAAATGACACCTTTCTAGTGGTCAAACTTTGGTCAACTTTTAGTATGTTATTAAGGACACCTAATACTATAAAAAACAGTTGAGAAACCTTTTGTTAGAATTTTTTTTGAATATAAAACATGTGTATAGACCAAGGCCATCAGCACTAGATCAGGAGGGTTCTGTGTGAAATCCAGGAGGAGGAGTCTGTCAGACATCCTGGGCTGAGTGGATGTGGACCCACCGGTTGTGGTCCACATTGTAGGCTAATGCTGTCCCTAACGTTATGTGGGCCATCTATTCAGATCATTTCATCACCATCAGGGTGACAACCACCATTCAGCACAGAACATCCACTCCTCAGTCATCCATAGCTTTCCTGCTATCACTTTAACCCTCCTGTTGTCCTCCTGGGTCAAGGAAGCACAAAGGGAAAGATGGGAGGAAAGAAGGAAGGGGAGAAGGAAGGAAAGATAGAAGGAGGCAGGGAATAGATTGGGTCAAAAAGGAAGAAGTAAGGACAGAGGGAAGGGAAGAAGGGAGGCAGAGAAGGGAAAAGGATTGTGGAAAGAAGGAAGGGAAAATGAAGGAAAGTGGAGGGAAGGAATAGATTTGTTCAAGGAAGGAAGAAGGGAGGAAAGAAGGAAGGGGAAAGGGAAGGAAAGAAAGATGGAGAGATGGAGAGATAGGGAGCAGATCAGGTCAGTTGGATCAAAACAGGAAGGAAGAAGTAGGGCCAAAGGGAAGGAAAGAAGGAAGGAAAAAGGACTGTGGAAAGAAGGGAGGAAGGATGGAGGAAGGGAAGAGAAGGACAACATTACCAGTCATAATAACAACTGTGTTATTTCCATGATGGAGATGGTTGACCTTTGACCCATGACCTGCTGGACTAAAACCAAAAGAAGTTTGTTTGATCTGTGTTTTCTTTCAGTTTGACAGACTGATGGTGGGAAGAGTGACAGTTTGTCAACTTTGGGTCCATAACTTTCCATATCATTCTACTAACTTGTTTAGTTAAAGGGGGGTCATTTCTCCATAGACTGCAACACAATCACACTCCCTGACGTCTCTACAGTCTTATCAGAACAGATGCTTGGTAGAAGAGTTGTGGGACGCTGCCCAGGCCTGGTCTTACAGGTGTTGTGTTGTTCCTTTGAGCAGGTGCAGCTCCACTGTCCATCAGCACGTTCTCTCTCTGGACATGCCAGCTCCAAAGATGGGAATCTCATCTACACCGGCAGCCTGGGCAGCGCTGTTCGATGTGAGTCGCATTCACTTTGTTCAATCTAAGAAAAACACCATCAGTTCTTAGGTGTCATAGATGAAAAATGAACATATTTGATGAAGTCAATCAGTATTTTGAGTAGAATACGATCATTGGTCATTTAATTCTGTATTTTAACTTGTTATTACAGCTTCATGTATCCATGTGTTGTGTATTTAATTCTGTGTGGGCAGCTACATCTCCTACCTATCTTAGTAAGATTCTGTTTATTTAAAAGACATTTTTTAGAATGGTTAGTTTTGCTGAAAAAAAACAAACAGCAACTTTAATTTATTGTCTGTTTTCAATGTGAACATCTGTCAAACATGTGTGTTATAAGTCTGTATTCATCTCATGATTTGCCATTCACTGTACAGATTTTTAAAAAAGTTTTCATCAGATATCCGTTCATATCAGACACGACACTCAAAGGACTTCCACCTTCCCTTTTGTCGGACTTCACACAATCAACGCACTTTAAAGGGACAACGAGGAGTTTTTCTGCTGGCAGAACGACAAATAAATAAAAAGTCTCATATTAATGTGGATGAATCTACGTTACCCACACTTGTTAATGGGCCTGTTTTCAATCAATATATCGTTTTGTCTCGATCGTTATTTTGTTATTATTAGTGGTGGTGGAAATGCTGGGCGAGCCGACCAGCGGTTCCTTACTTTCGGTTTCCGCCGAATCGCCGTTTATGGTCAGAACTACGACGGTAACTGAACCTCATTGAACCTCTGACTTTAATTCTTGATGAATGAAAACATGAGTCCGTCTTGCGCCGGTAAAAGAATTCCACAGGCTCAAAAATGTAGTGTGAAAACACTTTGCTTTTCCAAAACTCCTCGTTGTCCCTTTAAAATACTGAGGACCATCAAAAAACATCTAAAAAAATCATTTTTTTAGTTAAGATTTGTAAAATTTCTGGATCTGTCAATTTGCACCCTCAATTTTTTTTTCTCTTCTCATTACGTATTTTTATTATTATTATTAATTCAGTATACCTAGGGGGCAAAGTCCCATTTTTTTTGGAAAACAGACACGGAGCGTTGTAAAAGGTTGTCCACCAGAAATGATATCTAGGACCTTCAAGGATTAAAACCTGGGTGGACAACCCGGTCAACTAGCTGCAGGAAAGCTACGGGGTCCAAAGCCCCTCTTTCTGGGTCATTTAGCTGGCGAAAGTATGTAACTGCAAATACTTAGGTACTACAATGGCATTAATAGTCATACAACTCTAAAATTTGGCAGAGAGTATCTTGACACATAGGGGAAGGCAAGAAAAAAAGATTCTGGGGTTTGTTGCAACTTGATTTTAAGATATCACCCTCAACATCCCAAAAAAGACCAAAAAAACAACTGTTCGTCTGACAAATTCTCATGAAAATTATTATTTTTCAGCACTTTATGGAGGACATCTATATCTAACACATATATAGAAAATGTCTTTAATTCATAAGCTTCCATTTGAGTCCAAGCTAGCCTTTCTATCTCAAAACCCCCACTTGCTGTGGCCGACGGTCTTCTCTCTCTGTTCTGTTAACTTTGGGGAGATCCAGAAATACAATGTATTCTAATGAGGCCAGTTAACATGGAGTTTTTCACAATAGGTGTTGCCTTGTTTGGAGACAGCCTGTAGCTTTCCAGTAGCTAGTAGAAAGGCTAGCTTGGACTCAAATTGAAGCTTATGAACTAAAGAAATTTTCTATATATGTGTTATAATAATAATAATATAAATAATAATAATAATTATTATAAAAATAATTATTAAAATAATTATTATAAATAATAATTTTCATGAGAATTTGTCAGTTTTTTTGGTCTTTTTTGGGATGTTGAGGGTGATATCTTAAAATCAAGTTGCAACAAACCCCAGAATCTTTTTTTCTTGCCTTCCCCTATGTGTCAAGATACTCTCTGTCAAATGTTATAGTTGTATGACTATTTATGCCATTGTAGTACCTAAGTATTTGCATTTACATACTTTCGCCAGCAAAATGACCCAAAAAGAGGGGTTTTGGACCCCGTAGCTTTCCTGCAGCTAGTTGACCAGGTTGTCCACCCAGGTTTTAATCCTTGAAGGTCCTAGATATCATTTCTGGTTGTTGTTTTGGTGGACAACCTTCTACTTCACCTGCACAATGTTTAATTGTCATTGTTTGTGCAGGTTATATAATGTGCAAATAAAAAGTAAACTAAATGACAACACTAGTAATAAAATGGTGCTAGCAGTGTATGGACGATGTAACATTTGTTGTCAACGTGTTGTTTCAGGGGTGAAGATGTTTTCCTACAGCACCAGCGGGGCCAGCCTCCTCCTAATGCCCCACATCCTCCTGAAGACAGGAGTGGGAGTCCAGAGCTTGGCCGTGCAAGCTGCTTTCTGTGGAGTCATTGGCTTTTTTACCTTCCTCACCCCCGTGCTCCTCCACTTCATAACCAAGGGCTACGTGGTGCGGCTGTACCACCAGCCCGACGGAGACACCTACACCGCCGTCACCTACAGCGTCCTCCTCATGGAGAAGAAGAACATGTTCCACCAAAGCCAGGTCCAGATCCCAGCCATCAGCAAGATGTTCACCACCTTCTACGCCAACAAGATGGGACTGCTCGTAAACCCGGACCTGTTCACTGTTCCTCACGACTACAACCACCTGATGGGCTACGATAAGCCCTTTAGCTTCAACACAGACGACCTGGAGCGGCCTGAGAAGAGCTGAAAGACACAGGCCCAACTTGGAACTGCACAGCAGCACACATAATATCCTCCAAGGGACTGCAACCATAGCAGACTTGACACCTGAAATCATTTATCAACTGCATCTGATTTTTAATTGATGTGTCATAAAAAATAAATTCTAACTTCAATATCGTGACATGGGATTTGTTTGAAATAGAGCAGTTTTGCTTAGGGATGCACCGATATGAAAATTTTGGCCGATACCGATATCCGATATGAATTTTTCTGTTATGGCCGATAATCGATATTTACCGATATCGATATGTGTTGTTTTGTTTTTTAAGTTTCTGCGATGATACATTTTTGTACAGACTGAAAATCATGCAAACTGAATTTTTGAACGTCTTCCTTTATTTTCAGAATGTATTTTACTTCAGGTTACAGGCTACCATGTTGCATACTGATATACATCGGTTGTGCATATCTGGGCCAATTTTACTCATCGGGCCGATACCGATATGTTAAAAAATGACGAACATCAGCCGATACCGATATTAATGCCGATATATCGTGCATCCCTAGTTTTGCTGGCTTCATTGTTTTAGATGTTGTAACAGATATGCTGTCTCTCATTGAGTGTCAGGACAGGAATCAAATTCTATTAAAAAAAACAAAAAACTGTTATGCCTATGTCTATCTCAAGGTTAGTATGACCTCAACACTTTTTAGTGGTGACTCAAGGTATTATTGTACACTAAGATGTCATTCTGTGCTTACTGGGATCAGGTAGTATAGTACACTATGGCCCCGTCCAGACGAATCCGTTTATTTCGAATCTGGATAAATACTTTATCGGATTGGCCTCGCGTCCACACGGATCCGGCGTTTTCGGGGGGTGAAAACGGTATTTTTTGAAAACAGGTCCCAGAGTGGGAAAATTTGAAAACGCCGCCCCAGCGTTTTCGTCTGGACGGCCAAAGTGGGTTTTTTCTGAAACGATGACGTCATAGCCCCGCCTTGTTACAACCAAAAACGTAATAACGGCCAATAACGTAATAACTGCCAATAATGTAATAATTTTGGCCATTTCAAATGTAATAAAGCCAATAGTGTAATAATGTGCCAATAATGTAATAAAACTTTTGAGCCAATAACGTAATAACTTTTTGCCGATAATGTAATAAGGCATTACATTATTGGCTGGTTATTGGCCTGGTATTAAAAAAAACCTTTCAAAATGTAATAACTGGTGCCGATAATGTAATGCCTTATTACATTATCGGCAAAAAGTTATTACGTTATTGGCTCAAAAGTTTTATTACATTATTGGCACATTATTACACTATTGGCTTTATTACATTTGAAATGGCCAAAATTATTACGTTATTGGCAGTTATTACGTTATTGGCCGTTATTACGTTTTTGGTTGTAACACGCCTCTCTAACCTTTAACCTCGGCCGCCGCAGCGAGACGCATCATAACAACAACAGCAGCAATGGCGGACTACATGCTTGTGCTCGTACTACAGAAACTACTCAGTCTATTAGGGCTGTTACAGCAAAATCTTCAGCTTCTATATTACTGTCACGAGCAACAAAAGGTGTGTTGTGTTGTGTTGCGTGCGGTGGCCATGTTCGTCCTCTTGTGTTTCGAGTGTGTTTGTAAACAATGTGGAAACCGGCAGACTTTAAAAGGCGATACGCATGCGCCTGTCTCATTTTCCGGTTTAAGTGTATTGGAGTGGAGGCTGTCACAGCGCCACATACAGGCCTGGCATATGTACTACAGCGTTTTGGTTCGTTTTCACTGGATCCGTGTGGACGCAGATATTTCTGAAAACGATGCCGTGTTTACGGAGATTTTTTTGAAAACGATTAAGAAAAAGATCGGATTCGGTGAAGCCGCGTATTCGTGTGGACAGGGCCTAAGAGCATGTAATGTTGTATTTTCTACCAGGTGGAGACGGGCAGAGGCAGATTCTGGACGTAGATTCAGTTTTGTAACATATTTCATACCACTGTCACCACTGGATTCCTGAGTATTTCAGTAGTAATACAGATCAAAAATACCTGGGTCATAGTACTAACACCAAAATGATGCTTCCACTCAATGAGGAAAGAATTGTGTTTCTACAAAAGCAGAACATAAGAAAAGATGTCAGAGGAGCTGTTCAACGCTACAATACAGATTTGATTTCATGTGAATTTAGATTTGGGGAAAAAAACAAAACAAATCATTTTGTCAGACTGGCCCATTGCCATAATCCCTATAGTCATAGCAGTAGGTGTATTACCTTTAATCTAACTTTGTATTTGAGGGTTAAAGGTGACTGTATTGATCCTACATGTGAAGATCTGCTCCAGACAACAACTGCTGATGTTCTGTGAGATACATGGCAAGTTCATTGATACGGAGAAGCTTTTCATCACACTACACTCACTTTGATAGCTTCATGTTAGCTTGTGGCTAATGCTAGCAGCGTGATCTGTTGAACAGGCAGAGAGTGTTGTGAAGGTTCTTATGGGTCCACTGGTTTCTGGATATGGGCTCATGCTTAACATTGTGTTGATGAACTCGGTAACACTTTACTTGAATAGGCATTCATAAGACTGACATAACACTGTCTTAACCATGACAGAACAGCTGGCATAAACATCAATGAATACTTGACAGCTGTCGTTAAGTGTCATTCGGTAAGTTATGTCACTTTTGATGCAAAGTTGACATTGTTATGAGAACTTAAATTGGGTTTGCTATGACAGTTTAATGTCATAGCAAACAATTGTCAAAACAATATGTCAAGTTGTCAGAACAAAAACATCTCAAATAATGTCAACTTTGCTGTCGTTAAGTGCCATTCGGTAAGTTATGTCACTTTTAATGCAGTCATAAGTATTCATTGATGTTTATGACAGCTGTAGGGCTGTTCGATTAATCGATTTAAAATCGTAATCGCAATTATTTGGCCAGGAAGATGTTAAAAAACAAAAATCGAAAAATCGATTTTTTACTCTAACTAGGGCAATTACAGTAAACCGTTCATGAATCCGGGCTGTGCTGAATTACCGTAATGACTGCTGCCCCCTTCCTCCCATCACGCTCTCCCACTGCTCTCCCCACACACTGTAAACAAGCATGGTCGTACGCTGTGCGTGCAACTCTTCCGGTGACAACGCTCTGGCCAGTCATTGGAAGGCAGTCAGTTGACGTCATGTTTTTGGATGGATGGATGGATTTAAAAAAAAGAAATTAGACTCCAGGTCCATTTAAAAAGACACAAACAGTCCACAAAATATATAGTTTGCCATTCTGTGCTTACTGGGATCAGTGTTTAATAGCTAAAGCAGATATCAGTGGAATGTTTTTGTTAATATAAGTCCTAAATAGTCCTATTTTCCGTCAGCAATCACTTCCATAGAGTGTTTGGTCTCTCCGTCACTCTGCTCTGCTGTAAACCAGGAGAAAACTTTCCTTGTGGGATACAAGTGTTATCCAATGAGGAGAGAGAACGGCATGAAGGGCTGTGTGTGCAGCCAAGGGATGCGCGTGAATGTGGTCACGTAGCACGAGGACCAATAGATGCCTGACGAGGGCGGGGGCTGCTAACTCATGGTGCGTTCAAGGAAACTCGTACTTTGTGTTTTTCCTTCCTGTGAAGTCATACCAGTTCCATCTGGTACGAGTTCACGGGTCAGAAGTTACGAGAGGCCGTTATAGTGACTTTCACAGACAACAGGACGGTAAAAACACGAGTTACAGGTTACCTGGAACGCTACAAAGTTGTAGTTTTGACTTGAAGCTGTAACTTACGGTTTCAAAAGCCTGCCTTGAACGCAGCATTCGCCGAAACGGCCGTGCCGCTGATATCTGCTTTAACTTTTAGGTTCATTGTTGAAAAGTACTGTGCTGTGGAGCTGTGGTTCTGTCTCTGCCCAATCACTGAGAGGTTTCATTAGCAAAACTTCACACTCTTATAGTTAAGAAACAAAAAACACATTGATGACATCATTCTGTCTCTAGTCTTTGGTTTAGAATTAAAAACCATATACATCTACATGGATTTGGTGTCTGGTTTCAAAATAAAATAACAAAAGGCACCATTTTTTATTAGTTTTTTCATTTCTTTATTGTGACACCAATTATGTCATATTTTCTTTTAGTGTTAAAATACGTCCCAGACTTGTGTTTTTAAATGATAATAAATGATGGATGATGTGATGAGACTCCGACCTGAAACAGTGAACATTTAACACTCACCTGTTCATATTATCATCAATGTAACGCAGTGCCACCTAACAACCACAAGGGGTCAGGGCATGAACTTATCTGTCCTGTAGATTTTACAGTGTTTGATAAAATGGCTCAAAGTCAAGCTGTTAAAAGCAGGAGGTCAGTCTGTGGAAACATTAACAGCTTCTCCTTCATGGATGCTGACGACCTGTGAGTCATCACAGCTGCTGCTGCATCACATGCTGTCCACCTGGATTCATCTTCCCATGTGTCACAGCTGATCTACAGGGATTCAGGCAGCGTTCACACAGACAAAGGTCAGAGACAGTCACATCCACCAACACTGAGACACAACTCTGAGTATTCATCTATTAGTATTAAGTTTGTTAAGCTACTAAGATGGTCGGCTACACAGCTGATCACATAATCCATATATGTTCTTTTTTTCTAAAGTAAAAAAACAGTAAATCTGCTGTTTCAAAATGAAAATGGAAAAAAAAACATCAGAATCAGAATAGGAAAAAAACTGTCAAAATGGAGCATCTTTGGTGTTTGACAGTCTCTTTTATTTGGCTTTTATTTATATTGTTTCACTCTTGTCCTCTTCCTGTCTGTGCACTGAGCTACTGTCTCTGTCACATGAGAAAGAAAATGAGACACTATGCCTTAATGAGAGTACCTGTGTAAATAAAGGCTAAATACAAAATGAAATGAAAAGATTAATTACAAAAACTCAGAATTTGAATTTTTTTCCCCCCAACTTTTTGGATTTTCGTTCTTTCTGTTAAGAAACCAAAATTTCTAGTTTTATAATTATGTTTTTAAATGATAATAAATGATGGATGATGTGATGAGACTCCGACCTGAAACAGTGAACATTTAACACTCACCTGTTCATATTATCATCAATGTAACGCAGTGCCACCTAACAACCGCAAGGGGTCAGGGCATGAACATGAATGAACACTCATATGAAAGTGGTGTGTTCAGGTGTTCATAGAGAGCCTAAGCGGAAGCAGGAAGTAGCGCGGCCATGGGACCTCAACTCTGAAAAACGGTCCATTCAAATGAACGAGAGTGAGATTTTTATTTCGTCATCTGATTGAATTGCGCCATGAGAAAAAAATATGACCTCTACCTGTTTAAATCATCACGTTTCATCCGAAAAAATCTGCAGTTTATCGTAAAACGGCAACAGAAGAATGTATTTTGTGTGAAGAATGCTCTACGGACTACAGATCTGGTGTCCCACAAAAAATACGTCACCAACTGACACGGTAAACGGCGGCATTTGGTGTGTGGCGTCACCTACGCGACTTGTAGTCTTTCTGGTTACAGATTCTTCAGAATTTTATTCTACAATAGTTTTACGATAAACTGCGGATTTTTTCGGATGAAACATGATGTTTTAAACAGGTAGAGGTCATATTTTTTTCTCGTGGCGCAATTCAATCAGATGACGAAATAAAAATCTCACTCTCGTTCATTTGAATGGACTGTTTTTTAGAGTTGAGGTCCCATGGTGACCGTTACTTCCTGCTTCCGCTTAGGCTCTCTGTACTGCAGGCTGACTTCACTGTGTTTCAGAGTTGAGTGGTTTGTGGCTCCAGTCTGAGCAACATGACTGGGAACACAGTGAACTGTTGAACAACCATACACACTGCATGAGTAGTGCACATCATTAATGTTAATTAAGCAATATCACATGAGAGGGAATGCTGCTTTTTAATATGAGCACTGCTGTGATTCGGTCAAAGATAATCATAACATAACATTCTCATATGATATTATACTGTTACTTTGCATTCTGCTATTCAGCATTTCACTGTCATGATGACAATAAATTGAATCTAATGAATTTGACAGGAATCATACATTTGAAGCTTTGGGTTTTCATCAGTGACAACATGACAAATTATGTTCAGTTAAGTCAGTGGTACTTTCACCCCTGTATATATTATATTTCATTTTATTCCTGGAATCATATGTTTTTAAGCAATTATTAGATGCTGTTTTTTAATACTCAGTGGTGTCACATAACATAACATTCTTCAGATGCATTAAGTTACTTTCTAAATCCCACCCCTGGGCCATCTACCACATCTAATCTAATTTGCTGCCTCACTTCATCAGCACAATCCCACCAGTTTTGCAGCATCAGCATCATTTCATTCCTGGAATCATATGTTTGCAGCAGCATCAAGCAGTTTCCTGTTCCTCTCTTCAGATGCACTGTTGAAGTTTCTAAATCCCAGCAGCATCAAGCGGTGTTCCTGTTGCCTCCACTGGCTATTTATTTATTTATTATTGAAAGAGGACCCTGCTGACTGGCCTTCTGCTTTAACTGAAAAGGTACGAACAGAGTTAGTTCACAGAGGTCCATTTGTAATTGATAGTGACTTCACATTCCCGAAACAGAAAGACGGACGAAGGTGTCAGCATGATTATTTTAACAGACTCTTAATCAATGGGGAAAAGGTGAGAAGAACCTGGCTTATGTATTCGAAAAAAGAGGATAGCTTGCACTGCTTCTCCTGCAAAATGTTTTCCAAGAGGGATTACAAACTGAGTAGGGAAGGTCTGAAGGACTGGAAAAATGCAAGCCACTTGCTCAAGGTCCATGAGGATAGCCAGGAGCATAATGCTCACATGGCAACATGGAAGTAGCCTCGTAAACCAGCCTCCCCCGGAAATGCATTTAATTCATTTCTCAGGGGGAGTCTGGCCTCATCCCCGTTGTAACCGTTTCGCCGAAACACTCCGCCTACCGAGCTAATCAGTCCCTGATTGGCCAACGTGCTGTGATTGACACAGCACGTTGGCCAATCAGGGACCGAAGAAGAACAGCGATAACGTCTTTTCCTCCAAGAAACTCAACAAGCGCCGACTCTTGCTCTTGTTTAAGTTCTGTAATTGATGGTATTTCATTTAGAACTTCCCTTACTGCTGTTTTTACGCCGCTGTTTGACGCTCCGCCATGTTTGTTGTAGGTGAGTCCAGTCCATGTAGCGATGTTTTCAGGCCCTGATTGGCCAACGTGCTGTGTCAATCACAGCGGCGACGCTGATTGGCTTGGTAGACAGACGATTTCTGGCGAAACGGTTTCAACGGGGATGAGGCCAGACTCTCCCTGAGAAATGAATTAAATGCATTTCCGGGGGAGGCTGGTTTACGAGGCTAACATGGAAGGACTTGGAGGTCCGTTTTGCGAAAGGACTCACAATAGATAAACAAGAGATGGCACTTGCTGAGGCTGAGAGAAAAAGGTGGCGTGAAGTTCTACATCGTTTGGTGGCAATAATTCAGTCCTTAGCTGAAAGAAACATGGCTTTCAGGGGGTCCACAGACACATTAAATAAACCAGACAATGGCAATTTTCTGAAAGAGGTGGAGCTTATGGCCAAATTTGATCCAGTGATGAAGCAGCATGTCAGTAGAGTAGAAAGTGGAGCTGGCAGTCACATACATTATCTGGGAAAAACAATCCAAAATGAACTGATTGACACCATCAGTTCAAGAATAATAAAACGCATTGTGGAAGAGATCAAAACATCAAAGTATTTCTCCATCATTTTAGATTGCACACCTGATCTGAGTCATAAGGAACAGCTCTCTCTCTCTGTCATAGTCAGGATAGTGTCACAAGAAGACATACCACAAGTTAAAGAGCATTTCCTGGGCTTTCTTGTTGCAGAGGAATCAACAGGAGATCATTTGTCAACTCTCATCCTAAAACGGATAGAGGAGATTAACATTCCTTTTGAAGACTGCAGAGGACAGTCCTATGACAATGGGGCCAACATGAAGGGAAAAAATAAAGGTGTTCAGGCAAGGTTGCTTCAGCTAAACTCAAGAGCTTTTTTTGTCCCATGTGGTGCCTACACTTTAAATCTGGTAGTAGCTGATGCTGCTGTGACAGTGGTGGTCCTGTCACTATGCCTCCAGTTGATCATGTGCCCTGGCTACTTGGCCAAGGGGATGTCCCTTTGGCTGACTGGTTAGCGCGCATGACTCCGACCCGGGAGTCTGGGGTTCGAAGCCCGCCCGGGTCCCTCTTCACCTTCCCACATTCTGGCGTTGTTGGCAGGATCCATGTAGCACTGGGTGTAGGTCCATGGATTCCTAATGTGTGGCAGCCTGCGCGGAAGCACGAGGACGTGCTTGTGAAAAGAGGTAAAGGTAAAGGTAAAGGTACTTTATTAGTCACATATACAGGTGTACAGGTGAAATTCTTTCTCTGCATTTAACCCATCCCTGAGGAGCAGTGGGCAGCCACGGTGCGGCGCCCGGGGACCAACTCCAGATTTAAGCCAGTGCTCTGGTCAGGGGCGCTGACTGGAGGATTAGCTAACATGTTTTGGTGGTGGGGGAAACCGGAGTACCCGGAGGAAACCCACGCAGACACGGGGAGAACATGCAAACTCCACACAGAAAGGCCCTGGGCGGCCCAGGATTCGAACCCAGGACCTTCTTGCTGTGAGGCAACAGTGCTAACCACTGTGCCACCGTGCCGCCGAGGGGGAGAGATGTGACAGTGGTGGTCCTGTCACTATGCCTCCAGTTGATCATGTGCCCTGGCTACTTGGCCAAGGGGATGTCCCTTTGGCAGACTGGTTAGCGCGCATGACTCCGACCCGGGAGTCTGGGGTTCGAAGCCCGCCCAGGTCCCTCTTCACCTTGCAGCACTGCAAAAAGCTCACCAGATGCCCTTGGCTACTTTGGGCATTTAACAAAATTATTTAAGCTCTTCTCAGCCTCCACCCATAGGTGGGGTGTTCTCCTGAAACATGTGAAAACCACCTTGAAATCATGGGCTGAGACCAGATGGGAAAGCAGGATAAAAAGCATTGAGGCAGTCAGATATCAGGCTCGGCAAGTCAGAGAGGCTCTTCTGGAGGTGAGGGAAACAGCTACAGACCCTGTGGTCAGAGTTGAAGCCCAGTCTTTGGCTGAGGAGATTGGATCCTATCGTTTTTGCATTTGTACAGCCATCTGGTATGACATTCTCAGCAAGATCCAGTATGTGAGTAAACTCATGCAGTTGCCCTCCATGCAGCTAGATGTGGCTGTCGACTTGCTGAAGAAAACCAAAGATTCCCTCACCAGCTACAGAAACACTGGATTTTCTGATGCACAGACAACGGCAAAGGAGATGTGTGAAGAAATGAATGTGGAGGCTGAACTCAAACAAAAGCGATTGAGCACCACCAAAAGGCACTTCGGTTATGAGTCTCCAGATGAGCCCAAACAAGATGCACTTAAAAAAATAGAAACCACATTTTTTAATGTGGTAGTGGATACAGCCATCTCTTCACTTGATGAGAGATTTCAGAACCTTGGAGAGGTGAATGACAAGTTTGGAGTACTCCTCAATTTCCACAACTTACAAAAAGAAGAGCTGCTACAGCAGTGCCAAACACTGAGTACTACTCTGACCCATGACAGCCAGCCGGACATTCATGGCACAGAACTTGCAATGGAAATGCAGAATTTCCCACCATTGCCATCAAAGAACATGACAAACATGGAACTCTTGACTTTCCTGCATGAGAAGAAGCTGGCAGAAATTTACCCCAACATGTGGGTTGCTCTGAGAATCTTTGCCACTCTTCCTGTTACAGTGGCTGCTGCTGAAAGAAGCTTCTCTAAAATGACAAATGATATTCTCGACATGCAATCCAGAAGTATGAGGGATAACATAATAATCCACGGGATCCCTGAAACCAGCAAAGAAACTTACCAGATCTCTGAGCAGTTGCTGAAATCATTCATGAAAGACAGCCTGAAGATGGACGAGCAGGAGCTCCAAACCATCCGCTTCTCGAGAGTTCATCGCATCGGACAGCCCGAGACATCCAGACAGAGGAATCGTCCTCTGGTGGCAAAAGTTCTCGACACCAAAATGAAGATTGCCATCATGGAGAGAAGGAAGGAACTCCGGGGAACCAACTTTTCCATCAGCGACCAGTTCCCGCCGGAGATTCTAAGGAGGCGCAGGTTACTTCACCCCATCATGGCCGAGGCGAGGAAAAGCAACAAGAGAACTCGTCTTGTCATTGACAGGCTCTACATCGACGGGAAACTGCATATCGATCCAGAAGTCACCTACTGGCTCGGTGGAGGAGACAACACAAGCTAGGAGTGCTACCGGCTCATGTAAACAGTCGCAACCGAATGACGTCATCAGAGCGACTGTCACCATGGCAAATCAAGGCCCTGCCGTGGCGAACGGACCCAGCTGATTCGTCACGGTGATATCCCCTCTTCCTCTTTACTTTATCTTTTTTATTTTAGTTTTCTTATTTTCTCTACACTTCTCACTCGATTTTCGTCAATTGTTAGCTTACCACCATTATCTTATTTAACTTATTTTATTTTATTTTATTTTGGTTTTGTTTAGTATTCTTCATATAAATTAATAGACGCAGCTTGGGAATGCAGACACGCATCTTTTTTTCTTTCTCCATGCGTGTCCCTCTTTTCTTTCAGTTTTCTTTTCTCTTCTTCTTCTTTTCTTCATCACAGCTCAATTTGGAGCTTCTCACTACTCCCCCCTCCCCTCCCTTCTTTATCTTTCATCACACACACACACACACACACCTACACACACACACACACACACACACACACACACACACACACACACACACACACAAGCATGTGAATTGTTCCTCTTAGTGAACAACCATCTCATATCATGCCAGCATTAAAATTCATTTCATGGAATGTTCGTGGTTTCGGTGCCCAGGCAAAGAAAACTAAAATATTTAATCACCTTACCTCACTCCACGCAGATATTTGCCTATTACAGGAAACACACCTCTCTGAATCAGACAATTTTAAATTAAAGTCATCCCAGTTCACCCACTCATTTGCATCTCATTATAATAAAAGACAAAGAGGAGTTTGTATTTTGATCAGTAAATCAGTGGTATTCACCCACAATACTACAATCACAGACCCTGAAGGACGTTTCATTATTATTAATATATCAATCAACAATAGCCCACTGACAATTGGAAATTTATATGGCCCAAACACAGACGATCCATCCTTCTTTCACAACTTCTTTACATCCATATCAAACATCTCTGACTCCCCAATAGTAATCGGCGGAGATTTTAACACAGTAATCGATCCATCAGTAGACAGATCCAACACTCCCAGCATCAAGCGCATCTGGCAATCAACAGAAACAATAATCCAGTTCATGAGAGATTTTGGTCTTGGCGATAGTTGGCGTCTACAACATCCCGCTACAAGAGACTACACCTTTTTTTCACCAGTTCATCACTCATATTCACGCATCGATTTCTTCCTCACCAGTAACTCAATCATTCCAAATACTTCTGACCACCTTATCCACCCTATCATTATCAGTGACCATGCCCCTGTATCATTTAATTGGCACCCACCTAGACGTCATAAACCAATCACTAGATGGCGCTTTAATACATCCCTACTGGAAGACCCTGAATTCAATAACCTTATCAAAAGAGAGTGGGCATCCTTCCTGGAGTTGAACGATTCCCCAGAGTCATCGCCAACCCTTATTTGGGAAACAGGTAAAGCTGTATTAAGAGGACTAATCATCTCTCACTCCGCTTACAAGAAAAAGAAAGAAAACCAACAAGAATTAGAATTAAATCAAAATATTAAACGGCTTGAAACCACCAATGCCACTAATCCATCTGAAGAAAATGAGAAGAAATTAAGACAATATAAGCTACAGCTAAACGAAATTTTGAACAAGAAAACTAACTTTTTGATTAGTAAACTCCGGCAAGAAAATTTTCACCACAACAACAGATCTGGAAAATATTTGGCAAATCAAATAAAACGAAATAGGGAAAAGTCAACAATCACCACTATCATCAACTCAGCAGGGATGCCATCAAACTCACCAGATGAAATTAATCAAATATTCAGAGAATTTTATATAAACCTGTACTCTTCAGACAACACTGCAAAGGAAGATGACATTAACTCTTTTCTTTCTAACCTAGATTTACCCCAACTCTCCAAAGAACAAAAACAGATATTAGACACCCCCCTAACAAGGGAAGAAATCCACTCCGCCCTTAATAGAATGCCCAATAATAAGTCACCTGGTCCTGATGGCTTCCCTGCTGAGTTTTATAAACATTTTTGGTCCATTTTAGCCCCACTCTTCCACAGATTGATAACTGAAACTCAACAAAACTCAAAATTTTCACCTAACATGAATACAGCATCAATTACACTTCTCCTCAAGCCAAATAAGGACCCCACCCTGCCTTCCAGCTACCGTCCCATCTCACTTCTTAACGTTGATTTAAAGATAATCAGCAAAGCGCTATCCCATAGATTAGAAAAAATAATTCCATCTATAATTCACCCGGACCAAACAGGATTTATTAAAGGAAGAAACTCATTTTACAATACACGCAGACTGTTCAATCTAATGCATTATTCAGCCTCATCTCACCATAAAACCATTATAGCCACCCTAGATGCAGAGAAAGCCTTCGACAGAGTAAACTGGTCATTCCTCTTTAAAACCCTCCATAGACTTGACTTTGGGGAATCGTTCATTAACTGGGTCAAGGCACTGTACACCTCACCTACAGCCACAGTTATAACTAATGGACAAACCTCACAAAGCTTCACATTGCACAGGGGGACCAGACAAGGATGCCCACTCTCTCCTCTTTTGTTCACCATTTTTTTAGAACCCCTAGCAGCAGCAATTCGCCAAAACCCCCTTATAAATGGAATCCAAACGCCCAATATGCACCATAAAATCAGTCTTTATGCGGATGACATATTACTCTTTATTCAGAATCCACAACCATCTCTACAAGCAGTAATCAAAACTATTAACTCATTCTCCTATATTTCAGACTATTCCATCAATTGGAATAAATCCTCCTTACTTTCACTAGGCACCAACAGTATGGATGTGGCAGCCCATACATTACCCATCCCGCTTTGCACAAGTCACATCACCTATCTAGGGATCCATATTTCCCCCAGGCTGTCAGAACTGATTAATCTCAATTTCCCCCCTCTTCTCAAAACAATAAACGATGACCTCCAACGATGGATGACTCTCCCACTATCCATATTAGGCAGAATAGCGACAGTTAAAATGACAATTCTACCCAAAATCAACTACCTCCTCTCAATGATCCCGACTCATCCAACTTCCACCTGGTTTAACTCCCTCGATTCATCCATCAATAAGTTTTACTGGAAAAATAAACCTCCAAGAATCAAACTAGCCACCCTTCAGAAAACAAAAACATTAGGCGGACTCAATGCTCCAAATTTTTATTACTATTCACTCTCAAATCATCTCCGCTTTATCTACAAATGGACCCATCCCACCCAGTCAGACAATATTTGGTTAGATACAGAGCAAGCAATTAGTAAGGACATCCAACTCTCAGATTTACCATTTCTCAGCCAGTCTGTTAAAAAACATCTTTGTTTTCAAAACCCTACAATATCATCCACTCTGACAGCCTGGTGGAAATTCCACAACATCACTAACTCCACGTTGGCACCTTCACTCTTCACCCCAATCTGGCACAACCCGGACTTCACTAGCAACAAACAATCACTACACTTTAGCACATGGATAGACAAAGGAATCACACATCTTAAACACATCTTCAACAACAACACCTTAGCTCCATTTCCTCTCCTGGTACAGAAGTTTGGCATCGGGAGCCAACAATTTTTACAATACCTACAGATCTCATCATCCATCAACTCAAAAATGAAAGGAAGAAAAATAAACTTAGACCTTCCACCTTCAGCTTCCACATTCATCAACATATCCTCCCCCAAAAAACTCCTCTCAAGGTTATACAAATTATTACTACAATCAGATACAACGCTCTCCATACCCTCAAGCAAATGGGAATTAGACCTCTCCATTACTCCCGATGCCAACTTCTGGCCTAACATCTGTCAAAACATTTATCATATGACAAAAAATTCTAACTTACAGCTTATACAATACAAAATTATCCATAGAACACACCTAACTGGACAGAAAATGCAAAAAATGGGTTTCTCCTCAGATACGTGTCCACATTGTTCACAAAGCTGCACAGACACTTACATCCACGCACTCTGGCACTGTACACCTGTTCAACATTTCTGGAATAACATACTAGACAACTTATCACAAATTATGGGCTGCCGCATACCTCTATCCCCCTCACTCTGTTTATTAGGAGACTTATCCGCATTAAATCTAGACAATAAGCATGGGCGTTTACTCCTCGTGGCGCTAACTATCGCCAAAAAAACCATCCTCATGAACTGGAAATCACGTAAATCCATCCACATCACACTCTGGAAAAATCTGATCATCGATTATATCTCCCTAGAAAATACAAACTCCTCCGACAATAATGAAGACAACTGGGAATCATTCCTCACTTTCTTATGTCCCTCAAAAAGATAACGTCCAACCAATCACCACAGTTGTAATCCGCCCCTCTCTCTCTGCCTGGACACCAAAATACACTGAAATATACCACACATCATACACCCCTTTAAACCCTTCTCTTTTTTTTCTTTTCTTTTTTTTTTTTTTTTTTTAAATTTTCTCCTGTTTTTTCCTTTATTATTATTATTTATTAACATTATTTATCTTATTAATATCATCATATTATAATTACTTATAAATATGCATTAAACATGCTTTTCCGCTCCTTTTTGCACTTGTCTGTTAAACATCATACAGTTATTTCAAATTGTTGTCATGTTGTTATTATCATTTACTACCTTTGCCTCTCTTCTTTTATTTTTGTTTTTCTTCTCTTTCTTTTTTGTTAAGAGGGAGAAGGAGGAGGGATAACTGGTCAGTACCACTATTAAAACTTTCCATTTACTCCATTCAACTTTATTCGGGCCCCTGCTGGGACCAGCGCGTGGGTCTCGGCCTGTCGCCTCTGTGCCGCTTGGGACCTCCCCTCTCCCCCCCTGCTACCCCAATACTCTACCCCGGACCATTCCTGGAAGGCCCATCACCTCTTTTAATGCACATCACACTAGTTTAGGTAAAGAAAGGGGTCACTTCATAACATCCCCTCTCTCCTGCTTTTAACGCACAACATACACGGAGAAGGAGGAAAAAGAAAGAGGAAAGGAAGAAGGAAGGGAAGGGAAGGAAAAAAAGGGAAAAAAAAAAGAAAAAGAAAAAAAGACCAGACTCCAGACACAGTATAGGGCAAGGTGGTGGGCCATACGTAGGCCGGGGGCATGGGGGGGGGGTGAGGGGGTCTTGGGTGTGGAGTGGGCGGCGGGCCGGTTGCCCCGCGGATCAGCAGGGACCCGAGGTATACAATAAACTACTCATCATAAAAATGTAAGACCCCCCCTTCTCCTCCCCCCACTTGCTATATTGTTTTGCTACACTGTTACACTTTTTTCTCTCTCCCTCCTCTCTGTTTCGCCTTCTCTCCTCTTTCTCCTTATTTTTTCCATTTACTGAATTATATTTTCTGTAGTATTATCATTCCTATTATTATTATTATTATTGTTGTTGTTATTATTGTTATTTATTTGTAATTATCACTATTATTGTGATTGCTATGGTGTTATGTCTTATTCTTCATCCTATTTATTTATTTATTTATTTTGATCTACTCTTTTTCTTTTAAGCCTACTCATTCAGCGATTCGATGTTACACATGCGCGCACACACACACACACACACTCACACACACACACACACACACACACACACACACACACACACACACACACACACACACACACACACACACACACACACACACACACACACACACACACACACACACACACACACAAACACACACACACACACACACGGCCTCTAGGCACACACTTAAAAACACTTACACATACACACTGTTGTTGTTATTTGTTTTTGTTTTTGCTTGCACCCTGTTTTGTCTGTTTTATTGTGTCACAATAAAAAAGAAGTTAAAAAAAAGAAGCTTCTCTAAGCTCAAACTCATTAAAACCTACCTGAGATCTACTAGGATGCAAGAACGTCTCAGTGGACTTTCCATCATAAGCATAAATCATGTGGTCTCAAATCAGTTGTCATATGATGATGTTGTAGATGACTTTGCTGCAAGAAAGACTAGGGGAGTAAGGCTGTAGCAGGTGATGTGAGGTTGATGAGGGGGTGATGTACAGTAATTTGTAAGTCATTCTAGTTAATGCAGTATTAAAAAGCACAACTAGAGAACTCTGTAGGATCCCCTTTTTTGTAATATAGTTGTTAAAGTCATACTGGTTTATTTAATATCTTGTTTTGTGCAGTGCCTTATTTATATTGTATTTTTAATTTATTTTATGCAACTTGTTGACACGTTTTATTGTGTTTATGTATGTAAAATTTATTGTATTTCATATATTCATTTTTTATTTTTTGTATTCATTTATTTATTCATTTTTTTTAATCTTGTTAATTATTCTGATTGTGAATTTGCTTTCTTTAAGTAAAAAAAAAAAAGGTCAAAGACAAAGCTATTCAGTTTCTTGTGAGTATATATACTACACTGCCGATGTAGGGGGGCGTCACCTAAAATCTTGCCTAGGGCGCCAGATTGGTTAGGGCCGGGCCTGATACTAGTATGTGTGTGAGAGTATACTAGCCTCTTCTTCCCTGAGCCCCTTTTTGTGGCTCCTGCTCGAAAATAACATGCTCAGAAGAAATAGGGTGTAACTATGTAATTAAAAGCCCTATGTGCATTATTTTGGTATCACAATAAAGGTGAGTCCTGGGAGATTCCATCAGAAGTGGAAGCATCACTATGGATGCAACTGTGTCTGTTTAGGAGCACATGGAACACAGCATAAAAAGACGAATTTCTTCTCTCGCCTAAAAAAAAAAGATTATTTATAGTAAACATCCCTTTGAAAATAATGCCACAGTAGCCTAAAAACTCTATAAAACCATGGAACAACATCTGGACAACACCTGTGAGAAGTTTGATCCTGCTGAAATGAAGCAGAGAAAAATTACAGAGGTTTTAGTAAAGAAATGCCTAGGCGTCCTCAAGTCCACAATTTGGCACCATTTGGCACCATTAGTGCCATTCATGTTTTCTTAGGTATAAAGTTATAAAATTCATTTCATTTCATTTCAGTGTCATTATGGGTCTAAAAAAAAACAATTTTTGAAAAAACAAAACAAAACACCACCCCCTTACCCTCTTCAAAGAAACGCTACAAAAGGACTGCACTTGTCTCCACCAGGAGCAGATTTATTTCACTATAATAATAATAACTGTAGTAACAATATAAGAAAAATAGTAATGAAATAGTAATAATATTGTAATAAAGACAAAATCAACAACAAAGTGCAAAAACAAAAAAAATTCAAACAACTATTTACAAAAAGTATTTACAATGAGCCACAGGCAGAAAGATGTGTCTTTTGTGCTCTTTTAGGCATCTGGGTGCTCGTCATGCCACTGCTCAAAGCAGTTTTTTTTGGGGGTGAGGCACAGGGGGACGTTGCATTTTCTGCAGTATACTGGCATTTTCACCCTCTTCATGCCAGCATCATGGCATCTTTTGCAGTACCTCCTGCTTTGACTTGCGTCAGTACTGTAAAAGCGTGGCATGCAGGAGGTCGCTGCCGCAGGTGTGGAGGGTGCTGCGCCAGATGTGGAGGCTTCACAGAGGGCCAACATTTCAGCTGCGAGCTCCTCTCTGAAGGCCTTCTGATTCGGAGCAGGAAGACCCTTCACCTTGCACAACTCCTTCTGCAGCAGGAAACTGTTCACAATCGCAATATCCATGAAGTGGTAGAAAAAAGTCTTGTACCACTTCATGGTTTTGTGGTGAACAGAGTAGTATCCGATTAGTGCGTCGGACAGATCAACACCACCCATGCTCTTGTTATAATCCGTGATGGCGTCTGGCACAGGGACTGACTTGGTGCTCCACGCCCCTGCCTCCTTCACCTTCCGCTTGACAGTCTGCCCACTGTACGCCTGGTGGACTGTGGAGCACAGCGTGACCTCTCTGGTGTCCATCCACTTGACAAATAATAGTTTTCCGTTCCTAATGCAGCGGATGTCACCCCTCTCAGGCTTTCTGGGAAAGTCGTTATTTGTGGTTTGGGGGAATTCAATGCGGTTTTTTCGGATGGTCCCACAGCAGGCAATGTGTTTTGTGTATAAATCTGTGAAGAGCTTAGGGCTTGTGTAGAAATTGTCACAGTACAAAATGTACCCATCACCGAGCAAAGAGTGAGGCAGCAGGTTTACAACTGCAGAATAGCTCAGTCCAGGAGCACCAGTGTTGCTGCTCTCACTCTTGCCAGTGTAGACCGAGAAATTCCAGGTGTATGCTGTGGTGGAATCAGCTAGTACAAACAATTTGTATCCCCATTTAGTTGGTTTGTCTTTTAGATATTGTTTCATACTTATTCTTGCCTTTGAAGCAACCATTCTCTCGTCGATACAAATGTTCTGGTAGGGCTGGAAGTGAGCCTTGCAGGCTGCCACGATTTCAAGGTACAGTGGTTTTATCTTGAATAAACGATCATATTCTGGAGTGTTTTTTTTCTCTATTATTTTCCTCATCTTCTGTCGGGTCACTCATATGGAGTGACCACAAAATTGTTTCAAATCGATCCCGAGACATTTTCTCATGAGGGAAGCGAAAGTTGTATGGCCACTGTTTCCGCCAGTAGTCTCCTCTGTGGTGTACACGCACCAGGCCGGTGAAAACAATGACACATAGAAACTTAGAAAAGTCTTTCACTGTCAAAGTCTTCCATGTGAATTTTCTCCCAGCCTGAAGACGCTTTGCTGCATTGGCATTTGTGTTATCAATAATTGTCTTGACAACTGATGTCGTGAAGAACAACTGGAAGAGTGACAGAGGGGTCCATGCCGCTGTTGTGTCAAATGTAGGACCAGGATTCCGGGCTGGCATGAACCTGATGGGGTTAGGTTTTTGGTCTCCCTCCTCTCAATTGTGCCACCTTTCTCCATCCTGTGGCTGGGCTGGAGTGGGGTGAGGAGCAGAGGGACGTTGTGACGGTCTTCGGGGCTCATATTCGTCCTCACTGTTGAGTAAATATAAACAACAATATATATTATATATTGGTAAACAACAGCATTGGGACACACACACACCAGGGTTTCAGTTGCTCTGAAACTTCACAATAATATGCAGCCCCATGTCCACTGCTGGAAATCAAGAGGATACACACCTTTCTCCTTCCCCCTGTAGTGCAGCAGGCAGACTTCGTCGGCGCTTTGTTAGCCTCTCTAGTGATTTCTTTGCCACCCTCTTTGATGGCTGTCTAAGGGGAGGGGGAGGAGGAGCAGAAGCAGAAGTCGTTGGCCCTGGATGAGAAGTTGGAGGGAGGTAGGGAACGGTCGAGGGCCCATGTCCAGCCTCACTGTCAACATGAACATAGAAAATATATTTATATTTTGACCTGCAACTAAACTGGGGCACACACACACAATTCAGTTGCTCTGAAACTTCACAGCAATAAATACTCTCGTGTCTATTTCCAGAAATCAAGAAGAAGAAACAGACCTTTCTCCTTCCTCTCCAAATAATACAGCAGGCAGACTCCCCCGACGTTTTGCTATCCTCGTTGATGGCTGTCTAAGGGGAGGGGGAGGAGGAGCAGAAGCAGAAGTCGTTGGCCCTGGGTGTGAAGTTGGAGGGGGAAGGGGAACAGAAGCAACCTGGGAGACAGTTGCTGGTCCTGCCTGTTCATGTTCATCCTCACTGTTGAAATAAATGTCACAAGGTTGTAACACTTAATCAGATCCCCGGGCCACACCAACACAGACACAAGAGGCGAACTTATAGTTACAAAAATAAGTATTTATTGTAACAAGGTAGGCTAACAGGGCAATTTGTAGGTTACATGTAAAATCAGGGTTACTGTTTAAAATCCTATCGATCACTGATTAAAAGAGAGGCAATAACAAGTAATCCAGTGTCTCTGAGTCTCACGAGTCAGTCCAGTTCAAGTCCACAATGCGGCGTCGGCCCCGAGGAGATGGCGGCGACGGCGGCAGCGGTGACGGCGGCGGCAGCGGCGGCGTCCGGTTAGCGTCTCATGTAGGGCCCGCCTGTAGATCCAGTCCGTCGCTCCTTCCGGGCTCGTCCTCCTCCAGGAACGCTCCGGCGGGACTGGAAGAATAACAGGGAATCAGGAAACAGCTCGGCCCCAGCCGTTACCACATTCACACAGGTAGACACAGGCAGTTAAGCTCGTCCCTTCACTTATCGTTTTAGAAGGCCTATCACAATCATCCTCCTCGTCGTCTCGTGGCGGGGGATCCGAACGCCGCTTGCCTTGTCCAACCTCGAGCCGGGTCCTCGTACCTCTGGCTAACTCGCGCTCCACCAGGAATCTGTTGATTTCCGGTGCACTTCCTCTAAATGCTTGGCTCCGCTCGCTGTGGGCCAATGGTGTGTTAATTGAAAGGAGAGGGGAGGGGAACAGGGGAGAACCGTGTGCAAAAGTCCACATCCAGTTTTTGTTCAGTCCATATAACCAAATCACAGCAAACCACAAACTCTCAACATAAATCACAATAAACATAAGTAGTTTTAGCATGCAAAATAACTTCAAACAATAATATACAGTAATCATTAATTAACACACAGAAATCAGAAACAAAGGACTAACTGTACACTTAACGGCCCCTGTCATCCTATGACATAAACATAGGCAATATATTTATACATTGACAACTGCATTGACCCCCCTCCACACACACACACAATATTCCAGGTTATATAAATAAGCATGGAGTATTAGCAATGTCCTCACTGTTGACATAAACATAGGCAATATAATACAAATTTACTTACACCTACACACACACGCACGCACGCACGCACGCACACACACACACACACACACACACACACACACACACACACTTCCCCACTGTATTTACTCTTATCACTCGACATAATGACGAATATGATAAAAGAAATAGAAGAAGAGGAACAGCGAAGTCCGTTAGTTCTCTCTGTAGGCAGCAGCGGCTGTGCGTAACCTGTCTCTCGTGCGTACTGTGCGTAATGAGCTCTCAGTGCGACATAGCAGTGTGATTCGTACGCAGGGGCATATCTTTGGTCCCCATTGGTCAATCCCGAAGCTTGGGCCCTCCTTGGAATCGTTAGAGCCTGTAGAATCCAGTTCTGGGCATTTTTTTCAGGTAAACCAAACGACTAGCGAATCACAACGCGGTAAGAAGGAGTGACACCCCACGACGGACAGGCGCTTCGACCCAATCAGAGCCTTTGAAAAGCCGGAAAAGCATGTCAGAGAAGCCGGGAAAAGCCCCACAGCATGCTGGGAGATGTAGTCCGTCAATTTCAGCGGTTTATATGTCAATGGATTATTCTTTTCCTTGTGATTCTTCAAAGGTAAGACATGATTTATGGTTCCGTTTTACAAATGCGTTTGCTGTTGTTTGTCTTATTTGGCTGCTGGAACAGTGAAACTTGGTTGTAGAGGGATAAAAATGGCATTTTTGGACTCTGTGGAGTGTCTGCTTTCTTGTGGCTACCATTAGCTCTGGATCACAACACTGAAGCCTATTCACCGGCTCGGTTTCTCTGTCTATCCCGCTTTTCGGATTTTGTTCGTGATTTTACGACAAATTGTTTGGTCACTCAGTGTTGTTGCTGTGTTTGTTGGTCCTATGAATGGTTTATATGAGCGTTTAGCGGAGGTTCTAAGCTTTCTGTTGATGTATAGTATGGCTGGGTGGGTGCTACGTGCTTAGACTTGATGTCCTCTGATGTTTTCGTATTGTGTACGAAGTCGGGTTGCCCCCGCCGGCGGGGGCATCAGGGAAGAAGTGTGTGTGTGAGAGTATACTAGTGTGTGTGTGAGAGTATACTAGTATGTGTGTGAGAGTTTGCATGAAACGGAAGTGAGTTTAAATTTCCAGTTTCTGATTGGTTCTTTGCAATGCCGCCGGAACTAGGAACTAAATTTCCCCGTTTTTTTTTTGTTTTTTTTAACGTTGATCCATTCGATTGTTTTCCACCATATAAAAATGTAATCATATGGGATACATTCACAGAATTGAGGGATGGAGTAGTAATTATCCTCTTTGGCGATAAGACGTGACCGAAAGGTGTTGTGATTCAGCTGCCTGCTCAGGGCCCATCACCGCCTTACGGCGGAGGGCCGGTGAACCCAGACTCATTCGCCCGGCTTGGTCCTCTGGTCTCTGGTCGAGACTATGTGGCACAGCCGCCTGCTACCGGAGGCTCCGTGCTGTGGCGGAGATCCGACGACACACACGGGGCGGCTGGGTTTCGCTGCTCTCCGCCCACCACAGTTATCAAGACCGAGACCCGCATCGGCCGAAGCAGACGTGCTGTGACCCGACACTGTTTCCCACGAGCCGGGCCATACGACGAGTGGGTTGGATTGGCACAATCCACCCGCCGTCGACTGACGGGAAGAGAGAGCCGAGATCCGGTCGCCTGGCTTGCTCCACTGGTCTGAGGACTATGCCGTGCTGTGGCCACTACGGAGGTCCGGGTCTCAGGAAACACTGTGTCGGGTCACAGCACGTCTGCTTCGGCCGATGCGGGTCTCGTTCTTGATAACTGTGGTGGGCGGTCCGACTCCATCTGGTGGTCCTGCTCCTCCTGGTGGTCCTGCTCAACCTGGGGGTCCTGCTCAATCTAGTGGTCCAGTTCCATGTGGTGGTCCTGCTCCTCCTGGTGGTCCTGCTCAATCCGATGGTCCTGCTCCTCCTGGTGGCTCTGCTCCTCCTAGAGATAGAGAGAGATAGAGAAATACTTTATTCATCCCATAACAGGGAAATTCAAAACAGACCAGTAGCTCAGAGACACAAAAAACACAAAACATTTTAGGAATTGTTATATAAGAATATTGCTGCAGGAAAAAATGATCTTCTATATCTTTCAGTTCTGCAGGTCAGGTAGATAAACCTGTTGCTGCGGCTACTCCTCTGACCTGCAAGGGTTTTGTAAAGAGGGTGTTGGGGGTCACCCAGGATGGTTTTTAACTTACACCCCATCCTCCACTTAACCACAGCCTCTAGCAGCTCTGCTTCCTCCCCCATCACAGAGCTGCCTGTCTAGTCTGTTCCTGTCCCTTACTTTGATGTTGTTACCCCAGCAGACAATAGCAAAGAAAGTTACACTTGCTATTACAGACTGGTAAAACATACGCAGCATAACATTGCAAATCTCAAAAGACCTGAGTCTTCTCAAAAAGAAGAGCCTGCTTTGCGTCTTTTTGTACACATCATTTGTGTGTACGGACCAGTCCAGCCTGTCATCAAGGTGTACTCCGAGGTACATGACTGAACCCTCTCAATGTCCACCCCATCCACAGTCACAGACCGGAAGGATCTCTTGGACCTGCCAAAGTCAATAATCATTTCTTTGGTCTTTAATGTATTAAGCAACAAGTTGTTCTTGTTTCACCAGTCTGTGAACACCCCCACCAGGTCCCTGTATTCATCTTCCTGTCCCTTCTTCACACATGCCACTATGGCCATGTCGTCAGAGTACTTCTGAACATGGCAAGATTCAGATGTGGATGTGAACTCTGCAGTCAACAGTGTGAAGAGGTAAGGTGAGAGCACAGTGCCTTGTGGTACTCCTACACTGCTCACCACTGTGTCTGACATGCAGTTCCCCAGCCTCACATACTGTAGCCGCTCTGTAAGATAGTTATAGACCCACAAGATGATGGCTGGATCTACACCCATCTTCTCTAGCTTTCCTCTCAGAATACTAGGTTGGATTGTGTCAAAGGCACTGGAAAAGTCTAGAAAAAGCAGTCTCACATATCGTCCAGGTTCATCCAGGAAGGAGTAAATCCGATGCAACATGTAGATGATTGCATTGTCCACCCCAATGTTCTCCTGGTATGCAAACTGCAGGGGGTCTACAGCATGCTGTACTTGAGGTCGAAGGTGGCGAAGTAGTAGTCTCTCCAGGGTCTTCATAATATGAGAAGTCAGGGCCACTGGTCTGTAGTCACTGACTCCAGCAGGCCTCGCCACCTTGGGAACCGGCACCAGGCACGAGGTCTTCCAGAGAAGAGGGATCCTACATGACTGCAGGCTCAGGTTGAAGATGGTACGGAGAGGCACAGCCAGCTGGGCAGCGCAGTCCTTGAGGAGTCTAGCTGAAACACCATCAGGGCCAGCCGACTTGCCAGGACGCAGTCTCCTCAGTTCTGCCGACACTTCCTCCGGGGAGAGTAGAGTGACAGGACCACCAGATGTAGCAGGACCCCCAGGTTGAGCAGGACTACCGGATGGAGCAGAACCGCCAGGAGGAGCAGGACCACCAGGTTGAGCAGGACCACCAGGAGGAGCAGGACCACCAGGAGGACCACCAGGAGGAGCACGCCCACCAGGTTGAGCAGGACCGCCAGGAGGAGCAGAGCCACCAGGAGGAGCAGGACCACCGGGTTGAGCAGGACCACCAGGAGGAGCAGGACCACCGGATGGAGCCGGACCACCAGATTGAGCAGGACCCCCAGGAGGAGCAGGACCGCCAGAAGGAGCAGGACCACCGGGTTGAGCAGGACCACCAGGAGGGGCAGGACCACCGGGTTGAGCAGGACCACCAGGAGGAGAGGTAGAGGGGTGGTCAGGTCAGGTGCGTCGGCATCGCCTCGGATTTTGCGCGCGCAAGGTGCACGGTTACACTCAAAACAATGGAAAGGCTCGCGCAAAAAACGCTCCATGTGAATCGGCCCTTAGTCTCACTTTCAGTTCATGCTGTGCTGTCTTAATCAGGACTGAATCACCGATCTTAAAAGCCTCCTTCTTCTTATTTAGGAAGCTTTTGATGTCACTTGTGATCCACGGTTTATTGTTAGAGAAGCAACGAACTGTTCTGGCTGGCAACACCACATCCCTGCAGAAGTTTATATAGTCAGTGACAGATTCTGCCATCTCATCAATGGATGTGTTGTTAGGTGTCTGCGAGTGTAGCAGAACATTCCAGTCTGTAGACTCAAAGCAGTCCCTCAGAGCCTCAGTAGCCTCAGGTGTCCACTTCCTTACTGTGCGTGAAGTTGCAGGTTCCCTCTGCACACGGGGTTTGTAACAGGTCTGCAGACAAACCAGGTTGTGATCTGAACTGCCCAGTGGTGGTAAGGCAGTGGCTCTGTAAGCTTCTTTGACATTGGCATACAGTAAGTCAAGGGTTTTGTTTTTTCTGGTAGCACATTTGACAAACTGGTGAATCCAGTCAGGTGGGAGGAGAGGGTAACATGGTTGAAGTCCCCTGATATTATAATAAGTGCCTCAGGATGTTTGGTCTGTATCCTAGCAACCATTTCATGCAGTATTTCACATGGAACTTCAGCTGTTGCCTTAGGAGGGATGTACACAAGTATTGTTATGATATGACTGAATTCTCTTGGTAAATAATATGGCCGCATTCCAACAGCCAATAATTCAATGTCTGGACAACACATCTTCTCCTTGACAGTAATATGTGCAGGATCACACCATCTCTGGTTCACAAATAAGGCCAGACCTCCTCCTTTTTTCTTGCCACTTGCCTTAGCATCTCTGTCTGACCGTATGAGAGTGAAGCCAGGTACATCCACGATGGAGTCAGGGATGTTTTGATTCAACCAGGTCTCAGTGAAACACATCAGGCTGCACTCACGGTAAACTTTCTGAGTCTTCACCAATGTTTCCAGCTCATCAGTCTTGTTGGTCAGAGAGTTGACATTCCCCATTATGACAGATGGCAGAAAAGGCTTGTATCTCCACTTCCTTGCCTTTAAACCTGCACCAGCACGGCATCCACGAAAACGCCTCTTCAGCTCAGCCGGAATAGGGTGATAGACCCCAGATTTCCCCAACTTCAACGAAAAAAGCTCTTCACTTGAGAAAACTCTTCTCTTCACAGAAGTAATATCCATCAGTAATTGAGAAAAATATGATAAAATACAACAAAATAGAGTAAGAAACTCAAAGCTACCAGTCTTTGCTGCTCCCAGTTGAAGCGCATTCTAGAAACCACAATCTGGTGGTCCGGCTCCATCCGGTGGTCCTGCTCCTCCTGGTGGTCCTGCTCAACCCGGTGGTCCTGCTCCTCCTGGTAGCTCTGCTCCTCCTGGCAGTCCTGCTCCCCCTGGTGGTCCTGCTCAACCTGGTGGTCCTGCTCCTCCTGGTGGTCCTGCTACTCCTGGTGGTTCTGCTCCATCCAGTGATCCTGCTCCTCCTGGTGGTCCTGCTCAACCTGGGGGTCCTTCTACATCCGGTGGTCCTGCTCCATCTGGCGGTCCTGGAGAGACTACTACTTGGCCACCTTTGACCTCAAGTACAGCATGCTGTAGACCCCCTGCAGTTTGCATACCAGGAGAACATTGGGGTGGACGATGCAATCATCTACATGTTGCATCGGACACAATCCAACCTAGTATTCTGAGAGGAAAGCTAGAGAAGATGGGTGTAGATCCAGCCAGCATCTTGTGGGTCTATAACTATCTCACAGAGTGGCTACAGTATGTGAGGCTGGGGAATTGCATGTCAGACATAGTGGTGAGCAGTGTAGGAGTACCACAAGGCACTGTGCTCTCACCTCACCTCTTCACACTGTTCACTGCAGATTTCACATCCACATCTGAATCTTGCCATGTTCAGAAGTACTCTGACGACACTGCCATAGTGGCATGTGTGAAGAAGGGACAGGAAGATGAATACAGGGACCTGGTGGGGGTGTTCACAGACTGGTGCAACAAGAACAACTTGTTGCTTAATACATTAAAGACCAAAGAAATGATTGTTGACTTTGGCAGGTCCAAGAGATCCTTCCGGTCTGTGACTGTGGATGGGGTGGACATTGAGAGGGTTCAGTCATACAAGTACCTCGGAGTACACCTTGATGACAGGCTGGACTGGTCCGTACACACTACTGATGTGTACAAAAAGACACAAATCAGGCTTTTCTTTTTAAGAAGACTCAGGTCTTTTGAGATTTGCAATGTTATGCTGCGTATGTTTTACCAGTCTGTAATTGCAAGTGTAACTTTCTTTGCTATTGTCTGCTGGGGTAACAACATCAAAGTGAGGGACAGGAACAGACTAGACAGGCAGCTCTGTGATGGGGGAGGAAGCAGAGCTGCTAGAGGCTGTGGTTAAGTGGAGGATGGGGTGTAAGCTGAAGACCATCCTGGGTGACCCCCAACACCCTCTTTACAAAACCCTTGCAGGTCAGAGGAGTAGCCGCAGCAACAGGTTTATCTCCCTGACCTGCAGAACTGAAAGATTTAAAAGATCGTTTGTTCCTGCTGCAATCAGTCTATATAACAAGTCCTAAAGTGTTTTTGTGTATTCTAATATGTTTTTTCTTTTTTGTGTTTGAGCTACCAGTTAATTTTGAATTTCCCTGTAAGGGATTAATAAAGTATATCTCTACTCTCTACTCTCTCTCTATAAAAATGTTCCGGTAAAATTGCCTGATTACGTTCTAAATAACTCAAACGCTTGTTGGTAACCACGGCAACGGACATTCAGACCATAACAACTTTCTGTAAACACACAAGAGGTAAGAAGTGCACTGCCCTCTGAAAAACTTTGTGTCAGGTAACATTTAAGCCGTCACCTCTCCTCCCTTCACTGATCAACTGTCAGGCTGTGACAGAGTCACTGGCTGTAGCAGAGCGATGGCTGTACGCTGCAGTCAGCGGCCCCCTCTCCCCTTTATCGCCGGTGAGAGTTATTAAATAGTCGCTTATTGTGAAAGACGTAGGCTATGATTTTAACGGTAAAAACAACATTAAATTATAAGTGAATGATTTAATGTGTATTTTTCTCGTACCGTGACCATGGTATAAGCGGGATAATGCCCTTCGAGGTGTCCATTATCACAAATTAATGGACGACGCGGAAGCTCCGCGAAGTCCTGATAATGGACACCTCGTCGGGCATTATCCCTTACATGTCTGATTCCCAGATTCTGTCTGTTCTGAGAAGCTGAACCAACAAACCATTCACAACAACAGAGCTCACAGAGTCTGCTAACCATCTGAACTTGGAGCTGATTTGGGTTTTGAAAGGTTTCCAGTCTGCGTTTCCTTGGTTACACACCTGTGATTTTATTTTTATTTTTTTTGCTGTGTGTCTCACTGTATCAACCTAAGTGGAGCTGGATGTATGTAGAAGAAGACATGTGGCTGTTTTCTCTCTCTGTTCACGCTCAGTTCTGTGTTCTTTCCACTTCCCTGTTTGTATCAAAGTGTATGCAATGACAGTAAATGGACATGACTACTGCTTGATGCTCTGACAGTTTATTTCAAAAGTTGTTGGATTCAGCAGAAATACAGTTTATACTGAAGGATCAAAATCCAACACTCCACCACCACTGAGGGACAAAGAACAAGAACCAATGAAATGAAGGGAAGAAAGAGAAAGAGGACAAGACCAGGTCAAATCTCTGACCTGCCTGTAGTTAGATTGATCTTATATCCCTGAACTCAAATCAAAAACAAGACTGTGATGTGATTAGTTGTGATAAACTGAACTTATAAATTCAGGAGAAGACATTGTGTGTGTGGGTTCACACTGATGTCACTGAAGTCTGATGTGATGATCAGTCAGTACTGATCTTCACAGACACTGACGGTCCCAAAGGTTTGGCACAGACGAAAGGTCTCCTATGGGAGCATGCCCGATCGTTCCAGTATGCACCTGAAAGAAGAAGAGAGAGTTTATTCACAGTAAATATTTCTAATATATAAGAGACATGCACAGTTCCTACACACATGTTCCCAAACATGCACTCAGACATCAGGACATGAGGTTTCTTTTTAAAGTCTGAGCATATTTAACTGATTGATGCATTTTCCCAGGATTTATTTGCTGTGCTGTCATGGAGATGCATCCATGAGAGAGCTGTTGACAAAGGCTCACACACACACTCATAAGGCTCCAGAAATCAAGTCCCCTTCAGAGAACACAAATCACCAGTAAAAGGTCAAGAAATCATTAATACCTCCTCTGAAATTAGTCTCTACACAGTTTTCTGGTTGTCCTCTAAAGTTGTTGGGTTGCCCTCTAGCCCAGGCTGTGTAGTCAACCTTTGAGCCATCAGTCCACATCCATGTGGAGTCCTGGAAGAGAAAGGACAGGTTACCTCTTTAAGCACAGGGCACATCAGATCCTTTGTGTTTAAATGTCTCACCTTTATGCTGTCATGGGCTCCAATCCAGGTAGCTCTATTGGAGCGACTCTTTTTTCGAATCAGGTCCTTGACAAACTTGTGTTCCTCAGCGCTGTGGATGGAGGCCAAGTTCCCACCAAGACTGATGCAGGTGACCTGATGACCAAGATAATGAAATGAGAGAAATACAACCTGGGTCTAAACGGCTGAAAAATCACCAAACTTTGCACAAAGATCCAATCCCATGCCAGATTCACTCAATTCCAAAGACATGTCGATGCATTTTATGTATTATCAGAGTTTTGTTTAGATACTAGAATTTGTGACATTTTGACCATTTTTGAGTCTATTTGAGAAGACACACGGCACTTCAAGACAATTAGCTCACTGAGTTAGGAGCTGGTTCTTGTTGTTGGAGGATGTCCCAACAAAGGAGCTGACTAAAATACTAGTGTTATTATTGAAGTGAACGTACTGACTAGAATCACTTCCTGACCTGATTGGTTCCTTTCTCAGTTCAGTAGTTGAGCTCAGCAGTGTGCGTGCAGGCCAACAGTGGAACTGCTGTGTGGTCTGTGAATCACTGAATGACTGCGAATCTGGTGGCGGAGGCTCTCATTGCGAGGGAACGGTGCTTGTTCAGTGAGGCGTTCACTGACGCTCGGGGCTGACGGCTCCAGATCACTCACTGTGCACGTGGTTTCAGTCACTCCGTGTCGTTTGCGAACGTATTCATGATGATTCACGTTTGTGCTGCCTCACTCACTCACTCATTACTTGCGAACCTACTGCACACACAGAGAACTGCCGCTGGGGAAGCTGTACTCACAGTGATTCGGTGAACACATGTTTTGAACGACTCATTTTAATGAAGTGATTCTAGTGATTCAGTACAGTCAAAAGAACTGCCGATCCCATCACTATAAAATACCAGACAGTGTTTGTGAAACAAATGTACACAATCTTAGAGTCACAGTAGAGGACAAATACATATCAGAATTTTACCTCTTTTTACAGTGGTGTCAAAACTGCCTGCACGAATGGCTTACTTAATTTGTGAAGCCACTGTGCAGCTGCCACTTGTCAATTAGCTCAGGGTGAGAAATAATGGTCTTTGGCTCGAGAGGTTGTTGGTTCAATTCTCAACTGATGCAAAGTGAATAATACAAGGTCAACTCCTGTCTTTTTTTTTTAAGCAAAGCCCAGTGACATATAGTTGTCATGACATTAACAGTTTTAAAACCACAACAGAGGCCCTGTATGATCATATTGTTCTAATACCTCTGCATTAGCTACATCCTTGGCATAGGCTTGGTACAGGAAACAGCGAGAGCCAAACACAGTCCAACCAGGAGGACAGTAGGGACCTGGAACACAGTTAGATAGTTAGATAAGTGTGGTAGATGGAAAATAAATATCATTTAGCTAGAGCAGTGATTCTCAAACTGTGGTACGCGGGCTCCTCCAGGTGGTACGCAAAAGACTCACTGAATTAAACATAAATAAAATAAAATACATTTCAGAAGCACCAAAAATTGGACAACTGCATATTTTAGGCCGAAAATGACCAAAAATGCATTTGCAGGATGTTGTGATGATACCATAGAATATAAATACAAGCAAAAACCTGCCGAAAATCATTATCAGCTGTGCAGGCACCGCTCCGACCACACGTGTATCTGTTTACCTGTTAGCTCCGTTAGCTCCGTTAGCTGCATTAGCTGCATTAGCCCGGCTACAGACCAACTGGAGCAGCCCGTTTATAAAATGAAATGAGCAGCGCTTAAAATAACCTGCTTGTGTACCGCATACGTGTGTCTGTGATGTTAAATTTTAGTGTTACTTCTCAGAATTTCATTTTTATGATCGGGGGTCTGTTAATCTTTTCCGGTCAGTCGTCATGGAAACATGACGCTCTGTCAGTGGTGTGGCTTTTGGACCCGAGTGAAAACAAACTTGTGTGTGAGCTGAAAAACAAGGTATCATTGTATAGTAATTAGTTAGGCTATTATTATTAGGGACGACTGGGGATGGTTGTAACAGCATCACTTTCACCAATATGGGATAACATTAGAGTTATGTGCTCAATAGCCTATAATGTACTCCCTCCCTGACATTGCATGTGAATTTGCATGTTGGTTTTACAGCCAAAAATGTTTTTTGTTTTCTTCAGTCCAAAACTAATATTTTGCTAATTTAAAAAAATAAATAATAATAATTAGGTAACTTGTATAAGATGAAAGAGCAGGCTATTGGATGATATGAGTAATTTCAGAAGACTTACCGGTGGTACTTGGAGAGGAAGGTATATTCTGGGGTGGTACTGGGTGTAAAAACTTTGAGAACCACTGAGCTAGAGGTGTCAGAACACCTGCAAAGTAGAATGATAGTTTGTTAGTAGTACTTATTGTACTTGTCCCAGTAAACTTGGACACTTTACATGGCTGGGAGTAACTGCTGGTGTGTCTGTTGTGCCTCTTCAGGAAACCCGATTAGTTAACATCATTGAGCACATGACAAAAACAATGTGATGAACAATATGAACAAAACACACAAAGTAAACTTCTGCCATGTAGCAATAATGTATATCCACCCAAAGACCTCCAGAGTAGAAAAAGCAGCTACAAACCTGGTAGGCCTACATTGGCAGTGGATGTCTGAGAACATAGAGAGCAGATTGTTAATATCAGTGTCAGCAGTTCCTCTGTAAAGGTTGAGACTAATGTCTTCAGGAGAAGCAACAGGATCAGTTTCAGTGCTTTTCTCAATGTAATCTAGTTTAGGAGCTGGTTCATGGAGATGAGCAGTGCAATGCTACTTTTGCATTCAGCCACCATTAATGTAGGGCTAAATGAAAAAGAATATGCAATTATCACGAGTCATTTGTCATATTTGCATTTCAATGTAAGTGAAATATAATAATAATAATAATCTTTATTTATAAAGCACTTTTCATGCATAAAAGCAGCCCAAAGTGCTTGAACAAAGCAGAAAACAATAGTAAAAACAACAACAGTTTAAAAACACAACACATCATCGACAAACAAAGCAATAACAGTCATAAAAGATAAAATCAACCCCTATTAAAAGCCAAATTAAAAAGATATGTTTTCAATCTTTTTTTCTAAAAAATGGCCAACGAATCTGCTGTTCTCATGTCCAAGGGTAAAGCATTCCAAAGTCTAGGGCCATTGTAACAGAAGGCAGCTTCACCGATTTTTTTGGACACTTTAGGGATTGTTAAAAGACAAGCAGTAAATATGATCATTTCAATTATTTTCTGGAGTCTGGACCAAACATGCAGGTGTGACAGTTGAGGTTCCTGTCACTATGCCTCCAATTGATCATGCGCCCTGGCTACTTGGCCAAGGGGATGTCCCTTTGGGTGACTGGCAAGCACACATGACTCTTGCCTGGGAGGTGTGGGTTCAATCCCCGCTTGGGCCCTCTTCACCTTGCCACATTCTGGCACTGTCAGCAGGACCCATGTGGCACTAGGGAGTTAGGAATGGATTCCTAATTCGGAATCCATGGATTGTGTGTGAGATGTGACAGTTGAGGTTCTCCGCAATTCCTCCAGCATGCACCTATTTGACTGGGAACTGTTTTGGAAAGGATTAGCGGGGTTCTAAAAAATCTGTGAACTATTTTCCATTGGAAGTCTTTCCATAGGTTTGCACAGGTGACTCATCTCGTATGCATTAGCACGTGTCACCTGTGCTTGTGGTTCGCTACTTAACACAAAAAGGAATGGTGACCTGGTGTGTCCCTCTACCCAGAGTGAAAGGCTGAGAAATATCCCCATTTACTCTGACCATACTCTGAGGAGCAATATGAAATAGTTGGATCCATCTGATAAAATTAGTCCCAAATCCAGGTTTATCGAAGGTTTTCAGAAAAAATGGCCACGACACACGGTCAAATGCTTTTTCCGTGTCGACTGATAATGCCATACAGTGGGCTGGATAATTATGACTTTGCTCCATAACATTAAGAAATCTGCGGACAATAGGCTATCTGATAGATGTCACCTGGCTATAAAGCCCGGGATTAAAGTTTTAATGACCATTTTGACTCGTTTAGCTTGGAGGTCAGCAGTTTACAGTCAGTATTTCAAGGTGCAATTGGCCTGTAGGAGGTACAGTCTGTGGGATCTTTATGTTCTTTCAGTATTATTGATATGGTTGCCTCTTTCCAAACTGTTGGCAGTTCTCTTTTCTCAAGGTCATGGGAATATGTTCTCTCTAGGATCAGGCTGATGACATAAATAAAGTTTGTATAAATATCTTATATAATCCGTCAGATCCAGGACTCTTATTGTTCTTCAAATTTTAATTACCTTCTCAGTTTCCTCTCTAGTTATATATATAAATTTGCACTGCAGGAGACAATGACAATAGAGTATCTATTTACGTATCTATGGTGCGGCAGCTTCTTTGATTTAAATATTATACTTTGCCACATTGTGATTTCATTTCCATGGACCCACCACTAGTGCTACATGGATCCTGCCAACAATGCCAGAATGTGGCAGGATGAAGGAAGGCCCAGGCTGGGTTTGAATCCCAGTCTCCCGGGTAAGAGTCATGCGCACTGATGATTGGACCAAAAGGATTTCCCTTTGGTTGAATGGTCAGCACCAATGCCCTCTTTGGTCCTGCCACAACTACATTAAACCAATGCAAAAGTTATTAGAGCTCAAATAAAAGTGTGATCACATGTATTAATTTGAGGGAAGACGCGGTCTACTCAGAGTCCAGATGTCTTCATTGTGTCCACACAGCTTTAGAAAAGAAGAAACACCAAACTCAAACCCTTAAGATTTTTAATTTTGTGAGTGGTTTCACTGTTCACTACACATGCAACTGGAAGTAAAGTCAGGGTCATGTTCTTTAGCACTGTTTGTTTTCATTGTAACTGGGGATCAGAGAGTTTTACTCACAGCTCCTTCAAACAATAGTCCACCAGTGAAACAGAGGAGGAAGACCACCTGAAAATGTGACGCCATCTGTGGAAAGACAACAAAACAAGCTGAGTGTGTAGTCTTTGGCAGCAGTGTAGTGACCTCAGTGACTGAACCTGAATGATTGAAGAGAACAATCTATTATGTATGAATTTCAGTTGAGAGGTGGTAAACCACCAAATGTTCACTTACCTGTAGTGGTATCTGACACAGGAGGATGAACAAACAGGCAGGTTGTTGAGAGGTGAATATCCATCCTGTCCTCCTCCTTTTATACCTGGTCAGATAATCACTGAAACAGTGTCATGTCAGCAGTGTTGTGTCAACATTCCATTGTCATTGTCATTGAAACTGTTGATTCTCTATCAATTTCCACCCTCAACTAATATTGAAACAATGTTGATTTGTAATCAAAGATCAACAGAACAGAATTTTAATGGTACTTTTACTAACACAAATATTGAAACAGTATATCTCTCTCTCCTCATCTTCTTCCTATCTATCTTTTTCTTTGTGTGTGTTGTTTGTCCCAAGTGGGTTGGTGGGTGAGACTGGGTTCAGGGGATTTGGATAGACTTTTTATTATTAGACTCAAGGTCCATTTAAAAGAGACAAACAAACAAAAGGCTCCAGAACACAAGGAGTAAATGTGAAAGATGGTAATTTATTTGCCAACTCAATTCAAAGAAACAATGTCAAATGTATAATAATGCAAACACAGAAATGAGCAACTCTAAATGAAGGCCTTAATAACTTGACAAAGGGCTGCATGGCCAGGTCCCAGCGTGTTATGTGACTGTTGGCATCCTTCATCTTCTGTAGCCACTTCAGGGCCTTGTGGTCCGTCTCCAGGAAACTCCCTCCCAAGCAGGTAGTATTTAGGGAATCAAGACCAACCTGATCTCACAGAAATCCGTGAAATGACCACGAATACTCAGCACCAGATTCCGTGCTCCTTTCACGTAATGTGTTAAAATTACGTGCCTCCGACACGGAAACAGTCTCCACTGAATGAGTCCAAATTCCGTGAGATGGCCACGCAAACCGTGTCGTGGTGGATGCACGCATTTTCAGCTTCAATCAATCAATACATTACGTGAATACGACAATATTTATTCAGCATTTTGGCCGCAAAAACAACATTTCAACATACTTTTATGACATTTCTAACGAGAAATGTGTGTTTTACTTTCAAAATCTATGTTGAACGAATTCAAATTATGTTTTGTTTGGCAAATTGAATCAGTAAAATGTGTACATATTGAACGTTATATTTATTCAGCTTTCTGGCCGTAAAAACAACATTTCAGGATATATCTGGCATTGTTTGAGGACATTTCTAGCGAGAAATGTATGTTTTACTCTCTAAATATATGTTGAATTAAAGCAAATTGTGTTTTATTAGTGCTCTAACGATGTCCTACAGCTTGTGCTTTTGACTGTCCACCCGCTTGGCGTCATGTTGCCATAACAACGGGCTCCAGAGACTCCGTTCTGGAGTCAGAATCATGGATGTATGAAGCCGATCGGCCGTGATGACGGATGATGAGGTACCTCCACGCTTTTCCAGCCTGCTAAGAAATGTAAACTACAATGTGACCTCATTTTAACCGACAGTATATCCATACGCAGGTTTCAAACGATTTAGCCTACAGCCCGGACCTATTTCACCAGCCGACCGGCCGCTTCCGCGTTCTGCCGAGGATATGACGTCACTGCCATGGCGCCACTGCTGGACGCGACAGCGCCACCTACGGCGTCTGGACCAGAATACATCAATGACCATGGTCTGGAACTGTCACCATGAGGAGTGGAAATTAAGCCATGTTGATTTAATTCAACAAAATGTGAATAAACAGTGAGGAATCAGAACAGTTAAAAAACCAAATTATTGAAAGTTAACTCAAGTCCTGTATGTTTTTTTATTCCAGAAAACACCCCCCTCCCTTCTCCTTCTGAGGAACCTGAGTTCATAATATAAGTCCATAGCATGAACCCATCCACTGTAGCAATGTTTATGCACAGCTGCACCACTCCTCCAGCTCCTTTATTTCTGGTTTTACATTGGACAAACTGAGGCCTCCATTTTCAGGAGACATATTTCCATACCTTCCACATGCTGAAACGTTCAGAGGTTTATCAGGGGCCTAGGGCCATCCAGTGTTTGCAATTACAGAACTGTCTGATCTTCACAGGGGTCAAAGGTCGCTTTTCATGTGAAATTTGACAATTTTAGCACTAATTTTAGGGAAAAATCACCAATTCTTTGAGCTGGGAAGTTGAGCATTCTAGTTCAGACCGTGTATGCAAAAAAAATCAGCACTCTACTCCACCAGTTGGTCAAAGGTCACAGGGGTCAAACATCAAAGTGAATCCAGCCATTTCCTAATAAAACACACATGCTTTAAGGCATCATCATGAAATATAGATATGTTGTGTATCAGAGAGTCCTCTATCAGTATATTTTTTTCCCCGTTGCGCTAGGGGCCCCTGGGGGCCACTTGGCTTTCCCATGCTCCCACAGAGTTGGGTGTCGGGGTGATGCATAAGGGCGTCACCATGAGTCCACAGGCCAAGTTTCAAGTGATTCGGTTGGTTTCTATGGAAACAGTGGCCTCAAGAAGACAGAGGAATGTGGCTGTTTGAAGCCCCGCCTCTCGAAAAGTAATGGCTCGATCAGGACCGAACGCACGTCAATGCGTTTATCTTGGGCCCCCGAACTACCGATAAAAAAAATCAGAACTTCACGACGTTTGGAAATATGTTTTGTCCATTTCAGCTTTTCAGATTCAGAGCCTGTCAGACTTAAAGCCTGCTCACCGAGCTCTGCTCACCGAGCTCTGCGTGCTGCTTGCGGCCAATTCTCCACACAACACCGACAACCCCACAGAGCCACGGTGCAGCCCTGGCTTTACATGAGGTTCACACAGACATTCACGCACACGGAAGGTTTCCTGATAGCAGAGCCGGCTGGCTACAGCCGCTAATACAACAGTAGAAACCATGTTTAAATGATGTGACCGCCGCCACAGCCCATCATGTGATGGTGCCGCTTGACTGTGCAGCGTCCAGAGCCACAGACACACAGACACACACAGGTGGGATCGTTGTAAAGGCTGAAGTATCCCGCTTTCATTTAAAAAAAATACGTCGCTCTCAGTGTCCAGTCTAGAAATAGACCTGAAAGAGTAGCTACAACAAAACGGATCTCTTTCTGAGTTTTCTGAGGGTCAAGATTCTTTGTGTGTGGTGTGTTGTGTTTGGAATATCGCAGCACACCACACACAATACGATCACAACTGTTCAATGACAGATTTTTTATCTTCATGCAGTGTGGTCTCTCACAGATAAAAAATCGGTTAAGATTTAGAAAATCTTTATGTGTGTACCAGGCCTGCTGTCGCTCAGCTGCATCTGGGGCCCTCCTTCTGGCCCAAAACACCAGGAACTCTTGGATTACTGGATCAGCTTCCTGTAAAGCATGCAAATCAGGGGGAGAGTAGCAAGGGAAAGCTGAGACAGTAGCCTGGGTCACTTGATTCTCCACAACCACGTGTTGTAGCAATTCTGGGACTGCCGTGCCTGGAGCTACATGCTCTGATGTGTGTATGCTTGAAGGATGCTGCCTGGAGAGTGCATCTGCATTCTTGTTGCTTCTCGTTGCTCTGTGGCACCCGGCTGTGGACAGGTGGCTAAGGGGGTTATTGTCTGTATACACCACACACTTCTGTCCCAATAGATAGTCCCGGAATTTTTCCGTCATCGCCCATTTAAGGGCGAGAAATTCCAATTTCATGGAGCTGTAGTTTGTCATGTTGCGTTCTGTTGGCTTAAGGCCACGGCTGGCATATGCAATGGGTCTGACCTTACCCTGCTGTTCTTGGGAGAGTACAGCACCCAGTCCGTTGTAGCTGGCATCAACCTCTAAGATGAAAGGTGAGGAAAAGTTAGCATAGGCCAAGACTGGAGTTGACACCAACCTTTTCTTCAGGCCCTCAAAGCTCTGCTCACACTCCTCTGTCCATACAGCCTGCAGGCTTCCACCTGATGGTTTCCGGGCTTTGGTACCGGTGAGCTGAGCAACCAGGCGATGCAGAGGGGCTGCTAGCTTGGCAAACCCCTCAACAAAACGCCTGTAGTAGCTGGCAAATCCTAGAAAAGAGCGCAGCTCTGACACATGGTTAGGTCTGGGCCACTCTGCAACAGCTGCAATCTTGCTAGGATCAGTGGCTACGCCTTCTCTGGAAATGATGCGACCCAGATAGCTCACCTCTGGTCTGAAGAATGAGCACTTCTCCAGCTTGGCTTTCAGTCCTTCTTGCTGCAGGCGACCCAACACGGCATCCAGGCGTTGAACATGCTCTGTCACAGTGGCAGAAAACACAACATCATCCAAATACAACAACAATGATTGACCATGCTGATCCCCAAAGATCCTCTCCATCAATCTTTGGAAAGTGCTGGGGGCGTTGCACAAACCGAAAGGCATCCGATTCCACTCGAACAACCCAAAGGGGGTGCACAATGCCGTCTTTGCCTTGTCCCTCTCTGTGACAGGTACTTGGTTGTACCCAGTAGCCAGGTCCAACGTGGAGAACCAGTGGGCCCCTGATAATGCATCAAGGGATTCTTCAATCCGGGGCAAGGGGAACGCATCCTTGCGGGTCTTACTGTTCAAAAGGCGGTAGTCCACACACAACCGGAGGCTGCCGTCTTTCTTTTTCACCAGCACGATGGGAGAGGCAAAGGGGCTACTACTTTCTCTGATGACCTGTGCATCCAAGAGTTGGCGAATATGGGCTTTTGCTGCCTCATACTCGGTTGGTGGGATACGCCAATATCGCTGGCGCACTGGCACGTCATCTAGTAGTGGGATATCATGAGAAATGAGGTTAGTACAACCTAAATCTCCCTCGTGGGCTGAAAAAATACCACTGTATTTCTGTAGTAGTAGCCTGACTTGACACTGCTCTTCCTGAGTGAGTGCTGTTAAATCAACTGCAGCGATCTTATCCTGCACTGAACTGGTAGTCTGTGAAGAGACTGTAACCTCTACTCCCTCCTCCACAAGGTTATCAGGTGAGTTGGCAAGGTAAGCTTCACAAACAGTACCTAGAATGGTGTTGGGGTACAATACAACAGACTGGGTCCCCACATTGACAATAGGAACATACACAGTACCTATAACAATGTGAACCAGGGCTGGAGAGGCTAATAGCCCTGCAGGCAAGCCACTGCTGCGAGGCTCAAACAAAATCTGACTAGCCAAATGTTGGGGACCTGTGGCTGCCACCATTTTCATAGTACCCCCTGGGACTCTGCAAACCCTCCCCCCTTTTATCTTTACACAACCTGAACGTTCAGGAGGGGATTTAGTTTGGACCCGGTGACACTGCTGAAGGGCCTGCTGAACGGGTGTGGGGGCCTGTAACACAGAAGGTAAGTCAAAGAGGGCAGGCCCATGTTGCACAAACAATTCCCCATAACATTCTTTGATGATGTTCATTCCTAGTACACCAGGGACTAAGGATACACCATGAGGAGTATCTCTGACAACCAACACACCCCGCTTTGTAACAGTTTTCCCACAAAGTTGCACATCCAATTCCAAATAACCCACATATGGGATTGCCAACCCATTTGCAGCACTTAATCGGAGCCAATTACAGGACTGGAGTTTTTCTGGGCCCCAGGGCTCAAAATGTTGCAAAAAGAAACTCTCGGTTATTGTTGACACCATTGATCCAGTGTCCACTAGGCAGGGAACCTGCACCCCACCCATAAGTACCGAAATATTTGGACATGCAGAAACCAACCTTTCATGACTAACAGCCAAATTAGAGCCAGATGAGCCCCCACCTGAACTTTGGCTCAATGGTTCAGGGGGTGCCAGTTTCCCTGGTTTTGGGGGCAGGACTGGGGTCGTGTGGCAGCAGGAGCTAGTTGTGGCTGTATAGCTGCATAATCCTCTCTACACTCCCTCGCAAAGTGACCGGGCTTTTGACACCTCATACAGATCACCGCTCACTTACCATGACCTGACTGAGTTCTAGGGGCTTCTTTGAGGTTGGTAAGGCTCTTAGTGAGGTGAATCAGTTGCTCTTGCTGGCTGCGGAGGATTTCTTTGAGTTCCCTCAACTCTGAACTGAAGGATGAGTTACCTGCCCCCTGGTGGTTGGACTGATTACCTTGTACAACGTGCTGATAACCAAATACACTGGGAACAGAATAGCTTCTGCCCCTTGCGCCCCCAGGCATCCCTTCTTGTTCCCATCTAATGGCTTCAGTACGGTCATCTATCAGGGTGGCAGTAGGGTGGCCCCGGACAAACTGCTTGAGTTCTCTGCGAAGGGAACAATCAGACACATGTTCAACAAATTGATCTCTCAACAACACCTCTCTATTAAGTGAACCCTGAGGGGATTTTTGTACCACCTTTTCCATTAAACACATTAAAGCATGAGAAAACTCTTGTAACGTTTCACCATCTTGTCGCTTCCTGGAGAAGAAGTCTTCCTGCAGAGACACATATGATTTTGTACACCCATAGAGTTCTTTCAATATAAGCAGAACCTTATCTGGATCCGACTTTTCTTCAGGGGACCGATATTTAATTTCTTCTCTTGCTTCTCCCTCCAGGTAATCATAGATGAAGAGCGCTTGGTCCGCTGGAGACAGGTGACAAGCTCGGATGCAGGCGTTGACCTCCTCAGTCCACTCCCCAATGCTTAGTCCTGTCCTACCCCGAAACAGTGGGCATTTTCTGTCTCTGGGGAGATTAATCAGTCTCTCAGTTACTGTAACAGGAGTGGAAGAAGGTCCAGGGGCTGATGAGCTTGCTGCTGAGCTGCTGGGTCCAGGCTGGTTAGCCTCTTGCTCTTGACGCATCTGTTGGTTCTCAGCTCGCAGCTGAGTGATCAAGTCTTTTAATTGGGCGATCTCCTCCTCCATGAGGAAACAGAATAGGAGAGGTGAGAGAAAATTGTCTGTGTCAGGAACTGCCCTGCACCTGCTGCTGTTCTGTAAAACAAAACCAAAACAAAACCAAAACAAAACCAAACCTAACAGTACGTACAAATCAATTGAGTTGTGGAAAAAAAACAAAACACAAAAACCAAAAACTACAATTCTCTGCCTCTAGTCATCCTGCCAACAACGCCAATTTGTGACGAGGGCTTAGTGTAACTCAATGTTAAAGGGGGAAGGGGGGTAACTAAAAAGGGACCAACAACGCCACCTGGGGAATTACACCCCAGGAAATAAAGGAACAAAACATAAACTATGACAGAAATTATAAGGACACAGGTTCGAAGAGACTGAGGAGGCAGAGACAAGTAAATAAAAGTAAATGTTTTTATTGTAGAAATTATTAAGGTGAACTTAGGACAACTAGGGCTGCAAAAGAAGAGGAGGAAACACAAGTTAAGTATACCAAAAGTAATTTTATTAACAGAAATCTAAAAGTAATTTTAATGGTGAAAATAAATCTAAAAAGCCGGCTAAACACTCACTCAAATGACTATAACAGAAAAACTAAAATCAGTGGGCTGGGGCCTCAGAGGGAGGCAGACTACTAACTATAGGTGATGCTTCCCACTAGCCTGGGGTGTGAACACAAAAGAAAGAAAACAAAACACAACAAAATCATGCAATAAGGTGCCCCAGTGTCTACTTGCATGCACGGAAGTGAGGTATTCACCACGCTGCCTAGCCTCCCAGCTGATGGCACCCAGGCCACACTGCAAATCAACGAACAAAGGAAAAAGGATCGCCCTGGAACATAAAGCAAAAAGTTAAACAAACCAACAACCCAATTGACAAACTAAATGAAAAAGTAAAAGAGAAATAAACCAAAAGCAAACCTAAACAAAACAAATGAAAACAGAACAGCAGCAGGGGATCCTATAAAACAGAAAACACAAATTAATAAAGGAAAACCAAATGAAACTCAAATAGTCTAATAGTAGTAATAGTAATAGTAATAATCTGGGGACTCACCACCCTCGAAGGCCAACCAGCTGAGGCTGAGTTCAGCCATCTTGGGGGCTTTTATACCGCCCCTGGTTAGAGGAGGGAGGAGACTTCTTAGGTTGCGTTCAAGGTCCTTATGGGACCCACTACACCAGTCAATCACAGGGCTAACATATACAGACAGACGACCAGTCACACTCCCATTTACACCTATGGGCAATTTAGAGCAAGTTCAAAAAAGATTTGAAAATGTCACTTCAAGTTCAGGGAATTTAGTTTTGACAGTGAGTGGAGAGTATTTGGTTCACACATCTTTGTACATTCATGAGCTCTTACAAACACTACAACTGCACAGAAGAAGAATACTAAACCACTGGCCTATTTGATATGACAGAATATAATAGAACTTGACCTTAAATATAAATAGAAAGAAAAGTCCTGTTTTGCTCTTGTATTCTGACTGAGGATAATATGTATGATTTTTCCAAACATCAATCTAAGTCTGATTCCCAGATTCTGTCTGTTCTGAGAGGCTGAGGCAACAAACCATTCACAAAAACGGAGCTCACAGAGTCTGCTAACCATCTGAACTTGGAGCTGATATGGGTCTTGAAAGGTTTCCAGTCTGTGTTTCCTTGGTTACACACCTGTGATTTTATTTTATTTTATTTTTTTAATTGCTGTTTGCTCACTGTGTCAACTTAAGTGGAGCTGGATGTGTGTAGAAGAAGATATGCGGCTGTTTTCTCTCTCTGTTCACGCTCAGTTCTGTGTTGTTTTCATTTCCCTGTTTGTATCAAAGTGTATGCAATGACAGTAAATGGACATGACTACTGCTTGATGCTCTGACAGTTTATTTCAAAAGTTGTTGGATTCAGTAGAAATACAGTTTATACTGAAGGATCAAAATCCAACACTCCACCACCACTGAGGGACAAAGAACAAGAACCAATGAAATGAAGGGAAGAAAGAAAGAGGACAAGACCAGGTCAAATCTCTGACCTGCCTGTAGTTAGATTGATCTTATATCCCTGAACTCGAATCAAAAACAAGACTGTGATGTGATTAGTTGTGATAAACTGAACTTTCATTTCAGGAGAAGACATTGGGTCTCATTCATGAAACGTTAGTAAATCTGTGTGTAGATTTGCACATAAAAGCTCTCGGTACTAAAACTCTACTCCAGATTCATGAAAGGCGCGGGAAACTCAGATTTGATCGTAAACACGTGTGTAGGATCATGAATGCCAACCCATCGTAAAGTGCCAGCGCGCTCCCGGTGATCAGCAATTAGCGTAAATCTCCGCCCATGAATAGCAAATGACCACCATATAAGGGCATAGGTGCATCCGGTCGGCGTGCAACCATGGCGCAAGGAAAGCGAGGGAGAGAAAGGAAGAAGAACTTCTCTGAGGAGGAGATAGAAGTTATTTTGTCAGAAGTGGAGGCCAGAAAAAACATCTTATTTTCTTCCGTGAGCACAGGCATCACGGGCACAGGTAAAGCAAAAGCCTGGAAAGAAGTTGTTGATGCAGTTAACGCTGTCTCTACTGTTGGGAGGAGCCTCCAGGAGGTGAAGAGAAAATGGTTCGACATAAAAATCGATGCCAAAAAAAGAATAAATATTAATAAAACCAGCAATTCAGCCACTGGAGGAGGAGGGCTGTCCCAGTCACCCTTGAGCGCAAATGACCAGCGTATTGCTGGCATCATCGGCCACACGGCCTTATCGGGGATCATTCCAGACGGAGAAAGCGACATGCCTTCGCTGGAGCTGTCCCCATCAAATTCAGAGGGTAAGGTCACACGTGTCATATCACAATATATTCTGAAAACCATCAATTTTATAGCTTAGTGCTTTGTCAGTAAGTTATTGGTTCTTATAGTCCCACCAAACAAACAGCATGGAGTGCTCTCTAAATTGAATTAATGGGCAACCAGAAATTCTATTTTGTGATAAACTTTAAATAGGTGATGGCTGTCGGAATGTATAGCTATTCACTTTTAACAAAGAAAGACAACATTTAAGTCTGACGAAGCACACACAGCTCGAAATAGAACACAGTACAATAAATGTATTTATTTTAGCAAGAAGTCCAGCAGTGTTGCAAGTCCTTCATCCTTTTTTCATGACAATAGGCCTACATTTGAGCCTGCCATTTCCTCTTAAGAGATGTGTCTCTTTTATTCTATTTTTCATTCTATTTTTCAAAGACAACATTAAGTCTATAGCATTTGTGTCATTTAAATTTAATAAACAAGTTTTGTTTTTTACAAGTTCAAAATCCACTTGCCAACGTAAAAGTTTAGTTTTTCTTCAAAGCATATTTATTGATGATTTTAATTGTTTCAGCCGGCGAGGGCTCTTCCCGGGGCGTGAGTCCTCCACCTGCTCCTGCTTCTCCTGCTGCTCCCACTGCTCCGTCACCTTCCCCCAGACGCCGAGGCCGGAGAGGTGACCCGGTCTTAACAGAGGAGGTCCTAAGAAACCAAGCAGCAATTGTTAGGGCAGTGGGGGAAATAAATAATACCCTAAAAAGCATCAACACCAGCCTTCAGGAAATCTGTCAGGCACTTTTGCGTAAATAATTTTTTTTTTCAGTGTCCCCCCCCTGTGTGATGTTTGGTTATTCTGGATAAAAAACATTTGCAGCTGTGGAAAATAATCAGTGTTGGCTATACTGCAAGAACAAAGGTAGTTTAAAATGAATTGATGAACTACAATAACGAATAGGCGGTACGTTTTTGCAACAAAATAAAAATGTTCAGAATAGCTTTTTTTAATGTTCATGTAACACTTACCTTAGAATCGCTCTATTAGTCGCTGGCGTACCAGAACAGCAGCCGCATTCCTGACCTCACGAGCTGGTTCTGGAGGCAGCTCCTCAGGTGGAGGTGGATGTGGGACCTCAGGAAGGGGAACTCCCTTCTTAATTGAGATGTTGTGCAGGACACAGCAGGCCATTATGATTTTACACACCTTTTCGGGTGCATAAAGGAGGGTGCCACCTCTGTGATCCAGGCACAGCCATCTTGCCTTGAGGATGCCATTTGTACGCTCTATAACAGCCCTTGTGACAACGTGCGCTTCATTGTAACTCAGCTCCTGTGGTGTCTGTGGGTTGGCCAGGGGTGTCATCAGCCATCGCGTAAGAGGGTAACCCCGATCCCCTATGGGTATAAAAAGGGCAAGTCTCTACATACAGTATAAAACGCACGCATTTGTTAACATATTCTTACCGACAAGCCAGCCATCTCCCGCAGCTCCATTCTCCAAACGGGTTCCAACTGCGCTATTGCGCAGTATGAAACTATCATACTATCCGTGCCACAACGTTGAGCAACACACACTTTGCATCACATATCAGCTGCACATTCACGGAATGAAAGTTTTTCCTGTTTATGTATGCAAATGCATCATCAGATGGAGCCTTGATGCGTATGTGTGTGCAGTCTATGGCACCGATGACATTGGGCATGTTGGCCAGCGCGCAAAACCCCTGCTTTACCTCCCGTTGACTTTGTGCGCCATAGGGGAATTGAATGTACTCCGACATTAAGTTATTAATGCCGGTTAGTACTGCCGGTAAAATGCGGCTCATTGATGGCTGGGATATTCCGGCTCGATCTGCCAACTCCCGCTGGAAAGTCCCTGTGGCAAGGAATCCCAGCACGGAGAGTACCTGCAAATGTGCGGGGATGGCGTGGCTTCTTTGTGTTGGCCTCGTCAGATTAGGCTCCAGAATATTGCATAAATACAACAGAATCGGTCTCGGTAGACGGAAACGACTAATCAACCACTCATCACTCTCGGCCAACAAATCTGCCCGCTCCCTGAAGTTCCTCTCCCTCCAGATTGCACCTTGTGCCAAATCATGCAAAAGTGCAAGTTCAGCCATTGTTATCGTTGTCTAAAACCGAAGTCCTTTTATACTGTGGTAGATTTCAAATTGACACCATCTGGTGAGCAATGTGTTGGGCGTGACAATGGTTTACTTTTTTGTGTGATTTTATTATCATAATTTTATTGGTATGTAGAAAGCACATGTAATCTGTGGTTATAAACAAGTAGTTCTCATTCTAAATACATCTAATCCAGATCTGAAACCTTTAGTTGTCAACTTATTTGCTGTAGAAATATGTTTTTTTTTAAATTTATTATTATTATTATTTTTATTATTATTATTTAAATTTCATGTTTCAAAGGTATCGGCGTATTTTGAACATGAGAGAGAGTAATACAGATTAAAATTGTAATTTTCAACAGTGACAAGCAGTTTTATTTGCATTCCTACATTTACACAAGCGCTACACACAGTCAGGACCAGGTGTAGATTTTGTGAGTAGTTACTAACAAATCTACACTACTAAAAGATTGATGAATGCGGAAAATGCACGTAAATTCGCGCTGCACACGGTTTACACACAAATCTGTGCTGCTCACGTTTCATGAATGAGACCCATTGTGTGTGTGGGTTCACACTGATGTCACTGAAGTCTGATGTGATGATCAGTCAGTACTGATCTTCACAGACACTGACGGTCCCAAAGTTTTGGCACAGACGAAAGGTCTTTTGAGGGGGCATGGTCGATCGTTCCAGTTCGGACCTGTAAGAAGAAGAGAGAGTTTATTCACAGTAATTATTTCTAATATATAAGAGACATGCACAGTTCCTACACACATGTTCCCAAACACACACTCAGACATCAGGACATGAGGTTTCTTTTTAAAGTCTGGGCATATTTAACTGATTGATGCATTTGACCAGGTCACCAGGTGAAGAAATCATGAATACCTCTGAAATTAACCTCCACGCAGTGTTCCTTGTGCCCTACGTTGTTGGGTTCCCCTCTATTCCAGGCTGTGTAGTCAACCTTTGAGCCATCAGTCCACATCCATGTTGACTCCTGGAAGAGAAAGCACAGGTTACCTCTTTAAGCACAGGGCACATCAGATCCTTTGTGTTTAAATGTCTCACCTTCATGATGTCATGGGCTCCAATCCATGTAACTGTATCAGAGCCACTCTTGTTTCGAATCAGGTCCCTGACAAACATTTGTTCCTCAGCGCTGTGGATGGAGGCCAAGTTCCCACCAAGACTGATGCAGGTGACCTGATGACCAAGATAATGAAATGAGGGAAATACAACCTGGGTCTAAACAGCTGAAAAATCACCAAACTTTGCACAAAGTTCCAATCCCATGCCAGATTCACTCAATTCCAAAGACATGTCGATGCATTTTATGTATTATCAGAGTTTTGTTTAGATATTAGAATTTGTGACATTTTGACCATTTTTGAGTCTATTTGAGAAGACACACGGCATGTCTCACTTCAAGACAATTAGCTCACTGAGGGGCCGTTTACACGAAGACGCTTGCGAGTAAAGACGATAAAATATTTTATCGGAAGTGCCTTTCATTTATACAGTGATGGCGTTTTTGGGGCTTGAAGACGCAAAAATCTCAAACCACCCCTGAAAGTGGAAAAGTTGAATACGCTCCAGCGCAGCGTCTCCGCCTAAACAGGCCAAGACGCAAAACTGGCTCAGATCTGCTGTTCTGCCCACGTCAAGAAGGCGTGTTGACGTCATGATACAAACAAACATGTCGGATTACATCCACCCTTCAGACCTGCAGGCTACTTTGGCCGCAATAACTAATGTACAAGAATGTTTCTTTCAAATGTACAGAATATGTACACCAGCGTTTCCGCTAGAAAAAAATGTTACCGGACAACGTGACCGGCAGGTTTTCAATTTACCGGACAAATGTTTGAAATTCCGGTCAAATAGTCTATTATAAGACACTGTGGCGGGGGTCGCGATCGCAACATCGGGTGGGGGGGTGGTGCTGGTTTGTTTATACCGGGGCGGGCACGACGGTCATACATGTGCGCTGTGTGTGTGCCGACGACGGAGAAAGAGCGCTATGCAGAGATGACTGAACAGATTTAGTTTTTGTTTGTTTGTTTTTTTTAAATAAAAAACACACTTTTGCGTCACCGTATGCACACAGATTTTCTCCCGAGAACGCTCGTGTAGACGCGAAATAAAAAGTGAAGACGCGACGCCACTTTTGCGTCTTCTGTTCACACCGTCTTCGTGTAAACCTAGCCTGAGTTAGGAGCTGGTTCTTGGTGTTGGAGGATGTCCCAACAAAGGAGCTGACTAAAATACTAGTGTTATGTCGTTCGCGAGTGGCTCGTTCAAAGGAACAAATTATTGAAGTGAACGTACTGACTAGAATCACTTCCTGACCTGATTGGTTCCTTTCTCAGTTCAGTAGTTGAGCTCAGCAGTGTGCGTACAGGCCGACAGTGGAACTGCTGTGTGGTCTGTGAATCACTGAATGACCTGCGAATCTGGTGGCGGAGGCTCTCATTGCGAGGGAACGGTGCTTGTTCAGTGAGGCGTTCACTGACGCTCGGGGCTGACGGCTCCAGTTCACTCACTGCGCGCGTGGTTCACTGCATGTACTGGGGGCTGAGGCCTTTCAGTCACTCCGTGTCGTTTGCGAATGTATTCGTGGTGATTCACGTTCGCGCTGGCCCAGTCACTCACTCATTACTTGCGAACCTACTGCACACACAGGGAACTGCCGCTGGGGAAGCTGTACTCACAGTGATTCGGTGAACACATGTTTTGAACGACTCATTTTAATGAACTGATTCTAGTGATTCAGTACAGTCAAAAGAACTGCCGATCCCATCACTATAAAATACCAGACGGTGTTTGTGAAACAAATGTACACAATCTTAGAGTCACAGTAGAGGACAAATACATATCAGAATTTTACCTCTTTTTACAGTGGTGTCAAAACTGCCCGCACGACAGTGAATGGCTTACTTAATTTGTGAAGCCACTGTGGAACTGCCACTTGTCAATTAGCTCAGGGTGAGAAATAATGGTCTTTGGCTCGAGAGGTTGTTGGTTCAATTCTCAACTGATGCAAAGTGAATAATACAAGGTCAACTCCTGTCTTTTTTTTTTTAAGCAAAGCCCAGTGACATATAGTTGTCATGATATTAACAGTTTTAAAACCACAACAGAGGCGCTGTATGATCATATTGTTCTAATACCTCTGCAGTAGCTGCATCCTTGGCATCGGCTTGGTACAGGAAACAGCGAGAGCCAAACACAGTCCAACCAGGAGGACAGTCGGGACCTGGAACACAGTTAGATAGTTAGATAAGTGTGGTAGATGGAAAATAAATATCATTTAGGTAGAGAAAAGCTAAGAACTCTCATAGTTGTCAGAGCACCTGCAAAGTAGAATGATAGTTTGTTAGTAGTACTTATTGTACTTGTCCCAGTAAACTTGGACACTTTACATGGCTGGGAGTAACTGCTGGTGTGTCTGTTGTGCCTCTTCAGGAAACCCGATTAGTTAACATCATTGAGCACATGACAAAAACAATGTGATGAACAATATGAACAAAACACACAAAGTAAACTTCTGCCATGTAGCAATATTGTATATCCACCCAAAGACCTCCAGAGTAGAAAAAGCAGCTACAAACCTGGTAGGCCTACATTGACTTCATTGGCAGTGGATGTCTGAGAACATACAGAGCAGATTGTTAATATCAGTGTCAGCAGTTCCTCTGTAAAGGTTGAGACTAATTTCTTCAGGAGAAGCAACAGGATCAGTTTCAGTGCTTTTCTCAATGTAATCTAGTTTAGGAGCTGGTTCATGGAGATGAGCAGTGCAATGCTACTTTTGCATTCAGCCACCATTAATGTAGGGCTAACTGAAAAAGAATATGCAATTGTCATGAGTCATTTGTCATATTTGCATTTCAATTTAAAGCGATATTCCGGCATGAGTGTAAGCCACGGTCAAACACACCGTAACACCGAGTCAGACCCCACCTCGAGAGATCAATTTCCCCGACCGAGTTCCACCAACTTCAGCAAACACCGCACTATCGCCACACACGGCGCTCTGCGGATCCACTGTCTAACCGCAAAACACCACTTTTAGCCACAAATAATGCTCAGAACTGCACCAAAGTTCATCAATAGTACATTACAGGGTCCCAGCATGTAGGACGAGCCGTCAAACATCCGCTAACTTTACCTGTTTTCTTTAGCTCCGCTGCACTCGGTGATCCACTCGTCAGGGCTTCTCCACCAGCAAGCGGCTCCAGGAGGAGAAGTAGGTGAGTTGTGTCTGCTGAAGAAAACAGGCAAAGCTAGCCGATGTTTGACGGCTCGTACTACGTGCTGGGACCCTGTAATGCACTAATGATGAACTTTGGTGCAGTTCTGAGCATTATTTGTGGCTAAAAGTGGCGTTTTGCGGTTAGACAATGGATCCGCAGAGCGCCGTGTGTGGCGATAGTGCGGTGTTTGCTGAAGTTGGTGGAACTCGTGAATCTAGCGGTCGGGGAAATTGATCTCTCGAGGGGGGGTCTGACTCGGTGTTACGGTGTATTTGACCGTGGCTTTCACTTACGCCGGAATATCGCTTTAAGTGAAATATGATCATTTCAATTATTTTCTGGAGTCTGGACCAAACATGCAGGTGTGACAGTTGAGGTTCCTGTCACTATGCCTCCAATTGATCATGCGCCCTGGCTACTTGGCCAAGGGAATGTCCCTTTGGGTGACTGGCAAGCACACATGACTCTTGCCCGGGAGGTGTGGGTTCAATCCCTGCTCCGGCCCTCTTCACCAGAGGTGTATAAAGTACTCGAAAAAAGTAACTAAGTAAAAGTAGAAGTACCATAAATAAAAATTACTTTGGTAAAAGTAAAAGTAACGCATTAGAAAATTACTTGAGTAAAAGTCTTAAAGTAGCTCACATTAAATGTACTTAAGTATCAAAAGTAAAAAGTAAAAAAAGTGAGAGTGATCGATCCTGTTACATGTTGAGGATCTTTGGAGCCGTCTGTGGCCACAGCTCTCCGCCGCTCCGGCAGCGGATAGTACCGACCGAGACGTGTGAAACCTTCAAATTGTGGGGGGGGGGGGGACGAACGTGACTATCGTCCTCCTCCGACGGGGCCGGGCGGGGAGACCGTTTTGTGGAGAACTACGAAACACTGCGCCATATTTGCACGCAGGCGATCATTACCAAACAAGTAGGCTGATTATATTTCTATTTTAATTTGTAACGTGTAACGAGGTGGCAAACGTAAATGTAACGGAGTAAAAGTACATATTTTTTCTTTTAAATGTAACGAAGTAAAAGTAAAAGTTCTGATTAAAAAAACTACTCCAGTAAAGTACAAATCCCAAAAAAAACTACTTAAGTAGTGTAACGAAGTACATCTACTTCGTTACTATACACCTCTGCTCTTCACCTTGCCACATTCTGGCATTGTCGGCAGGACCCATGTGGCACTAGGGAGTTAGGAATGGATTCCTAATTAGGAATGGATTCCTAATTCGGAATCCATGGATTCGTAATGTGTGTGTGAGATGTGACAGTTGAGGTTCTCCGCAATTCCTCCAGCATGCACCTATTTGACTGGGAACTGTTTTGGAAAGGATTAGCGGGGTTCTAAAAAATCTGTGAACTATTTTCCACTGGAAGTCTTTCCATAGGTTTGCACAGGTGACTCATCTCGTATGCATTAGCACGTGTCACCTGTGCCTGTGGTTCGCTACTTAACACAAAAAGGAATCGTGACCTGGCGTGTCCCTCTACCCAGAGTGAAAGGCTGAGAAATATCCCCATTTACTCAGCAGCAGTCAGCAGTTTACAGTCAGTATTTCAAGGTGCAATTGGCCTGTAGGAGGTACAGTCTGTGGGATCTTTATGTTCTTTCAGTGTTATTGATATGATTGCCTCTTTCCAAACTGTCGGCAGTTCTCTTTTCTCAAATCAGCTGCAATTAGCTGCACAGACCCTGCCTCCTTTGCAGAAGAACTGAACATCTTCTTCACTAGGTTCAATCAAAGCAAAACACCAGACAGTTTTAGTTTTAGTCCACAGAACAACAATCAAGCTCTTATGGTGGATGAGCAGCTGGTGACCTCCATCCTACGGAGAGTGAACCCACACAAAGCCTCTGGCCCTGACATTCTCGGGGGCAGGGTGCTCAAAGGCTGCGCTGCACAGTTGGGGGCAGTCATCACCAAACTGTTCCAGCATCTTTTGGACCGTGGTTGTGTTCCAAACCTGTGGAAGGAGTCCCAAATAATTCCTATCCCCAAAAAGTCACGTGCTACGGACACTAAAGACTTCAGGCTGGTGGTCCTTACATTGGTTCTGTGCAAATGTATGGAGGGAGCTGTGTGTGAGCTGTGTGTGACTTAAACCAGTAAACTGGTTTTAAATACAGGGCTCCCACAAGGTTGTGTTTTATCCCCCATTCTGTTCTCTGTCTACACCAACAACATCACCTGTAGCAGGGACGGAATGAGTCTTTTTAAATATGCTGACGACATGGCCCTGGTGGCCCACATGGACAGTCTGGAGGCTCCCACCCAGGACCAACTGGCGGTCAACGAACTGGTCACAACATTCAGGGAGAAATCACTAGAACTGAACACCTCCAAGACGAAGGAGTTGTGCTGTGGGAGCAGAGACAGAGAGGCAACTTCATCCCAGCTTTTCAGACCTCTGTCTGTCCAGGGAGAAGAAGTCGAACAGGTGGAGTGTTTTAAATATCTGGGGACACAGATGGACACCCGCCTGTCCTTCCAAACGCACTCTGACACCATTTACAACAAAGCTCTCCAGCGACTCCATCTTCTCAGGAAGCTGAGACATTTTAATGTCAGCAGAAAGATTTTAACAATGGTTTACCGGTCACTCATAGAATCCATTCTCACCTTCAATATCATCTCTTGGTACAACCTCCTCACCAGTAAACAGAAAACAAAACTATCACGCATCACAGCTCAAGCCAGTAAAATAATCGGTTCACCACAAACCCCACTGTCCCATCTGTATGAGCGCTCTGTGATCAGGAAGGCCATCCTGATCACAGAGGAACCCTCACATCCTCTCCATTCCTCATTCACCCTCCTCCCCTCAGGCAGGAGGTACAAAGTCCCCCTGGCCAGAAAAACCATCCATAAAAAATCATTCATCCCATCTGCAGTCACATCCCTAAACAGTAGAAGAAGCAAATAACCCACTGACTTGCTGCTATTTGTGCTTTTCATTTTTGTAAATACTTTTTATTGCCTTATATGGTGTTTTTATTGCGGATGATGTTTTTATTGTGATTTTATTGAGTGTATGCGAGTGATGAGCCCTGTCAAAGAAAAATTTCTGCCACCCTTTGGGGCAGACAATAAATTTATCTATTCTATTCTATTCTATTCTATTCTATTCTATTCTATTCTATTCTATTCTAAGGGCATGGGAATATGTTCTCTCTAGGATCAGGCTGGTGACATAAATAAAGTTTGTATAAATATCTTATATCATTTGTCAGATCCAGGACTCTTATTGTTCTTCAAATTTTAATTACCTTCTCAGTTTCCTCTCTAGTTATTTAAAGGGACAGTATGGGACTTTACCGGCTTTTTATTGACAAAAATAAAGTTCTGTATAAATATCTTAGAATGATTTGTTCAGATCCAGGACTGCCATGTTTATTGCTTCTTCAAATTTTAATTACCTTCTAGTGTGAGGAAGGACGGAGGCACTGGTTTGCCTTCAGGTGCAGTCAGACAGTTATTTAAACTAAATTTACATGACAACATATTGCAGGAGTTAACAATGACAATAAACGCAACAGCAAGAGTATCTAAATGTTACTGGGGCTTTAAATAAATTTACACTGCAGGAGACAATGACAATAGAGTGCGGCAGCTTCTTTGATTTAAATATTATACTTTGCCACATTGTGATTTCATTTCCATGGACCCACCACTAGTGCTACATGGATCCTGCCAACAATGCCAGAATGTGGCAGGATGAAGGAAGGCCCGGGCTGGGTTTGAATCCCAGTCTCCCGGGTAAGAGTCATGCGCACTGATGATTGGACCAAAGAGTTTCCCCTTTGGTTGAATGGTCAGCACCAATGCCCTCTTTGGTCCTGCCACAACTACATTAAACCAATGCAAAAGTTATTAGAGCTCAAATAAAAGTGTGATCACATGTATTAATTTGAGGGAAGACGCGGTCTACTCAGAGTCCAGATGTCTTCATTGTGTCCACTCAGCTTTAGAAAAGAAGAAACACCAAACTCAAACCCTTAAGATTTTTAATTTTGTGAGTGGTTTTACTGTTCACTACACATGCAACTGGAAGTAAAGTCAGGGTCATGTTCTTTAGCACTGTTTGTTTTCATTGTAAATGGGGATCAGAAAGTTTTACTCACAGCTCCTTCAAACAACAGTCCACCAGTGAAACAAAGGAGGAAGACCACCTGAAGATGTGACGCCATCTGTGGAAAGACAACAAAACAAGCTGAGTGTGTAGTCTTTGGCAGCAGTGTAGTGACCTCAGTGATTGAACCTGAATGATTGAAGAGAACAATCTATTATGTATGAATTTCAGTTGAGAGGTGGTAAACCACCAAATGTTCACTTACCTGTAGTGGTATCTGACACAGGAGGATGAACAAACAGGCAGGTGGTTGAGGGGTGAATATCCATCCTGTCCTCCTCCTTTTATACCTGGTCAGATAATCACTGAAACAGTGTCAGGTCAGCAGTGTTGTGTCAACATTCCATTGTCATTGTCACTGAATCAAGATTAAACTGTTGATTCTCCATCAATTTCCACCCTCAACTAATATTGAAACAATGTTGATTTGTAATCAAAGATCAACAGAACAGAATTTTAATGGTACTTTTACTAACACAAATATTGAAACAGTATATCTCTCTCTCCTCATCTTCTTCCTATCTATCTTTTTCTTTGTGTGTGTGTGTATGTGTGTGTTGTTTGTCCCAGTCTGGTTCTGACCTGAAGTGGGTTGGTGGGTGAGACTGGGTTCAGGGGATTTGGATAGACTTTTTATTATTAGTGTGGAAGCTGAAAGCTTCCACACTATTGTTCTTCTGGTTGGCCATTTTGTTTCTTTATACTTATTCTTACGTCTTCTGTGCACCTAACTACTCCTTCATACTTTGTGCTGTTTCAACAATTCATATATCAATATGTGCAGCTTCTTGAATACTTTTATGCTATGACTTTTCTCTTTCATACTATTTATACTTTTTTACAATATTTAACTTTTTCTGCAATTCAGCTGAAATCCTACTCTGCTCTGCTCTGCTCTGTGTAGTGCATGAAATTCACCATCTGTCTCTGTCTGACCAACTCTGTCTGTAGTGTAGGGGTTAAGGTGCCTGCTCTGCAACTCACAGATTCCTAGTTCGAATCCCACTTGCGTAATGTTGTTATGTTGTGTTGAATTCTGCTCCCCTCTGTTACCACCTCGGTTTCAGGTGGTCGTTAAGAGACACAGTGATTACATTTGCTTGGTTACAGGTGTTTGTTATCACATTGATCAGTGTCACATCAGCATCAGTATGCTCTCTGTGGCATTCCATTACCAACTCTGGTGGTAGACTAGGGGTTAATGTACCTGCTTTACGACGTAAAGATCCCTGGTTTGAATCCAGGTTGGGTGATCTTGTTATGTTGTGTTGAATTCTGCTCCCGCCTCCCACTTTCAATTGGTTTCAGGTGGTCGTTAAAAGACACAGTGATTACTGGTGCCACAATTACAATCCATGACAACATTCCACAGTGTCTGCTCTCTGTGGTTACTCAAAATCTCAACTCTTTCAACTTTAACCAATACCACTTGGTCTGGTCACATGAGCAAACTTAATAATGCACTATTATTATTGATTTGCACTGGAACTTTGAACACAGCAGAAAAATGTAAAGCGCTTAAATGATTCTTATGCATCATTTCTTGTCCTGCGCTGCCCCCTGTGACCGGCTCTACTCATTTCTCTTCTTTTTCGAGCATTATCGAAAAATCAAACATTCAACAATGTCACAACCTCCACCCCCACCAGTTCTGGCTGTAGCTCTGTGGTTAAGGTGACTGCCTCTTGACGCAAAGGTCCCTAGTTCAAATCTCCGCTTGGCTTTGTTATATTATTGAAAAATCAAACATTGATCAGAGTCACAACCTCTCCCTTCAATACCTCTGGCTGTAGCTCAGTGGTTAAGATGACTTACCATGAATGCAGAGGTTCTGGGTTCGAATCTAGGTTGGGCACTGTTGTTATATTGTGTTGAATTTGGCTTCACCACCTTCAATTGATTTCAGGTGTGTTCATTAAGAGACACAAGAGCCACACATAACATTCCAGTGTGGGCTAAGCAATACCACTTAGTCTGGTCACATGAGCAAACTTGATAATGCATATATGCCCCCACCTTTCCTCTTAACCTCTTTCAATCTTGCTTTGTTTCTACTACTGCACTAAGATTGATTTGCACTGGAACTTTGAACACAGCAGAGAAATGTAAAGCACTTAAATTATTCTTATCCATCATTTCTTGTCCTGCACTGCCCACTGTGACCAGCAGAATTAACCTCCCCTCCCCCACCTTCAATTAGTTACAGGTGTTTGTTATCACACTGATTACTCCAACCAAAGTTTGCCAAATATGATCACATTAGAATAGATGACAACAGGTATCAGCGTGCTCTCTGTGGTGGAGTGGTAAAGTAAATGGTTGGAGATCATGAGGTTGTGGGTTCGAAAACAGCCTCTGTCATGTTGTTTCAAGCTTTCTTTCCATCTAACTAGATGCAAAGTCTCTGTTATGTCACATAGTATCTTGACTTTTCAAACTATTCAGCTGTCATTGTACAGTCTTTGAATCTTGACAGTATAAAGCTGAGGACAAGTTAGGTCCTCTGTAGCCATGTGGTTAGTGTCTCAGACTATCACTCAAAAGGTCATGGGTTCAAATCCTCCCTTGGACATGTTACTTGCATGTCTACGTCAACTTATTCAGCAATGGCCCTTCAGCTTCCACACGCATTTTCTGCAGGAAATGCTGTTTCTAGTTAGACTCAAGGTCCATTTAAAAGAGACAAACAAAAGGCTCCAGAACACAAGGAGTAAATGTGAAAGATGGTAATTTATTTGCCAACTCAATTCAAAGAAACAATATCAAACAATCATGCAAACACAGAAATGAGCAACTCTAAATGAAGGCCTTAATAACTTGACAAAGGGCTGCATGGCCAGGTCCCTGCGTGTTATGTGTGTCACGTTTATGCCACAGACCCAGACACAGACACCAACTAACTGAAGAAAATGTTTATTGGAGGTTGGGAGGTGAGGGAAGGGGGGAGCGAGGAGCTGGAGAGTGGACCCAGGAGGAGGATGGCAGTGGGGGGCTGGACACGATGGCTGGGGTGGAAGGCAGGCAGGCAGGCAAGCAGGCAGGCGGGCAGATCTGAGCAGGAAAAATCACAATTAGAATCGGCTTGGCGAGCAGAACGCTGAAGCTTAGAAGCCAGAACGCAACCACGACAGACCATGTGGACTGAGTGTCGATCCGGCAGAGACTGACAGTTGAGGCAGGACTGAAGTGCAGACTGGGTGAAGAGTAGATTCGAATCAGCTGATTGATTGCAGCAGCAGGGCAGGTGTGGAGTGGGAAGCAGGCAGGTCCGGGAGTGGTGACAGAGTGCAAGGGGGAGGGGGGAACAAGACTTGGACATACAAACAGGTAGGCTGTGTTCGAAACCACATACTCCATACTACATACTTCCATACTGCATACTTCCATACTCCATACTACATACTAACGCGATCATACAGTATGCAGAGCGTTTACACTACCGCGTACTATGATAACCCACAATGCATTTCGCTCCTGCCCGAGCCGAAATCATCCGCCCTGAAGCTGATTTCACTTAAGCTCTAAACTCTGTAAATATATAACTTCAGCAACATTTGAAGCATTTTCAGGCGAGAAAGTATTACTCCCTATCCCCATGGTGTTGATAAAATGACAAAATAACACCTATTTACAATTTTAGTCGGACGAAGTCGGACGTCTCTGGCGTTAGTAAAACCAGCCGTAGTGAGCACTGCACTTCCGGTTTGTGTGTCAAAATAAAACACCCGTTGCAATTCACCATAAAGAAAGCCGTTACAATGACGTCAGTGCTCTTACTATATAAACAGGAAGTGAACGTGTCCCCACTGTGGCTAGCTTGGAAACGCCGTTTGGACCGACCTCGTGCCGTTAATGGAATTTGCCCGTCCAAAATGCCTTACCGGAGAGTTTTGCATGCTCTGAGACGAAGACCGGCCCGCCGTCTTCGCTACATCCTTCTTGCTCTGGACTGGGGATTGCTCCAAGATGTAAGTTTACTGTTTATTCCCATAAAGATAGCAAACATTATAAAAAACAATAAGGGCTAACATACCGCACTGTAACACAATAGGAGGGAAACATGAGCATCAGTAAGCAACAAAGTTGTTTTGAATCATCCAATAAAGTTTAATAATACAAATAAATACATACTTAAGTTAACAATATTTATTGTGTAAACAGTTCAGACCACTAATCATTTCAGATGGGCAATTGTCCTGAAAAAACATATTGATCTATATATATAAATAAAGTTTGATTGATTGATTGATTGATTGATTGATTGATTGATTGATTGATTGATTGATTGATTGATTGATCGATTGATCGATTGATTGATTGATCATTCATCTGTAATGTTACAGGTGGCTTCAAGAGGGCCATACTGCCAGGTTAATCCCCATGTCCCACTGGTGCGCCTCTATTTTAATGGAGGTGATACCAGGAAGGACTTTCGTTTGTCCCGAGAGTCCCTGGACAGCCTCATCCAGCTCCTGCCACACAAGGACCATGGCTGGGCAAAGTCCTTTGAGGTCCTGGTGTTCTTGTTTTGGTTGGCCTGTGGAACATCGTACCGGGTCGTTTCAGAGGCATTTGACGTCCCCCGCACCACATGCCATGACATGATTCAACGTGTCTGCAGAGTCATTCTTGGTGTGTTCAGGAGGCTGATCCACTTCCCAGACATGGAGGAGCTGGAGGAGATAGGTGCTGGGTTCCAGGAGCTGTCTGGCTGTCCAGCTCTGTCCAGAGTGGCGGGGAGCATCGATGGTTGCCATGTCCGCATTGTGCAACCAGGGCAATTTGCAGTGGACTACTTCAATCGGAAGCTCTTCCACTCGGTCCAGTTCCAGGCCATCTGTGACCACAAGGGGCGTTTCCTGGATGTGGTGGTGGGCTTCCCTGGCTGTGTCCACGACGCCAGGGTCCTCAGGAGCAGCCCCTTCTATGTGCACCAGCTGTACCCACCGCCTGGATGATACCTGATCGGGGACGGCGGGTACCCGTGCCTGGCTGAGCCAATCCGCCTGCTGACGCCATTCCGGGAGCCTGTGGCAAATGCAGTGGAGGGGAGGTTCAATGCCAGGCTGTCCAGGGCACGCTGCGTGGTGGAGAGGGCTTTTGGAGTCCTGAAGACCAGGTGGCGCTCCATCTTCCTGAAGGCACTGGAGGTGAAGGTGGAGTTTGTGCCTGAGGTGATCACTGCTTGCCTGTTCCTCCACAACCTCTGCATCACCCACGGGGACATCCTGGAGCCTGAACCTGCAGAGGAAGAAGAAGATGGTGGTGATGGAGAGGAGGGCCACGAGCCTGTCCAGCGGTCTGGTGACACCCTCAGACAGAGGCTTGCAGCTGCGGTGTCTGCCCCAGGACACAGAATAGCTGTTCTGCAAGAACATGACTATTGTTAATTTCTACATATACAGGGAGTTCATTTTTTAGTTATTAGTTTATAGTTGTAGTACAATTTTTAGTTGTTGTTGTATGTAACCCTGTTGTAAATAGTTTTTGTAAATAGTGCCTCTTAAAAATCCAACCCCACGTCCAAGTCGTAAGAGGTGGAAACAGGTAAAGTACAGGATTGCCGGACAGGGCCAAATATGGTGGGAGATGATACAGTAACCAAGAAGGCCTGTCTGGGTTGACCTGGAAATACGCTGGCTAACGGGGCTCTGGTAAATGTGCTTTACAACAATGTCTCCCTTTGGTGAATATACTGTGAATAAAGCTACTCTTGCATTTGCTATTAGTCTGTCTGTGAAGGTTGTTATTCATCCCTGTCATGGCTATCCAAAGCTGTGAATGCTCAAAGGTGCACATCCCATACTGTTGTCAAGTTTAAGGAAGGTGTAGATGTAATACCGGCACTGTAAAATGTAATCAAATCTATTACATGACATTCTAAAGACTCACAATGTGTAAAGCTAATCTTGGTTTGTGGGGTCCTCAACCTAATATTTCTGCATTAGTCTGTTGCTATTCTCAATCACTCGTCTTCAACACATTGGGTTATAGCAGCACATCAGGAAAACACTACACTGTCAAAATTTTCTGTCCCTCAACATTTAATTTTGCATTGCAAAATTTCTACACAAACTTCTTACTTAAACACAAACTTCTTATTTATAGAATAAATTAATATTGCAACAACAACTTATTTCAACACAAACATTTCTTCACCAAAACCTTACTTTTACAACTACTTTCTTATCTCTTCTCAACTACTACTTATTTCTCCAAAAACTTTTTCAGCATCTCCATCAGTTTCTCCTCTCTTGCCCGACTCTCTCTATCTCGTTCCTCTCTCTCACACCGCTCCTCCCTCATCCTCACGTCCATCCATTCCCTCCATTCCCTTTCTCTCCTCTCCATGCTCCGTTCCTGCTCCTGCCTTCTTTCCCTCTCCAGTTCTGCCTCTCTCTCCAGCATGTCTCTCATTCTCCTGTCTGCCCTCTCCTCTGCTCGAGCCTCCCTTTCGTCCAGCTCCCGGAGGACAGTGGCCCAACCCTCACGTTTCCCCCGGGAGCCTGCTGCAGTCGGTGCCACGGATGAGGTGATGAGGACAGGGGGGGTTATTGATGGCCTGGCCCCCAACACCTCATCCATGGCACCAAACCACTTCCAATTGGCAGCAGTGGCCTCTCCTCCCTCCGTACTCACACCGGTGCGGGGCGTCTTGAGTTCCTACAAAACACATACAGCAAGCACGACACACACACAGACATACTCACTCACATTTCTCAGTCATGCAATCATGTCATTTTTCAGCCAAATAGTCAAATAGATAGTAAAATAAATAAATAGTATCAAATAAATAGTCAAATAGTAATCATGATCACATTTACTTACACTTACACTGTCCTGTTTCTTCATTATTGTACTCACTTTGTACTTCTGCTTGAGGTTCTCCCACTTCTTCTTTACGAAGGCTGCCTCCACCTTGCCCTCCAGCCCATGGTCATGGATGAACGTCCTGCATAAGCATGCAATGGTAGTGGAGTTGAGGATACTCCATTCATCCCTTACAGGGAATTTGTAAATAGTCCAGCAGCTCACACAACAATGGCTCCAAAACGACAGAGAGATGAATACAAAAACTGTGGAGATTCTTCCCCCATGACATGCTACTTTAACATGTATTATGGTAAATCAGAGGAACCACATTACTTACTCAAACCCCCGCACAGCCGCATTCCTTCTGCCTGTAAAGAGGGCCTCATTCTCCCCCCTCCACTTAATCAGGCGCTCCGTGTCCTCATCAGTCCCTTGACAGACACACATAAGGATGAGATATGCGACCTAACTTGGGTTTTTGGTTAAAGGTTAAACTGTAAACTGTCCTCCTCATTATTACCTGTATAGGCTATTAGCTTATTACGCTATTTCTACTGCCGACGACGTTACGTGTCATTACACGCTAATGAGCAGGAGCGATAACATAACTGTACAAGTAACGCTCTAAACAGCATATGGACACGGACATCTTAATCTGATATGTCGACATATTACTCCACCACACACACGCCGGCTGGTTGCAAAGTAGGTATTTAACAAAATTACTACTCACATTTGTATTGCTGCCCCTCCATTTCTCCTGTCGTCCGCTCAGCTCCTCCTTCTCCGTTCTTTTTTTTTTTTCGCGGCAAGGAAGAGGCGGTCTTGACGTCACGTTGCGTTGCATCTTGGGTAGTTTGAGTATGAGTAGTGACCTCATGATGTATACTCAACATTTCGGCCGAATCTAGTATGCATCCGGGAACTTCTCGCCTACTGCAAATCGCATACTGCGCTGTGTGAACATACTGCATACTCAAATCGTTAGTATGGGTAGTACGAGTAGTAGGAGAAGTATGCGGTTTCGAACACAGCCGTAGAGAGACAAAACAAAACAGACAAACATGCAACACAAAACTGTCATGGCGCTGGCCCCGTGACAATGTGACTGTTGGCATCCTTCATCTTCTGTAGCCACTTCAGGGCCTTGTGGTCCGTCTCCAGGAAACTCCCTCCCAAGCAGGTAGTATTTAGGGAATCAAGACCAACTTAAGCCTGCCACACACATTAAGATAATTGGGCTCATTTTGACCCGATTTCCCCCCTTCCGACCAAAAAGTCGGCCGAATATCTTAAGGTCTTAAGATTATCTTATGAGATTCTCTTGTAGTGTGTTAAGAGTCAACATTCCCCCGACAATCGGCTCGGAAAACGTTCGGAGCCGACAATCGTAAATATTAAACATGTTCAATATTTACGATAATCCGCCCCGACTTTCGTGGCCGTTTCAATCAAAGTCATCTTGTGTGTGGAAAGCCGGTGTTGTGCGGAGGAGAAGCAGTACCTGCTCACCGAGCTCTGCATGCTGCTCGTGGCCACTTCTCCACACAACACGACAACCCCACAGAGCCACGGTGCAGCCCTGGCTTTACATGAGGTTCACACAGACATTCACGCACACGGAAGGTTTCCTGATAGCAGAGCCGGCTGCCTACAGCCGCTAATACAACAATAGCAACCATGTTTAAACGATGTGACCGCCGCCACAGCCCATCATGTGATGGCGCCGCTTGACTGCTCGGCGTCCAGAGCCACAGACACACACAGACACACAGATGGGATCGTTGTAAAGGCTGAAGTGTCCCGCTTTCATTTTAAAAAAAAAAAATTACGTTGCTCTCATTGTTCAGTCCGGAAGTAGACCCGAAAGAGTAGCTACAACAATGTGGATCTCTTTCTGAGTTTTCTGACTGGAGGGTCAAGATTTGAAAAATCTTTGTGTGTGGTGTGGTGTGTTTGGAATATCGCAGCACACCACACACAATACGATCACAACTGTTCAGTGACAGATTTTTTATCTTCATGTGTGGGGTCTCTCACAGATAAAAAATCAGTTAAGATTTAGAAAATCTTTATGTGTGTACCAGGCTTTAACTGCCAGGCATTCCTTCTCCACTGTAGAATAACGCCTTTCTCATAGATATACTGTAGCTTCCTGCTTATGAACGCCACTGGCTGACGATCCTCTGGAGGGCCAGACACAATTCAACCCAGAATTCAGAGGCAAGCTGGAGAAGATGGGTGTAAGATGGGATCCAGCCATCATCTTGTGAGTCTATAACTATCTTACATACTGTAGCCGCTCTGGCTACAGTATGTGAGGCTGGGGAACTGCATGTCAGACACAGTGGTGAGCAGTGTAGGAGTACCACAAGGCACTGTGCTCTCACCTTACCTCTTCACACTGTTTACTGCAGATTTCACATCCACATCTGAATCTTGCCATGTTCAGAAGTACTCTGACGACATGACCATAGTGGCATGTGTGAGGAAGGGACAGGAAGATGAATACAGGGACCTGGTGGGGGCATTCACAGACTGGTGCAACAAGAACAACTTGCTGCTTAATACATTAAAGACCAAAGAAATGATTGTTGACTTTGGCAGGTCCAAGAGTCTCTATGTTGTATGTCAAACTAATTGTCTCTAAGTTTGATGTGTTACTGTTGCCATATGTGTTTTTTAAAAACTTTTTATATCATTTAATATCATTTATATGATATTATTTTGGGTTATGTAAACTGCTGGATAATCCGAATTTCCCTCCCAGGGATTAACGAAATATTCTAATCTATTCTATTTTTTACATCAGTGGTGTGCGCATGTGCACTGGTCGCCCGTGTGTTGCTGGATAACTGTTGAAAAATGATGAAAAACGGGTACCAATGCGTGGGCATGTTGACTGTTGACGCATTGGGAGTGAGACGGTGTTGGCCATCCACTCCTCTCCCCTTAGGCTCTCCAAGCAGCCAGCTCCTCAACAGGAGCTGCTGCTCCCCAACCTCCATGAGGCCCACGTCAAGTAGAAGCCTCCAATGGACTGAACTTCAGCAGTGATGCAAGAACCTACCAACAGATTAAAGAAAGAGCGCCAACCTGCACCACACAAGGTCTGCTAGTTGGGTTTACCAGTAAGAGAGCTACAGAGCAGAGTAGGCAACAAGTGGTGAACTCTGCAAGGAGAACAGAGAAATAGCACTGAAACCACACAGCCAGGAAAACTGCAGCCATCTGGGTCACAGCCAGCACAAGTTAAATAAGCTAAGTCTTACAAACAGTTTGTCTGCACTGAATCCGATTCCGTTTCAGTGAAGCAGGAAAGAGCCTGAATGAAGGAGTACACAGACAGCTTGTATATGACAAAGGTGTCCCACTGGGGTCCAATATCGCATAACAGGTCCTGTTTGAGTTTCTGTTGGCTGAAACATGGCACCCAACCAGGCCTACAAGACAAACATGTCGTGCAAAGAGGAACAAGGAAGTGTTAGTTTGTTTGTCAGAGAAGTTAAGTTTGTGTAAAATATTTGTTCCTTTAGTAACGGATGAAAGCGCACAGAGCTGCTTATGACGCCTTCCTCACATCAGGCATACCATCAAGTTCAGCAGAGACAGTGAAAAAACACAGAACACCTGCTCCTGTGTCCAGAATACAGTCGTCCAAAAGCTGCACAGCAATGTTGGTCTGCCACTTTGAAGAATGAAATATCCATTAACTACTCAATAAAGACCAGGTCAAGGAAAGAGGTTGTAGAGTAATATACATTTGGATCAGACCAAGAGACAGAATTTCTTCTGTACTGCTTCTCCTTTCTAGGGTGGCCAGGGAGCAGGAAGCCTATCAGAGCTGACTTAGGACCAGAGGTGGGGAACACCCTGGACATGTTGCCAGTCAATCACAGGGCTAACATATACAGACAGACGACCAGTCACACTCCCATTTACACCTATGGGCAATTTAGATTTGAAAAGATTTGAAAATGTCACTTCAAGCTCAGGGAATTTAGTTTTGACAGTGAGTGGAGAGTATTTGGTTCACACATCTTTGTACATTTATGAGCTTTTACAAACACTACAACTGCACAGAAGAAGAATATTACACCACTGGCCTATTTCATATGACAGTATATAATAGAACTTGACCTCAAATAGAAAAAAAAAGTCCTGTTTTGCTCTTGTATTCTGACTGAGGATAATATGTATGATTTTTCCAAACATCAATCTAAGTCTGATTCCCAGATTCCGCCTGTTCTGAGAGGCTGAACCAACAAACCATTCACAACAACGGAGCTCACAGAGTCTGCTAACCATCTGAACTTGGAGCTGATTTGGACCTCGAAAGGTTTCCAGTCTTCGTTTCCTTGGTTACACACCTGTGACTTTATTTATTTTTTTATTGCTGTGTGTCTCACTGTGCCAACCTAAGTGGAGCTGGATGTATAAAGCTAATAATTAAAGCAGATATCAGCGGTTCGGCCGTTTCGGCTAATGCTGCGTTCAAGGCAGGCTTTTGAAACCGTAAGTTACAGCTTCAAGTCACAACTACAACTTTGTAGCGTTCCAGGTAACCTAGGTAACCCGTAACTGGTGTTTTTACCGTCCTGTTGCCTGTGAAAGTCACTATAACGGCCTCTCGTAACTTCCGACCCGTGAACTCGTACCAGATCGAACTGGTATGAGTTCACAGGAAGGAAAAACACAAGTTACGAGTTTCCTTGAATGCACCATGAGTTAGCAGCCCCCGCCCTCGTCAGGCATCTATTGGTCCTCGTCCCTACGTCACCACATTCACGCGATGCATCCCTTGGCTGCACACACAGCCCTTCATGCCGTTCTCTCTCCTCATTGGATAACACTTGTATCCCACAAGGAAAGTTTTCTCCTGGTTTACAGCAGAGCAGAGTGACGGAGAGACCAAACACTCTATGGAAGTGATGCTGATGGAAAATAGGACTATTTAGGACTTATATTAACAAAAACATTCCACTGATATCTGCTTTAATGTTAAACAAAGTGATTCAGAAAGGTTTTGTCTGTATAATGACTCAGGTGAAAGAAGAGTGGCTGTTTTTTCTCTCTCTGTTCACGCTCAGTTCTGTGTTGTTTTCATTTCCCTGTTTGTATCAAAGTGTATGCAATGACAGTAAATGGACATGACTACTGCTTGATGCTCTGACAGTTTATTTCAAAAGTTGTTGGATTCAGCAGAAATACAGTTTATACAACACTCCACCACCACTGAGGGACAAAGAACAAGAACCAATGAAATGAAGGGAAGAAAGAGAAAGAGGACAAGACCAGGTCAAATCTCTGACCTGCCTGTAGTTAGATTAATCTTATATCCCTGAACTCAAATCAAAAACAAGACTGTGATGTGATTAGTTGTGATAAACTGAACTTATAAATTCAGGAGAAGACATTGTGTGTGTGGGTTCACACTGATGTCACTGAAGTCTGATGTGATGATCAGTCAGTACTGATGTTCACAGACACTGACGGTCCCAATGGTTTGGCACAGACGAAAGGTCTTTTGAGGGTGCATGGTCGATCGTTCCAGTACAGACCTGTAAAAAGAAGAGAGAGTTTATTTAGAGTAATTATTTCTAATATATAAGAGACATGCACAGTTCCTACACACATCGTAAACATACACTCAGACATCAGGACATGAGGTTTCTTTTTAAAGTCTGAGCATATTTAACTGATTGATGCATTTTCCCAGGATTTATTTGCTGTGCTGTCATGGAGATGCATCCATGAGAGAGCTGTTGACAAAGGATTATGTGACTCTGTATGAACTTACTGATCTGTCCATTGTTACAAGGCTCTAGAAATCAAGTCACGTTCAGAGAACACAAATCACCAGTAAAAGGTCAAGAAATCATGAATACCTCTGGAAATAACCTCCACGCAGTGTTCCTTGTTCCCTGAGTTGTTGGGTTCCCCTCTAGCCCAGGCTGTGTAGTCAACCTTTGAGCCATCAGTCCACATCCATGTTGACTCCTGGAAGAGAAAGGACAGGTTACCTCTTTAAGCACAGGGCACATCAGATCCTTTGTGTTTAAATGTCTCACCTTTATGCTGTCATGGGCTCCAATCCCTGTAACTGTATCAGAGCCACTCTTGTTTCGAATCAGGTCCCTGACAAACATTTGTTCCTCAGCGCTGTGGATGGAGGCCAAGTTCCCACCAAGACTGATGCAGGTGACCTGATGACCAAGATAATGAAATGAGAGAAATACAACCTGGGTCTAAACGGCTGAAAAATCACCAAACTTTGCACAAAGATCCAATCCCATGCCAGATTCACTCAATTCCAAAGACATGTCGATGCATTTTATGTATTATCAGAGTTTTGTTTAGATATTAGAATTTGTGACATTTTGACCATTTTTGAGTCTATTTGAGAAGACACACGGCATGTCTCACTTCAAGACAATTAGCTCACTGAGTTAGGAGCTGGTTCTTGGTGTTGGAGGATGTCGGTTCAAGACCCAACAAAGGAGCTGACTAAAATACTAGTGTTGTGTCGTTCGCGAGTGGCTCGTTCAAAGGAACAAATTATTGAAGTGAACGTACTGACTAGAATCACTTCCTGACCTGATTGGTTCCTTTCTCAGTTCAGTAGTTGAGCTCAGCAGTGTGCGTGCAGGCCGACAGTGGAACTGCTATGTGGTCTGTGAATCACTGAATGACCTGCTAATCTGGTGGCGGAGGCTCTCATTGCGAGGGAACGGTGCTTGTTCAGTGAGGCGTTCACTGACGCTCGGGGCTGACGGCTCCAGTTCACTCACTGTGCGCGTGGTTCACTGCATATACTGGGGGCTGAGGCCTTTCAGTCACTCCGTGTCGTTTGCGAATGTATTCGTGGTGATTCACATTCGTGCTGCCCCACTCACTCATTACTTGCGAACCTACTGCACACACAGAGAACTGCCGCTGGGGAAGCTGTACTCACAGTGATTCGGTGAACACATGTTTTGAACGACTCATTTTAATGAACTGATTCTAGTGATTCAGTACAGTCAAAAGAAATGCCGATCCCAAAACTATAAAATACCAGACGGTGTTTGTGAAACAAATGTACACAATCTTATGGCGCGTTTCCACTAGCACGGTATGGCACGGCTCGGCGCGCTATTTGCGTGTTTCCACCAGCCCTCGTACCTGGTACCAGGTCCCATTTTTCGTACCTCGGCCCTGGTTCCAAGCGAGCCGAAGCGTTACTATAATGTGACGTCATCTGACTGCCTTCCGGTGATTGGGCAGAGAGTCAGCGCGAGCGCGACGTAGGACATGAGAATCAAACCCGGAAATTTCAAAAACAGAGCGGCAACAGCGCCAGCTGATCTGTATCAGACTGTTGTTGTTCCTTCACCTGAGGAAAGTGTTGCTGTGTGTAAATCCACACTGTGTCTGTTGACGAGATGCAGACGAGTGAGTTTGGAGCTGACGAGTGGGGGGACAGCTCTCCATTCCGACGCACCTCCACTTCGACACCCCGCTGTTCCGAAACACCGCTGTTCCGACAGCCTCCGCTCGTGCTGACAGCTGACTGAGGGAGATGCTTTGGTTGGGCTTAGGCAATGAAGAAAGGAGTTGGTTAAGTTTAGTAAAAAGATCATGTGGAGGCTAGACAGGCTAGAAGCAGAATGAACATTAGGTCTTTATGTCATTACAGTTTTTCTCAATCGCTTTGGTGCTATTCTCACCTCACTCTTAACATTTGCACAACAGTTAGTGCATTTCTCAAAACAATTGTTACAAACTGCAAAACCTAGTGGATAACCTGCAAAAGTGCGTCACTTCCTCAAAATGGATTGTCCATCCCTCAAAAGCAAGTACTTGTGTCAGTGAAACTGTCGGTGTCGTCAAAATGAGAAGTCTTGCCATCATCGTTTATGAGCATGATAGTCAAATGGCTTTGTCATGTTTTCATTATGACACTTTATTCTCTGTGTTTTTCAATGCAAAAAGTGATGATACTACCTGAAAATGTTCAAGATAGCACTATACACTATGTACAGCCACAATATAGTAAGGTTACACATTAGCCTACTGTAGTGGAGTAACTAATAATGAATATGTATGTTTCACATTTTTACTGCATATGCTCATTGCAATCCTGATTTGTTCACAGCATCGTGCAATAGAAAAATACACTACAGTCATCTATAACAGACATAAGAAACAGCCTTTGAGTACAACTTTATGTAAATCTGATCTCTAGTGAAGCCCAAAGTCTAAATGTACAGTAAATGTAAAAAAAAAAAAAAAAGATTGTCCCACTGTATCTGACAGTAAAACCTGACACAATGAGCAGATTGTTTAGTGCTGAATTACTGTCCAATACTACACATACCTGTTCTTCCTGAAATGTTTGAATACAGCGCTTCTCCCAACATTTACAATGAGTTAGATTGATTTTGAAAACTAGTTCAACAATTTTGTATGTGATGACTCAAGCAATGAAATGAGGACTATTAGTTTTTTAGGGAAAGACTATTCAGTGTTGAAAAGTATAGTTCATTTTGACTGATATGACATAAGCAAATGATAATGTTATACAACAGTAGAAGACATACCACAAGTTAAAGAGCATTTCCTGGGCTTTCTTGTTGCAGAGGAATCAACAGGAGATCATTTGTCAACTCTCATCCTAAAACGGATAGAGGAGCTTAACATTCCTTTTGAAGACTGCAGAGGACAGTCCTATGACAATGGGGCCAACATGAAGGGAAAAAATAAAGGTGATCAGGCAAGGTTGCTTCAGCTAAACTCAAGAGCTTTTTTTGTCCCATGTGGTGCCCACACTTTAAATCTGGTAGTAGCTGATGCTGCTGTGACAGTGGTGGTCCTGTCACTATGCCTCCAGTTGATCATGTGCCCAGGGGGATGTCCCTTTGGCCGACTGGTTAGCGCGCATGACTCCGACCCGGGAGTCTGGGGTTCGAAGCCCGCCCGGGTCCCTCTTCGCCTTGCCACATTCTGGCGTTGTTGGCAGGATCCATGTAGCACTGGGTGTAGGTCCATGGATTCCTAATGTGTGGCAGCCTGCGCGGAAGCACGAGGACGTGCTTGTGAAAAGAGGGGGAGAGATGTGACAGTGGTGGTCCTGTCACTATGCCTCCAGTTGATCATGTGCCCTGGCTACTTGGCCAAGGGGATGTCCCTTTGGCCGACTGGTTAGCGCGCATGACTCCGACCCGGGAGTCTGGGGTTCGAAGCCCGCCCGGGTCCCTCTTCACCTTGCCACACTGCAAAAAGCTCACCAGATGCCCTTGGCTACTTTGGGCATTTAGCAAAATTATTCAAGCTTCAAGTCTTGCCATCATCGTTTATGAGCATGATAGTCAAATGGCTTTGTCATGTTTTCATTATGACACTTTATTCTCTGTGTTTTTCAATGCAAAAAGTGATGATACTACCTGAAAATGTTCAAGATAGCACTATACACTATGTACAGCCACAATATAGTAAGGTTACACATTAGCCTACTGTAGTGGAGTAACTAATAATGAATATGTATGTTTCACATTTTTACTGCATATGCTCATTGCAATCCTGATTTGTTCACAGCATCGTGCAATAGAAAAATACACTACAGTCATCTACAACAGACATAAGAAACAGCCTTTGAGTACAACTTTATGTAAATCTGATCTCTAGTGAAGCCCAAAGTCTAAATGTACAGTAAATGTAAAAAAAAAAAAGATTGTCCCACTGTATCTGACAGTAAAACCTGACACAATGAGCAGATTGTTTAGTGCTGAATTACTGTCCAATACTACACATACCTGTTCTTCCTGAAATGTTTGAATACAGCGCTTCTCCCAACATTTACAATGAGTTAGATTGATTTTGAAAACTAGTTCAACAATTTTGTATGTGATGACTCAAGCAATGAAATGAGGACTATTAGTTTTTTAGGGAAAGACTATTCAGTGTTGAAAAGTATAGTTCATTTTGACTGATATGACATAAGCAAATGATAATGTTATAAAACAGCAGAGAATTGTATGAAAGCAACTGATACATGTCCAGAAGCATTTGCAATTTGTTCAGAGGAAGGAGAAACTGCTACGATGATGTGCACAAATGACGACATGTTGTGGACGTTGAACTAATAGTTATGAGAACCTTCATTCTGATCTGAGAATAGCACCAAAGCAATTGAGAAAAACTGTAATATGAAGTATTTGCTTGTTTTGCAGTTTATTATGCACATGATCCGTTTCCCCCAGTAGCCTTTTCGAAATAGCGGTGTCTTTAGAAAAAAAAGAAAACCCCGCTATTACGACGAATGGAAGTCTATTGTCGGAAAGGCGGGGCTTCGGAAAGGCGGGGTGTAACCGACGAGTGGATCGGAAAAAGAGAGACGGACAATGCGGCCCCGCGAACAGCCCCGTGCCGCCCCCGCCCCCGCTGAGGAGTTACTAGAGAACTCAGCTGTAATGGAAACACAACCAAACCGAGTCGTGCCGTGCCGTGCCGTGCTGTACCGTGCCAGTGGAAAAGCGCCATTAGAGTCACAGTAGAGACAAATACATATCAGAATTTTACCTCTTTTTACAGTGGTGTCAAAACTGCCCGCACGACAGTGAATGGCTTACTTAATTTGTGAAGCCACTGTGCAACTGCCACTTGTCAATTAGCTCAGGGTGAGAAATAATGGTCTTTGGCTCGAGAGGTTGTTGGTTTAATTCTCAACTGATGCAAAGTGAATAATACAAGGCCTGACATTAACAGTTTTAAAACCACAACAGAGGCGCTGTATGATCATATTGTTCTAATACCTCTGAATTAGCTGCATCCTTGGCATCGGCTTGGTACAGGAAACAGCGAGAGCCAAACACAGTCCAACCAGGAGGACAGTCGGGACCTGGAACACAGTTAGATAGTTAGATAAGTGTGGTAGATGGAAAATAAATATCATTTAGCTAGAGGAAAGCTAATAACTCTAGTTGTCAGAGCACCTGCAAAGTAGAATGATAGTTTGTTAGTAGTACTTATTGTACTTGTCCCAGTAAACTTGGACACTTTACATGGCTGGGAGTAACTGCTGGTGTGTCTCTTCAGGAAACCCGATTAGTTAACATCATTGAGCACATGACAAAAACAATGTGATGAACAATATGAACAAAACACACAAAGTAAACTTCTGCCATGTAGCAATATTGTATATCCACCCAAAGACCTCCAGAGTAGAAAAAGCAGCTACAAACCTGGTAGGCCTACATTGACTTCATTGGCAGTGGATGTCTGAGAACATAGAGAGCAGATTGTTAATATCAGTGTCAGCAGTTCCTCTGTAAAGGTTGAGACTAATTTCTTCAGGAGAAGCAACAGGATCAGTTTCAGTGCTTTTCTCAATGTAATCTAGTTTAGGAGCTGGTTCATGGAGATGAGCAGTGCAATGCTACTTTACATTCAGCCACCATTAATGTAGGGCTAACTGAAAAAGAATATGCAATTATCATGAGTCATTTGTCATATTTGCATTTCAATTTAAGTGAAATATGATCATTTCAATTATTTTCTGGAGTCTGGACCAAACATGCAGGTGTGACAGTGGTGGTACTGTCACTATGCCTCCAATTGATCATGCGCCCTGGCTACTTGGCCAAGGGGATGTCCCTTTGGGTGACTGGCAAGCGCACATGACTCTTGCCTGGGAGGTGTGGGTTCAATCCCCGCTCCAGCCCTCTTCACCTTGCCACATTCTGACACTGTCAGCAGGACCCATGTGGCACTAGGGAGTTATCCATGGATGGATGACAATAGAGTATCTATTTATGTATCTATGGTGCGGCAGCTCCTTTGATTTAAATATTATACTTTGCCAAATTGTGATTTCATTTCCATGGAACACAACTACATTAGACCAATGCAAAAGTTATTAGAGCTCAAATAAAAGTGTGATCACATGTATTAATTTGAGGGAAGACACGGTCTACTCAGAGTCCAGATGTCTTCATTGTGTCCATGGACACAGCTTTACAAAAGAAGAAACACCAAACTCAAACCCTTAAGATTTTTAATTCTGTGAGTGGTTTTACTGTTTACTACACATGCAACTGGAAGTAAAGTCAGGGTCATGTTCTTTAGCACTGTTTGTTTTCATTGTAACTGGGGATCAGAGAGTTTTACTCACAGCTCCTTCAAACAACAGTCCACCAGTGAAACAGAGGAGGAAGACCACCTGAAAATGTGACGCCATCTGTGGAAAGACAACAAAACAAGCTGAGTGTGTAGTCTTTGGCAGCAGTGTAGTGACCTCAGTGATTGAACCTGAATGATTGAAGAGAACAATCTATTATGTATGAATTTCAGTTGAGAGGTGGTAAACCACCAAATGTTCACTTACCTGTAGTGGTATCTGACACAGGAGGATGAACAAACAGGCAGGTTGTTGAGGGGTGAATATCCATCCTGTCCTCCTTCTTTTATACCTGGTCAGATAATCACTGAAACAGTGTCAGGTCAGCAGTGTTGTGTCAACATTCCATTGTCATTGTCACTGAATCAAGATTAAACTGTTGATTCTCCATCAATTTCCACCCTCAACTAATATTGAAACAATGTTGATTTGTAATCAAAGATCAACAGAACAGAATTTTAATGGTACTTTTACTAACACAAATATTGAAACAGTATATCTCTCTCTCCTCATTTTCTTCCTATCTATCTTTTTCTTTGTGTGTGTGTGTATGTGTGTGTTGTTTGTCCCAGTCTGGTTCTGACCTGAAGTGGGTTGGTGGGTGAGACTGGGTTCAGGGGATTTGGATAGACTTTTTATTATTAGACTCAAGGTCCATTTAAAAGAGACAAACAAACAAAAGGCTCCAGAACAGAAGGAGTAAATGTGAAAGATGGTAATTTATTTGCCAACTCAGTTCAAAGAAAGAATATCAAACGTATAATAATGCAAACACAGACATGAGCAACTCTAAATGAAGGCCTTAATAACTTGACAAAGGGCTGCATGGCCAGGTCCCAGCGTGTCATGTGACTGTTGGCATCCTTCATCTTCTGTAGCCACTTCAGGGCCTTGTGGTCCGTCTCCAGGAAACTCCCTCCCAAGCAGGTAGTATTTAGGGAATCAAGACCAACTTAAGCCTGCCACACACATGAAGACAATCGGGCTGATATTGCCCCGATTTTCCCCCTTCTGACCAAAGACAAAAGTCGGCCGATTATCTTAAGGTCTTAAGATTATCTATCTTCTCTTGTAGTGTGTGGTGTGTTAAGAGTCAACATTCCCCCGACAATCGGCTCGGAAAGCGTTCGGAGCCGACCATTGTAAATATTAAACATGTTCAGTATTTACAATAATCGTTTGAATCAAAAGTCATCTTGTGTGTGGAAAGCCGGTGTTGTGCGGAGGAGAAGCAGTGCCTGCTCACCGAGCTCTGCATGCTGCTCGCGGCCAATTCTCACACAACACGACAACCCCACAGAGCCACGGTGCAGCCCTGGCTTTACATGAGGTTCACACAGACATTCACGCACACAGAAGGTTTCCTGATAGCAGAGCCGGCTGGCTACAGCCACTAATACAACAATAGCAACCATGTTTAAACGATGTGACCGCCGCCACAGCCCATCATGTGATGGCGCAGCTTGACTGCGCAGCGTCCAGAGCCACAGACACACAGATGGGATCGTTGTAAAGGCTGAAGTGTCCCGCTTTCATTTTTTTAAAATGACGTTGCTCTCATTGTTCAGTCCGGAAGTAGACCCGAAAGAGTAGCTACAACAATGTGGATCTCTTTCTGAGTTTTCTGACTGGAGGGTCAAGATTTGAAAAATCTTTGTGTGTGGTGTGTTGTGTTTGGAATATCGCAGCACACCACACACAATACGATCACAACTGTTCAGTGACAGATTTTTTATCTTCATGTGTGTGGTCTCTCACAGATAAAAAATCGGTTAAGATTTAGAAAATCTTTGGTAACACTTTACTTGACACCACCGTCATAAGAGTGTCATGACACTGTCATAAGAGTGTCATAAACATTATGTCAATGTCATTAAACATTTATGACTGTTGTCATTAAGTGTCATTCGTTTTTGTAATGACAAGTTGACATTATTTTGGTTGTCTTGATTATGACACCTTGACATTAATCAAGGTGACATAACCAGAAGTCGTCTTTGTCATGACAACTTGACATTAAATTTGTTTGCGATGTCCTTATTATGACAACTTGACATTACTCAAAGTGACATTACCAGAAAATGTCTTTGTCATTACTTGACATTAATGAAATATTTTCTGTTTAGCTGACATAATTATGATTAATTAGATGCGCAAGGTTACTCAAAACTGACTGTCACGACACCATTATGACAGTGTAATTAAGAAATTCTGTGAGCTCAAGTAAAGTGGTAGCATTTTTATTTGTCATTAACATATCATGAAGGATGAACTGACTGTCATGACACCGTTATGACAGTGTAATGAAGAAATTCTGATATCTCAAGTAAAGTGGTAGCATTTTTACTTGTCATTGTTATGTGTGAGTGTTAGGTGAGTGTTAGGGAGGTGTGTGTGCTGCGTCTCCTCTCATCTTCTCCAGGTCCTCGGTGTGCGTGCTGCGTCATCGACGTCCTGTTCGCTGCTCCTCCTCCACGCTCCCGGAAGCGGAAGCGGCGGGTCCTTTAAAAGCCGCAAGCTGAGCCAAATCAGTGGACACAGTCGAGCCCGTGGCTGTGGTCCCCACGCTTTGTATTTGTTTGAGTTTCGTTTGTGTTCTTACCTGGGGGAATAGGTTTAGATTTATGTTTCTTTTGGGGATTGATTTCTCCCCTCGTTTTTCTCTTTTGTTTAGGCTTATGGGTGGCGTCCCCTTTTTTCTAGCTACGTTTGATCCGTAGGGATCATCTTTTGTTTGTTTGTTGATTTAACGCCACCCGCTACTTCCCCCTTTTGTTGTTTGTTACTCGTTATTTGTTTTGATTGCACCAATAAAACCACTACAACGCGTTCCACAGTAGCACAGTTTTTTATTTCTCTTTGTTACTTCCTCCACTTACCCCTAGACACCAAGGGGGTCGTAACAAATTGGGGGCTCGTCCGGGATCGTTCTCTTTTGTAGTTTAGTCCGAGTTTAGTCCACTGGGTAGCGTAGGGTAATGCCACGCTTTGTTCTCGCCCAGTTCGTTAGAAATCCCACACTCGATCAGATCGAAGTCTGCAGGAGGAGAGACTTAGTGGCCATTGCGAGACACTTCGGCTTCTTGGTAGCGGTAAAAGCGAAGAAATCAGAGTTAAAAAGGCAGGTGGTGAGTCGGCTTGTGGAGATGGACGTGGTGGCGTTGCCTCCGGTAGTTCCAGAGCAGGCGGATGGCGCCCAGCACGCGGGTAGCCAAGGGAGTCCTCCACGTGTAGCGACTGGCGAGGCAAAGGGGCCAGAGGCCCTGGGCGTTGTCTTCGAGGGAGGTGCGCGGGGTAAAACGCCGGTCACTCTTCCTCGATTTGAGCCCTTGTCTCCCGGGTCTTCCAGTGGTCGAGACGAGGCACGGGTGAAAGTCCGGCTGGCTCGTCTCCAGCTGGAGTCCCAGGAGCAGGCCCGCCAGGCCGACCGTGAGTTCCGCCTGCAAGTCAAAAAAATGGAAATAGAAGCAGACACCGCTGTCAGGTTAAGGCAGCTTGAGCTTGACGCACAAAGAGCAGCTCAGAGTGTGTCAGCGCCGGTAAGTGTGCCATCCACATCTCCCAGTTCAGCTCACAGCCAATTTGATATCAGTAAACATGTGGCTTTAGTGCCACCCTTTCGGGAAGCCGAGGTGGATTCGTACTTCAACGCGTTCGAGAAGCTGGCCATTGCGTTGAAGTGGCCTGAGGAAATGTGGCCTTTGTTGTTACAATGTAAACTGGTGGGTAAAGCCCAAGAGGTGGTCGCGGCGCTCCCTCTTGTGGATAGTTTAGATTATGGCATGGTAAAAGAAGCTATACTGCGTGCCTATGAATTAGTGCCTGAAGCGTATAGACAAAAGTTCCGTACTTACCGAAAAAACCCCTCTCAGACGTACGTAGAGTTTGCACGAGACAAAAGCACTCTGTTTGACAAGTGGTGCTCCGCCTGTAAAGTCACCGATTTTCCTGACCTGCGGGAATTGGTGTTAATTGAAGAATTTAAGAAGAGTTTGCCAGACCGTATAGTAGTATATTTGAATGAGCAAAAAGTAAAGTCATTGTCGGCTGCAGCAGTTCTGGCCGATGAATATGTACTTACTCACAAAGTAGTGTATCCTCTTTCTCCTTCTCCAGGCCCAGACCGTCCGCGTCCGGTTCCCTCGTTCCAGGGGTCGAGCAGCCGCGCTCGTCCTGGTGCAGCAGAAGAGAGAGAGTGCTTCTACTGTCACAAACCTGGACATGTCATTGCCAATTGCATGATGTTGAAAAGAAAGGAGCAGTTGCACCCAGCGTCGACGGGGCGACCTCCAAAAGGTGTTGGTTTAATAAAAGTAGCTCCTCCACAGAGGGTTGAACCAGCACTGAGCGGCTCCGGACTTGATCCGTGTTTCCAGCCGTTCATTTTTGATGGGTTAGTATCTCTTCCCGGAGACCCAGGAGAGAAGCAGCCCGTGCGGATCCTGCGCGACACAGGTGGGTCTCAGTCGGTCATTCTTGCCAGTGCGTTGCCGTTTTCTGAAAAGTCTGCTTGTGGCTACAGTGTAATTCTCAGTGGCATTGAAATGGGTTATGTCCCGCAGCCACTGCATTTTGTGCGCGTAGAGTCTAAATTAGTCTCCGGTGTTTTTCCTGTAGCCATTTGTCCTGCGTTGCCGATCCGTGGCGTTACCATGTTGTTGGGAAACGACATTGCCGGGGGTAAAGTAACTCCTTCCCTCGAGGTTTTAGACACGGTGTCTCGCATTATGTCCCGGCCGGATAATGCGGTGTCGCCGGAGTTTCCCTCATGCGTAATTACGCGCGCCCAGTCTCGGAGACGCGCTGCGGAAAACAAAAGTGACAACTCTGCCAATGTTGATTTAACTGACTCTGTGTTTGTAAAACTTTTTGCAGAAGAGGCGGATCCGGATCCAGCATCAGGTTCGGAATCTCCTGCATCAACCACGGTGATGAAGGTACCCAGCACTCGCTCCTCATCGTCCACCAGCACACAGGTGCCCATTACACGAGAGAGGTTAATCTCGGCACAAAAATCTGACGCGAGTATTACTAAGTGTTTGGCCTCTGCAGTGGACGTAGGCGCTCTTAAACCGGGGTCCACGGCGTTCTTCATTGACAACAATGTATTGATGCGTCGCTGGTTTCCATCATCGGGGGATGAATTTGACTGCGGGGTGGTGGATCAAATTGTGGTTCCTTCTGTGTATCGAGACCAAATCCTAAACTTAGCGCATGAGAGTCCCTGGGCGGGTCATTTGGGTGTAAATAAAACCTATGATCTTGTCCTGAGGCATTTTTTCTGGCCCGGTCAAAAATCTGACGTTGTTAAACATTGTCGTAGCTGTCACACGTGCCAGTTAGTGGGAAAGCCGAATCAAGTGATTCCTCCGGCTCCACTACGGCCAATTCCTGTGGTGGGAGAACCGTTTGAAAGAGTCTTGGTAGACTGCGTGGGCCCGTTGCCTAAAACAAAATCCGGTCATCAGTATTTACTCACTATAATGTGTGCGTCGACTCGTTTTCCTGAGGCTGTGCCGTTGCGCCGGATTACAGCTAGTGTTGTGGCAAAAGCTTTAACCAAGTTTTTCGCTACGTTTGGTTTACCCAAGACTGTACAGACAGATCAGGGAACCAATTTTCAGTCTAAATTGTTTAAACAAGTGCTTCATTCGTTGGGAATCAATCATGTAGTTTCAAGTGCGTATCATCCCGAATCGCAGGGTGCGCTCGAGCGTTGGCACCAGACTCTCAAGTCCATGCTGCGTAAATACTGCTTGGACACGGGCAGAGGTTGGGACGAAGGCGTTCCCTTTGTCCTTGTTGCTGCTCGCGACGCCATGCAAGAGTCTTTGGGTTTTAGTCCTGCACAGCTGGTGTTTGGACACACCATGCGCAGCCCGTTAAAGGTGCTGAAAGAAAAACTATTGTCCACTGATGCGTCTCCAAAAGAAAATGTGTTAGATTTCGTCTGTAAATTCCGTGAGCGGTTGCATCAGGCTCGTTCCATGGCGCACAGTGCCCTCGGTGGGTCACAGGAAAAAATGAAAAAACAGTTTGATCGCGCTGCTGTCGCTCGGCACTTTAATGTTAATGACAGTGTTCTCGTTCTGCTCCCGTTGCCGGGGTGTTCTTTATCTGCGCGGTTTTCGGGTCCGTATAAAGTTTTGAAACAGTTAAGTGAGACGGATTATGTGATCGGTACGCCAGACCGCCGGCGGAAAACGCGCGTGTGTCATATAAACATGTTGAAGCAGTATCACTCTCGTGGCGATGACGCGCTTTCACCTGGAGAGGCTGGAGCTGTCTCTGTAGGTGGTTCTGCGCTCATTGTAACGAAAGTTGATTCTGGTGATGAGGACGGGTTACCCTCTGTGCCATCGTCGCAGCAGAGTGCACGGTTGCCAAATTCCAACATGGTCCGAGTGTTGCCAGATCACCTGCAGCACTTGGAACCCGCGCAACAACGTGACATTGTGGAACTAGTGGCGCAGTTCCCATGTCTGTTCGGTGACGTGCCTGCGCGCACTACAGTGGTTGAGCATGATATAGATGTGCAAGGCGCTAAGCCGGTAAAACAACACCCGTACCGTGTAAATCAGATCAAAAGAGACTTAATGAAAAAAGAGGTGGAATATCTGTTAGATAATGGGTTGGCTGAGCCCAGTAACAGCGCGTGGTGCTCGCCATGTCTGTTAGAAGCAAAACCCGACGGTTCTCAGCGTTTCATTACAGATTTCCGTAAAGTAAATGCACTCACGGTGCCAGATTCCTACCCATTACCACGAATGGAAGACTGCGTTGATAACTTAGGAGCCGCGAAATTTGTCAGTAAGCTCGATTTATTGAAAGGTTATTGGCAGGTACCTTTAACTAAGCGCGCCGCTGAGATCTCCGCTTTTGCTACACCCGACCATTTTCTTCAGTATACAGTAATGGCATTTGGCATGTGTAATGCGCCCGCAACATTTCAGCGTTTAATTAATACTGTTTTGAGTGGTGTGCCAAATTGTAATGCTTACCTGGATGATTTAATCGTTTATTCCGATGCGTGGGATGTTCACGTGAAGACACTCACGGAGGTATTTGGGAGACTTGCGCGCGCGTCCCTCACCCTAAACCTTGCCAAATGTGAATTTGGGAAGGGCACAGTCACATATCTGGGGAGGCAGGTGGGTCGTGGCCAAGTCCGTCCGGTAGAGGCCAAGATCGCAGCCATCGTGGATTTTCCCGTGCCGTCCACTCGTCGGGAGTTAAAGCGTTTTCTCGGCATGACAGGTTACTATCGGGGCTTCTGTAGGAATTTTTCCTCAGTCGCCCAGCCGTTAACCAGTCTCACGAGTCCGAAATGCGAGTATGTCTGGACTCCGGAATGTCAGCGTGCATTTGACAGCGTTAAAATGTTATTGTGTCATGCGCCGGTCCTTGCTGCCCCTGACTTCTCTAGACCGTTTAGCCTGGATGTGGACGCGAGTGATGTTGGTGCTGGAGCGGTCTTGATGCAGGAGGATTCCCTTGGTGTGGATCATCCCGTCAGCTTCTTCTCGCGTAAGTTCAATATCCACCAGAGTAAGTATTCTACCATCGAGAAGGAAGCTTTGGCATTGTTGTGGGCTTTGAGACATTTTGATGTTTATGTAGGTTCGTGTAGTTTACCTCTTGTCGTGTACACCGACCATAATCCTTTAGTCTTTTTGGCGCGAATGTATAACCACAACCAACGTCTCATGCGGTGGGCTCTCTTAGTTCAGGATTATAATTTGGTTATTAAACATAAAAAAGGGTCTGAAAACATTGTGGCGGATGCTTTGTCTCGTGCTGTTTAGCAAACTTGGGAAGTTTGCATTTGAGGGGGGGGGTGTTATGTGTGAGTGTTAGGTGAGTGTTAGGGAGGTGTGTGTGCTGCGTCTCCTCTCATCTTCTCCAGGTCCTCGGTGTGCGTGCTGCGTCATCGACGTCCTGTTCGCTGCTCCTCCTCCACGCTCCCGGAAGCGGAAGCGGCGGGTCCTTTAAAAGCCGCAAGCTGAGCCAAATCAGTGGACACAGTCGAGCCCGTGGCTGTGGTCCCCACGCTTTGTATTTGTTTGAGTTTCGTTTGTGTTCTTACCTGGGGGAATAGGTTTAGATTTATGTTTATTTTGGGGATTGATTTCTCCCCTCGTTTTTCTCTTTTGTTTAGGCTTATGGGTGGCGTCCCCTTTTTCTACCTACGTTTGATCCTTAGGGATCACTTTTGTTTGTTTGTTGATTTAACGCCACCCGCTACTTCCCCCTTTTGTTGTTTATTACTCTTTGTTTGTTTTGATTGCACCAATAAAACCACTGAACGCGTTCCACAGTAGCACAGTTTTTTATTTCTCTTTGTTACTTCCTCCACTTACCCCTAGACACCAAGGGGGTCGTAACAGTCATTAACATATCATGAAGGATAAACTGACAGTCATGACACAATTATGACAATGTAATAAATATATTCGGTGACCCCCAAGTAAAGTGGTAGCATTTTTACTTGTCATTAACATATCATGAAGGATAAACTGACTGTCACGACATGATTATGACAATGTAATAATTTTTTCACATCTGACATAAAACAGAGATCAAACATTTTTGAAAGCTTGAAATTATACAAACCATTAGGCTATAATATGTAATAATGGTGTCTAAAAACTATTTTTTTAAACTATTAAAAAAAAACCCATAAATAAATAATTTAATTTCCAGGCAGAATTTTATGTCAAGGCATGCCTTGACCTCAGCTGCAGCGCTGTAGTTAGCCGGGACGGTCTGCAGGCCCCGTCTGCACTGGTTGTGTTCTGTGCACAATAACACAGGACCCAGGGTTGAGTGGTTAATACCTGTATGATGGTGACACAACACAAAATGGATGTGAGTTAATCTTCTCCATAAAAGTCCTACCACAAAATAAAATACATTCAGCAAGTAGACTAGTAGCTACAGTACATGAAGGACGCATGACCACATGCACACCACACACGCACGCACACACAGACACACACACAGACACACACAGGGAAAAATCGCGGCAAAACAACTTTCTCTCTCCTGCTCAAAACGGTTCTTAAAACATGCTACTCGACAGAAAACACCACAAACTTATCTCCAAACTGTTTTATATTAAAGCAGATATCAGCGGAATGTTTTTGTTAATATAAGTCCTAAATAGTCCTATTTTCCGTCAGCAATCACTTACATGGAGTGTTTCAGCCATAACACGAGTCTCTCCGTCACTCTGCTCTGCTGTAACCCGAGGAGAAAATTTTTCTTGTGGGATACAAGTGTTATCCAATGAGGAGAGGGAACGGCATGAAGGGCTGTGTGTGCAGCCAAGGGATGCGCGTGAATGTGGTCACGTAGCACGAGGACCAATAGCTGCCTGACGAGGGCAGGGGCTGCTAACTCGTGGTGCATTCAAGGAAACTCGTAACTTGTGTTTTTCCTTCCTGTGAAGTCATACCAGTTTGATCTGGTACGAGTTCACGGGTCGGAAGTTACGAGTGGTCGTTATAGTGCACTTTCACAGGCAACAGGACGGTAAAAACACGAGTTACAGGTTGCCTGGAACGCTACAAAGTTGTAGTTGTGACTTGAAGCTGTAACTTACGGTTTCAAAAGCGTGCCTTGAACGCAGCATTAGCGAAAACGGCCGAACTGCTGATATCTGCTTTAACAGTGTTTCAATAAATTAGCATTGAAACTCATCAAATACAACGTTTTTGTCCCGGAGCCTGGACTACATTACCTCAGTCAGTCAGGAGCAGTGCAGACTGTGGAGAGAGGAGAGCTACTTGCGTCATATCCGCGAACTTTCAAAATAAAAGCTTGGATTTGTAAAAATGAAAGAAATACAAAAATACATAGTCAAAAATTGAACTATTGAATTACAGTAAACAAAAATCCCAATGTAGCAATATAATTCAAACTTTTGTGGATTTATTTTTGTATTTCTTTCATTTTTACTAGTCCAAGCTATTATTATGAAAGTTTGCGGATATGACGCATGTAGCTCTCGTCTCTCCTCAGTCTGCGGCCCCGTTTACACGGACGCGGGTATTTTTAAAAACAGAGACTTTAACCATCGTTTGCACCCTCCGTTTACACGCAAACGGAGAATTCGCCCCTGAAAAAGATGCTTTTTTAAAACTCCGGCCAGAGTGGAGATTTTGGAAAACTCTGTTTTCGCGTTTGCATGTAAACAGAGAAAAACTGAGATTTGGGTGGACGACGTCAGACCCTGACGTCTAACCGTGACCATATTACATAACTAAATAAATAATAATGATGGTAAAAAATGTAATGCAGACAAATGTGTTCATTGTAAAACATTTATTTATTGATGTAACGTTAAATGGGGTGATTTCTGTACAGAGTCCCGAGGTTGTGCTGCTCTTCTGTCCACACATACTTTTCATTCAAACAAACTAATGTTACTGTCACAATAATTAGATTTCATCAATGAGACCAACATTTATCTCCTAAGAATAATTTAAGCAGCCGGTGGTAAACCTCTAAAAACCTGCGGGGAAGTTAAGTAGCGCCGTTTTGTCCCTCGGGACTCGGGAGAACGGCAGAGGCTGGCCGACCGAGCAGCTCTGCAGAGCGGCCACTGTCTCTGTGTTATGAATGAGACACACAGGGGACACACGCCTACACCACACCCACTCGGGCACATCTTTCATTGGCTGGCTGAAAGAGGCAGGGTTGGGGTTCCTGGGGGCGTGTGTATGCCATTAAGTGATGCCGTGCACCTGTGGAGGCGGAGAACAAACGAGAGAGAGAGAACAAGGAAGACACGAGGAGACCAGCGCGGCGTCTCGTCTCCCCCCCCCCCCCCCCCCCGTTTTGGTTTTCGTTTGGTTTTGTGATATGAATTGTTTTCACCTACGCTCGACGAAAAGAGACTTTTTTAATAAAAACCTGAACGCTGAGCCACCGAGGCGAAGCCACCCCCCTCGTGCTTGGGCTCACCGGCGAACGCCATGAACGTGTGAAGAGGGAACAGGCGGAGGTCTGGAGTCCGGTCCCCTTTCCAGTTCGCGACGTGAGTACTCCACCCTGCTTCGGGACACAGCCAGCCACACACCATGCATCACATCCACACAAACACATAGGGAGTTCGTAACATTTATTGGGGGCTCGTCCGGGATCTGAATTACTTTAGTGGCCTAGACTAGCGATAAAATTCGCCGGTCTAGCTAGCCATAGCATTAGCGTTAGCTACACACAAACTACTGTTTGCGAGAGAGGGGTGCTACCGGAGTTGTATTCAGCTCGTCAAAGGGGGCTTTGCCCTCGGTGCAAGTTAGTTGCACGCAGTACCGGAGCTCTCGCCTAAACAGTTGGTTGCGTGGGAGAAACATCTCCAAGCAGAGTGTAGTAGTAGTGATTCAGTGTTTGTTAATCGTGTCAGGCGCGTTCGCGGTGTGACGAACGTAGTGTTATTCAGGTTGTATTGTGCCATGTCTTTTCGGGGTGAATTTTGAGTGGATTGTTTGGCCGCGCAACGGGCATTTTGATTTGGGACGCGTAGTTACGTGAGTGGGGGATTTAAAGTGTAGGAGGAAGTGAGCTTCGCGGGGGACTATTGTGTAGTAGTAAGCCCGTGATCTTGGACGCCAACTTGTGGAGGATCGTTGTTGTTGTAACTTAGCTTTGAATCTGTGGGTTTGTGGTTGTAGCCCCAGATTGGTTTTTTCTTGTTTTGTCACGTGTCGTGTTCTTGATCAGAGAGGCTAAAATGGCAACGTTTGATGCGGAGGAATTTTGCAACAATGTTTCTGACAGGAGTGACCTTAGGAAATTGAAAAAGGAACAATTAATTAAGGTTGCTGAAGCTTTTGAAATAGAGATTGCTTCCACCATAAAAAGGGTGGAGCTGATGAACATTTTGGCTGAGGCTTTGCAGTTATCAGACCCTGCCACAGAGAAGGAGAGGGAACGGCAGGCCCAACAGCAAGAACGAGAGGCCCAGCAGCGGGAGCAAGAACTCCAGCTGGAGCTCGCCAAGGTGGAATTAGAGAAAGAGCGGATGCAGCATGCAAACTCCGAGAGGCAGCGTAAACATGAAACCCGTTTTGACCTTAGCAGTTGCCTGAGGTTAATGCCTAGATTTAATCCCAATGAAGTAACAGTTTTTTTTGATGCTTTTGAAAAAATTGCCAATGAGCTGGAATGGCCTGAGAACAAATGGAGCCTGCTTGTTCAAACTGCCCTGGAAGGAAAGGCCCAGGAAGCCTATGCTTCTTTAGACGCTAACCAGAGCAGGGACTATGACATAGTAAGGAAAGTAGTGCTTGCTGCTTATGAGCTGGTCCCCGAGGCCTATAGACAGAAGTTTAGGTCACTTAGACGCAGGGGTGATGAGACCTTTATGGATTTGGCTAGGAGACAGGAAGCAGAGTTTGATAGATGGCTAGGGTCAAGCCAAGTCTTCACTTTTCAGGATCTCAGAGAGCTAATGTTAATGGAACAATTTAAAAGAAGCGTACCACAGTATGTTGAAGCCCACCTTAATGATGTGGAGGTTAAAAACCTTAGGAAAGCAGCCATGATGGCAGACTCTTATGAGCTCAGCCACCGTGACATGCCAGGGAGGGGAAAGCCCTTTAAGCAGGAAAGGAGCCCAGGAGAAGAGAGAGGGGCAGCCATGAGACCTGCTCCTGCTCCAGTCCCGAACAGATCACAGAGTAGGTTTCAACCTGAACCAAGGAGGGGCGATCGCCCTCCTCGCTCTGAAATTTGTCACTACTGTAAAAGAATGGGCCACATTAAATCTGCATGTCCAGTGTTAAGAACCAAGGACTTTAGTAAATCTGTGGCTCTTGTAAACACCCATGTTAAAGGTAGACAATAGGCAGAGAATGTTTCACCTCCAGGTTTAGCACCACCAGGATATGAAGGCTTTGTCTCACAAGGTACAGTGTCTGTGTCAGAAGAGGGTGAGGAAGTACCAGTCCTGGTGCTCAGAGACTCAGGGGCTCGTCAGTCGCTGCTGTTGAAAGGAGTAGTCGATTTGCCATCTGCCACCTCCCAGGATGCGTCTGTGTTGGTTAAAGGGGTTGGTAATCAGTTTGTCCCTGCACCACTCCACCGGGTTTTGGTGAAAACTAATCTGATAAGTGGGCCGGTGGTGGTGGGGATAATTGAATCTTTACCTATAGAAGGAATCACCTTTCTTTTAGGAAATGATCTCGCCGGCACCCGTGTTCACCCCAGTGATGGTGAAGTTTCTGGTGTAGAAACAGGGAGTAGTGATGTAGCTCCTGTAGTCAGGGAGGAACCTTGTGAAGTGTCTGAGACCCTAAGTCTTGAAAGAGAGTACCCTGAAACTTTTGCAGCATGTGTAGTGACACGTTCCATGACCCAGCTCACTGACGTTACAGCACCTAGGAAAGAGCAGCCAGCAGTGGAGTTAGCAGATACGTTCTTTGCTAAATTAGCTGGGGTAGGAGAATGCAGCCAGTTCTCACGTGAGGCCTTAGTGGCAGAGCAGGGCACCGATCCTTCCGTGTCCCCTTTAAAGGAAACTGCTATGACTTTTGAGGAGAGTCAGGGAGTAGCAGAGGGATTTTACTTACATGATGAAGTCCTAATGCGAAAATGGCGGCCTCCTGACCGGCCCGCAGATGAGTGTTGGTCTGTAGTGGCACAGGTTGTGTTACCTACCAGTTTCAGACAGGCAGTGCTACGTTTAGCCCATGAGGCTCCTTGGGCCGGACATCTGGGCATACGCAAAACGCAGCAGAGAATTATGAGGCATTTTTACTGGCCAAAAATGCACAAAGATGTGGTGGCATATTGTAGGTCCTGTCATGCCTGCCAGGTTGTTGGAAAACCTAATCAAAAAATTCCTGTTGCCCCCCTGTGCCCCATACCTGTTATGGAAGAGCCATTTTCACGTGTGGTAATTGATTGTGTGGGCCCCCTGCCAAAAACCAAGAAGGGAAATGAGTATGTATTGACTATAATGGACGTAGCCACGCGGTTTCCAGAAGTGATACCTTTGAGAAACATTAAGACAAGACCCATTGTTGATGCTTTGCTTCAGTTTTTTTCAAGAGTTGGTCTGCCTACCGAGGTTCAGCATGACAGAGGTACCAATTTCACGTCAGGTGTCTTTCAGGAGGTCATGTATGAGCTTGGCATTAAGCAGGTGGTTTCCTCAGCCTACCACCCACAGTCACAGGGTGCGATAGAACGTTATCACCAAACTCTGAAAACCATGATTAAGACCTATTGTGTAGGGTGCCCTGGGGATTGGGATGCAGCCATACCATTTTTGCTTTTTGCTGTAAGGGATGCTGTAAATGAATCCACAGGTTTCAGTCCTTTTGAGTTAGTTTATGGCCATGAAGTCAGAGGTCCCCTTAAGATGGCCAAAGAAAAGCTCCTCGACTCTACAAGGCAGGGTGGGGTGCTGCAGTACGTGGCCACCTTTAAAGACCGTCTGCAGTCAGCCTGTGAGGTGGCCAGAGCTAACCTACAAGCATCAAAGAGGAAGATGAAAGATCACTATGATAAAAGAGCTGTTAAGCGCATTTTTACAGTGGGTGAAAGAGTATTAGTGTTGTTGCCAATGACGAGGGACAGGCTGGGTGTGAAATTCTGTGGTCCCTACACCATCATGAAGCGGGTGGGTGAATGTAACTATGTGGTTAGCACACCTGAGCGCAGGCAGAAAACCAGGCTGTGCCATGTCAACCTCCTTAAGCCATATGTTGAACGTAACCCACCTGGCCCTGTGCAGTCTGTCCCAGTGTGTGTGGTGTCTTCAGCTGAGCGAGAGAAGTTGGAGGAGAGTGAGTGTGGAAGTGTGTCTCAGGAGCCTGTGCCTCCGCGGCTACTGAATTCCCATGTAGTTGCAACATTGTGGGAACACCTGGACTACCTGCCGCCAGAGCAAGCTAAAGATGTGGTGGAGTTAGTTGAAAAGCACAGGGCTCTGTTTAAGGACACACCTGGCCTCACTACGTTGGTTTCACATGATGTTGATACTGGTGATGCATTACCTATTAAACAGCATCCATACAGAATCCCTCCTCAAAAATGGGTTGGAGTTAAGAGTGAGCTGGACTACAAGATGGAGATTGGAGCTATAGAACTGGGAGTAAGTGCTTGGAGCTCGACGCTAGTACCTGCTCAAGCCTGATAACACCGTGCGTCCATGTATTGATTTCCGGAAAGTAAATAATGTGACAAAAAATGATGCCTATCCTATACCAAGGTTAGAAGGTTGTATCGATAAAAAAAAAGGACATTCTCTCTTTGTATCCAAATTTGATCTGCTAAAAGGCTATTGGCAAGTGCCACTTACCGACCGAGCAAAACTGTGTATGGTGGTTGAAGTTAGAGAGATGCCCGAGCCTGTGTGGCAAACCTAGTGGTTTGCCTAGTGATTTTTAATAAACGATGTAAAAAGGAAGAAAAAAAAACAAAAATAGGAAAACAGAAAATATAGTAGGTGAAGTTGTTTTGGGTTTTGTTTTGTTTTTTTTTCTTTATGGGGGGAGGGATGTTATGAATGAGACACACAGGGGACACACGCCTACACCACACCCACTCGGGCACATCTTTCATTGGCTGGCTGAAAGAGGCAGGGTTGGGGTTCCTGGGGGCGTGTGTATGCCATTAAGTGATGCCGTGCACCTGTGGAGGCGGAGAACAAACGAGAGAGAGACGACAAGGAAGACACGAGGAGACCAGCGCGGCGTCTCGTCTCCCCCCCCCCCCCCCGTTTTGGTTTTCGTTTGGTTTTGTGATATGAATTGTTTTCACCTACGCTCGACGAAAAGAGACTTTTTTAATAAAAACCTGAACGCTGAGCCACCGAGGCGAAGCCACCCCCCTCGTGCTTGGGCTCACCGGCGAACACCATGAACGTGTGAAGAGGGAACAGGCGGAGGTCTGGAGTCCAGTCCCGTTTCCAGTTCGCGACGTGAGTGCTCCACCCTGCTTCGGGACACAGCCAGCCACACACCATGCATCACATCCACACACACACATAGGGAGTTCGTAACACTCTGTGATGTTCCGGTCGTTGCTCCACAGGTGGAGCTTCACTTTTCCGAAAAAGAAAAGCTTCACCTCTTGGAGCAAACTTCTAAACAGCCGTTATTTGGATAAACTGGCCGTATGTGTGGCATCTAAAAAGTTACTTTCTCGCATGAAAAAATATTAAAACTTTACACACAAGGAGGGCAAGTGATGTTGTTGTTGTTGTTCCTGTTGCTATCAGGTTGCTATGTGGGATCATATGCGGGATTCTGATTGGCTAACGTGGGCCTGAGCTTCTCGCTACACTGTCACCTGCAGGTCTGGCATGCTCTTGACGGCGTATATACCCGGGTTAGTGTAAACAAAACATTTTCTGAAAACGGACTGGTGTGCATGCAGATTTTTTTGCAAACGGAGAGGGTGAAATGTCCGTTTATGAAAATACCCGGGCAAGTGTAAACGTAGCCTGCACTGCTCCTGACTGATTGAGGTAATGTAGTCCAGGCTCCGGGACAAAAACGTTTTATTTGATGAGTTTCAACACTAATTTATTGAAATATTGTTAATATAAAACAGTTTGGAGATGAGTTTGTGGTGTTTTCTGTCGAGTAGCATGTTTTAAGAACCGTTTTGAGCAGGAGAGAGAAAGTTGTTTTGCCGCGAGTTTTCCCTGTGTGTGTGTGTGTCTGTGTGTGCGTGTGTGGTGTGCATGTGGTCATGCGTCCTTCATGTACTGTAGCTACTAGTCTACTTGCTGAATGTATTTTATTTTGTGGTAGGACTTTTATGGAGAAGATTAACTCACATCCATTTTGTGTTGTGTCACCATCATACAGGTATTAACCACTCAACCCTGGGTCCTGTGTTATTGTGCACAGAACACAACCAGTGCAACCAGTGCACAACCAGTGCAACCAGTGCACGTGAATTTACCTTTTTCGAGGTAAATTCATGCAAAACCGCTGATGCGCGTTGCGTTCAGGGACAGTTTTTCAGCAAGCAGTCTCCATATTTACCCTGTATTTACCTCGAAAACGGCTCCGTTTCGTATCGTTACGTTATTATCTCATAGCGTGGTGGTTCTGCAGGTCACAACTTGTCTACAAAAGCGCTGTGGAGTTTTGGGATGTTGTATTTGATGAGTTTAATGAGGGAAACCAAGAAATTCCCTTAGCCTTAGCCAATGTCAACTTGTCATTACAAAAACGAATGACACTTAATGACAACAGTCATAAATGTTTAATGACATTGACATAATGTTTATGACACGTTTATGACTGTGTCATGACACTCTTATGACAGTGTCATGACACTCTTATGACGGTGGTGTCAAGTAAAGTGTTACCGAAATATTATTCCATTGCATGGCTAGTGACAGTAGGTGAAGACAGACTCAGTTTGCAGGGTATTGGGTATATCTGAAACTAATGCAGTGTAGTACAACAGTCCTGCAATGAATTATAGTTGTGATATTTTTGCTGAAACTCTTGTAGGAGGTTTTGATTTAACTCTCTGATCATTTTGGAAGCTGAAGCTGTTTGAAGCTGTTTATGGTGCTGCTGATGTGTGTTTTGTCATAGTACAGTAAGATGTTTCTATTTTTTCGTCTTCTCTCTTTCTAACATTAAGGGTGGGATAAATACTAGAAACACTTCTTTGTCTAACAATGATAAAATGATCAGAAAGTTGAATTAATGCTACTACTTTTTGATTTATTTATATGTACCTAATCATGTGTTGTGTATTCTAATGTACTTTATAAGTAACCACTCATCCTTGGTACACAGTTCGTTTTGCTTCACTGGCACTGACAAAATCTGTGAGAGTGTATATATTATATTTTTGCAGTTGATGCATGTTCCAAATCATTGCTGTTAGAGAGGAACAATGTAAACAGACTAGCAACAGATATTAATACTTTAAAAATGTGTTACAGATTGTTCAGGTGTCTGGCATAAAACCTGTTTCGGACGAATTCCAAGTGATAACCTCCTGCACCCATCACAGGCAAGTATTGACTTAGGTTGTCTTGAATTGTTTAAGTAACTGTAAAGTGTCCATAACTAAAATGTGTTGTCCCACCATTTCAGGAGCAACAGCTTTCTAAAGATTCTAAGGATGAACTGCTGTCAGATGAAGATAGCATACGACATTCCAATGTGGATCCAATATCTGATCATGATCAGGACCAGTCTGATGAGGATTACATACCAGACTCAGAGCTTCAAGATGATGATGATGAGGATTCAGACACAAGTATAGCTTTCATACCTATTCGGTCCAACGATGAACACATTGAAGTAAAACCAGTCACACCTGATGCTGGGACATCATATGGGTCAGACACAGACATCCCAGTTGTGCCCAGTACATCAGAAGGTCTAAGGCCTCTTGAAGAAACATCAGGTTCAGCAAATTCTCTAAAAACCTCGCCAAAGAAAAAGAAGAAAAGGCTAGAGGAGCAAGCAGAGCATCACAATCAAGAATCAACAAATTTGACTATGAGCACTAAAAATTACTGTTACATTTGTGGTCAACCACAAAGCAAAATTTCTCGCCACTTGAAGACACACACTACACATGCAGAAGTTGTACATGTTTTTTCCCTCCCTGAGCACTCAAAGGAGCGTAAAATATTGTTAGAAAAAATGAGGAATAAGGGAAATTTTAGACATAACTCTGCTGTTTTACAAGGTGGAACAGGCCAACTGAAAGTCAAAGCAGTGGCAGGAAAATTTGTTCACTGTATGTACTGTCAAGGGATGTACCTCCGGAAAGAGCTCTGGAGACATGTCCGGAGATGCCCCTGCAAGCCAGAAGATGAAGATTTGGAGAAAGAACCTGGGAGGACTAAAGTACTGGGTTTGGCTGTTACTCAAGAGTCTGCATCTTGTCACCAGATCTCAGCTGGAGTTTGGAAGCTCCTTAGTGCAATGAAGCAGGATGAGGTTGCCTCAGCTGTGAGAAATGACCTGTCTATTATTCAGTTTGCTCAATCACTCTTCAACAGAAATGGACAAGACCCTACGAAGTACGAATACATGCGACAGAAGCTTCGTGAAGTAGGGCGTTTGTTGTTATGTTTGCGCACCGACTTCTCAGTACATAACCTGGAGGAGGCGGTTAAACCTGCTAACTTCCAGAGGGTTGTGCAAGCTGTAAAGAAAGTTTCTCGTTTTGATGACGAAAAACACCAATATGGAACACCAAGCCTTGCACTGAAATTGGGGCATACATTGCACAAAATTTGTGACATTATCCATTGCAGGGCCCTCATGGCAGAAAATGAAGAACTGATCAAGTCCACTGACACATTCAAGAAGTTGTATTCCTCCAAGTGGTCTGAGATGGTGTCTCATAGTGCCTTGAACACACTCAGTGATGCAAAGTACAACAAGCCATCAACTTTACCCTTCACTGAAGATGTTCGCATTCTTCACCAGTATCTTGAGAAATCTGCAGAAACTGCCTTCTGCAACTTGAAGGAGAATGCCACGACTCAGAACTATGCTCAACTTGCAAAAGTTACACTTGCACAAATCATTGTGTTCAATCGAAGACGAGCTGGGGAAGTTTCAAAAATGCGCCTCAAAAGTTTCCATGAAAGAGACAACACAAAGCTCCATGAAGATGTTGCCATGGGTTTGTCAAAGACTGAACAGAAGCTCTGCAACTATTTCAGCCGAATTGAAATCATGGGGAAAAGGGGCAGAAAGGTTGCAGTTCTGCTCACACCACGGATGGTGGATTCTCTCTCACTACTGACCAGTCAAAGGACTGAGTGTGGTGTTTGTGCCACAAATATCTTCCTGTTTGCAAGACCTTAATCAATGACCCATTACAGAGGGCAGGACTGTTTGCGTGTTCATGCAAGCCAGTGTGGAGCAAAGCACCCTGAGTATCTCAGGTCGACGCAACTTAGGAAACATGTTGCAACACTCTCTCAGGTCCTTAATTTGAAAAACAATGAACTTGATCAGGTTGCAGATTTCTTGGGGCATGACATCCGTGTTCACCGGGACTTCTACAGATTACCAGTTCCCACAACACAGCTGGCCAAGATTTCTAAATTGCTTTTATCAATGGAGAAAGGACATCTTTCCAGCATGCAGGGGAAATCCCTGGACGACATTGAAATTGAAGGTTTGGACATAAATGAACACTTATTGATATTTTCTGAATGTTCTAAGTAAGTCTTGTCAACACATGATACCAAGCAATCAAGATTGTCAGGTTAGCAATGACCACAAAGCTGGCATCTCATCATGTTACACCATGGTGCCAGTTACAGAACTGTGGCATTGAATGATACTTCCATATATCTTTTAAAGTATTTTGAATGCCATTAAGTCCAGTTTTGCTTTGTTTGTAGTTTAATTAGTATTGTGCTATTCATAAGACTTTTACTAACACCATCCCCTAGGTGAAATCGCAGTAAGCGACACTGAAGCCAACGACAGTGACAATGAATCAGACGACGGTGGCACAGCATTCACAGAGTGTGACACTAGTGAGGCTGTGGGTGCTGCAACAGACTCCACAGCTGCGGAGCAGATCCATGATGCTGCAACAGACTCCACAGCTACGGAGCAGGTCCATGATGCTGCAACAGACTCCACAGCTACGGAGCAGGTCCATGATGCTGCAGATTTGGGTAAGTTACTTCTTCAGTTACTTTTAAAGTTGTTTTTGATCAAAAACATTTTTTTCCATAAAAAACTTTTATGTGTCTTGCTGAAGCAGTGTCATCAGTGACCTCCACAGTGAATGAGACTGCCCCTCTCCCTGAAAGTAAGTTTGTTTAAAAAGACATTGAAACAAGCTATAAAATCCAAAAAAAGGCGATACAAATAGACAAACTATGTTTAAGTATCCATCATCTAGTATTTATATCTGTTTCAGATATATAAGGGTCTTAAAACTACATTTTTGAGAAATAATATGCAATGTTCACTTCTATTTAGCTCTACTGGAATACCCAATTTAGCTCTTGTGAGAAAAAAATGCATCCTGTAGAAGCCGAGAGCTGGGAGGGGGGCAGGAGTGTTGCAGGATGAGGGAAGTGGCATTTCACAATCTTCACACAGCAACACAGCGTCCATAGTAACAAACTTCCACACTGTGACTGACCAGTGTTTCCTCCAGGATTTTTATAAGAGTGGTGGCGAGGGTGGTGTGATCAACGGGGGGGTTCACGCTGTAAGCGGGGGCATTTTCATTTCGGTGTCCTATCCACCACGGCCGCCTCGCACCCTGCATCAATCGTTTCAGTGTTTGGTCTATATTGTGTACGAGCCGTGAGCAATTGTGTCAATCTTGGCAGGAAGTCACACAAAGAAACACGAGAGTATCCGGTCAGTTTTCAAAATGAAACACCGGGAATGACAAACGTATAAGATCAAAGTGTGTACGTTTGTAGCCAATTTGTGTAAAAAGTGGATCTTTATTTTTTTCGTTTAATTTCGTGGAGTAAAAATCCTCTCTGAATTGTGGAACTGATAAGAATAATGTCTTGTATGCTTGTAGGAACGTTGAAACTTGTGTAGGCTGTGCGTAATTGTTTCTCCCTCCGCTTAGCTGTGGCTGCAGCGAGTGAGAAAAAACCTCAGGCGTCTTTAGGCTGCCAGATATTGTTATAGGCCAGGGGTGGAATATTATTTTTTCCAGAGGGTCACACTGACTTAGCCAGGCTAGCGCCGCCTAATGCTTCTGGCCAATTTCATTGGCCTCCACCATATACTCAGGAAACTAGTAACACGTTTCGGTTTGCAAACAAACCAGTCAGCGAACAGATGGGGAACTGAAGGCGATGACATTGAACTCAAGCGCTCAAGATTAACCTATGCCACCAAGCAGCAGCGATTCCAGGAAGCAAACGAATCCCATGGCTCGTGTTCAGACGCTATATGAAATGGAATGAAACACTGACTCGGATAAAGTGAGTGAAGGGCCACACAATTCGAAATTGAATTAAAATATTAATATTTATTGCTGAAAATATATTAAACTGCATATATCTGGTGGACATGTTTCTTTACAATAGGCTATTTGACAGAACACAATCAATGTAATGTTTCAATCTCATAAAATGCTCTTTTAATCACAGTTTGCTAAATTTCAGTGTTTGGGAAGTTATGATTAGGTGCCGTGATGTGGTTTTATAACCGTCAGCAGTTATGCTTCAGTTGTAATTTACACTTTTTAATTGCACAATTCACCGCCCCCTTTTGAACATTTAGCCTAATTCTTCTGGCTGAATTGCTTCTGTAGAACCACTGACTTCATAGCCTCTTCCAGAGTTTTTGACTGAAGAAAGAACAAAAACACACCGAGAGTAATCATGGTAGCCGGACAGCAATCATGACAGCTCATGTAGATTTTTCATGTAGCATTTACATGTTTTATAACTAGCGGTAAAGTGGAATAAAGCAAGTAGTGCCCCATCGAAAGGACCAAGCAGTAGCTGACCGACATTAGCAGCCTGTTCCTCTCCTCAATGGTGGAGCTGCCACTGTCAGAGACCCAGGTGGCACGGGAAAGTAACCATGACCGATGGTTTCAATATATTTTCGGTTATTTGCCTAGCTGTTACTCACCAGGACTTCCTTGGTTGTATTCTGATGACAGACGTTTTCTGGTACACCGTTAAATTCTTTTAACTCTGTGTTGTTGTGACTCGCACTGGCACTCGCCTCCCTTGTTTTTGATTGATCCAACAGGCCATTGTTTTGTATGTGTAATGTTTTTTTCTTTTACTCTGTATGTCTTCTAGGACAAGATGCTGGTCAAGACCATGAGTCCAGAAGAGTGCCAAAGAAAGTGTGGTCTAAGGCTGAGGTTGCTGCAGTAATGAGGCATTTCAGAGGTCACATTTGCAAAGGAAAACTGGCCACCAAAAACGAATGCAGTCATTGCAAACAGGTAGAAGGCCCTGCATTAGCACAAAGAACAGTGCAAAATATAAGGGACTTTGTCAGAAACAGAGGAATAGTTGCAAAGAGACAGTCACAGAAAGAGAAGCTATAAGGTTCCACAGGGTTCAGTGATGTTCTGGTTATGTTGATGCCCTAATATATTCAATAATGCCACCTGTTCAACATGGGTCATTATAAGTCAAAATATATAGCTATGCTACAAGAAAATGTTTTTTTTTAATTCTATTTATTTATTTTATTTTGGGGTGGGTGGGTGGGTGGGGGGGAGTTATGGCTCTTGTGTGGCAGGCTGCTAGTTGCTTTTTGTTGATGAAGTGACTGTGATTATGTGTGAGGTTTGTTTTTGGTTGTTTTATTGTATTTCTATTGTGTTTATGCTCTCGATTAAGTACTCTGACACTTTATTTTCATATAGTGATGTTTATTTCACTATTTGATATGGTATATTATATATACATGGTCAGTATTACCATGTAAGAGCAGTTTATTGATAATAAAATTACTGTTCTGTTAAAGTTGTGTGCTGTCAGGTTTGTGTATTTATGTTAATGAGGAGCCATTTAAATTGTGACATCATTGCCCTTTAAAGACCTCATAATGTTAATTATGACCTTATAAGCCACATATTCATGTTGTCTGCATAAACCACAACACGATCAGGGTGGTGTGTATGGAGTTGTGTAGGGTGTATCTGAACTCTGAAGTGAGCTAAATTTTTTTCAGATTTTTTTCAGTGCTTTTGTTTAACTCCCAAGCCTCTAGGACCTCGGGAAAGGGTAGTCCAGTTAAACCACCACCGGACGGGTTTCGAGAAAATGTCCGTCTAAACCATATAGACCCGTATGTGTGTGTGTGTATGTAGACTACTGGACAGAGAAGCAGAGCTGCCGGGGGCTCTGTAGCCTGTAAGTTACGTACAGACATCACCACATTTACATAAATGAATACATGTTTTATAATGAATCGATCAGCCTGCATTGCATTTCATTTATTTATGCACCTTTTACTAAACGACACAAACGTAGTTTTGCTCTTCCGGTGGAATTTTATATTTACGTTTCCATGGTTGCGGTAAATGCATGGAATCTTTTTTTTTTAATGAACCTCTGTGAAACCAGATCGCGTATTTTTCTCGTGAGAGCAAAATTGGGTACACAAATGGGGGTAAATAAAGGTGAATGTTGCATTTTGTTTCTCAAAATTTTGAATTTAAGACCCCTTCAACACCTGAAACAAATATAAATACCAGGTGACGGATCCTTTAATATAAAACAGTTTGGAGATGAGTTTGTGGTGTTTTCTGTCGAGTAGCATGTTTTAAGAACCGTTTTGAGCAGGAGAGAGAAAGTTGTTTTGCCGCGAGTTATCCCTGTGTGTGTGTGTGTGTCTGTGTGTGCGTGTGTGGTGTGCATGTGGTAATGCGTCCTTCATGTACTGTAGCTACTAGTCTACTTGCTGAATGTATTTTATTTTGTGGTAGGACTTTTATGGAGAAGATTAACTCACATCCATTTTGTTTTGTGTCACCATCATACAGGTATTAACCACTCAACCCTGGGTCCTGTGTTATTGTGCACAGAACACAACCAGTGCAGACGGGGCCTGCAGACCGTCCCGGCTAACTGCAGCGCTGCAGCTGAGGTCAAGGCATGCCTTGACATAAAATTCTGCCTGGAAATTGAATTATTTATTCATGTTTTTTTTTTTAATAGTTTAAAAAAATAGTTTTTAGACACCATTATTACATATTGTAGCCTAATGGTTTGTATAATTTCAAGCTTTCAAAAATGTTTGATCTCTGTTTTATGTCAGATGTGAAAAAATTATTACATTGTCATAATCATGTCGTGACAGTCAGATTATCCATCATGATATGTTAATGACAAATAAAAATGCTACCACTTTACTTGAGATATCAGAATTTCTTCATTACACTGTCATAATGGTGTCGTGACAGTCAGTTTTGAGTAACCTTGCACATCTAATTAATCATAATTATGTCAGCTAAACAGAAAATATTTCATTAATGTCAAGTTGTCATGACAAAGACATTTTCTGGTAATGTCACTTTGAGTAATGTCAAGTTGTCATAATAAGGACATCGCAAACAAATTTAATGTCAAGTTGTCATGACAAAGACGACTTCTGGTTGATTAATGTCAAGTTGTCATAATAAGGACATCGCAAACAAATTTAATGTCAAGTTGTCATGACAGAGACGACTTCTGGTTATGTCACCTTGATTAATGTCAAGGTGTCATAATCAAGACAACCAAAATAATGTCAACTTGTCATTACAAAAACGAATGACACTTAATGACAACAGTCATAAATGTTTAATGACATTGACATAATGTTTATGACACGTGTGTATGATTGTGTCATGACACTCTTATGACGGTGGTGTCAAGTAAAGTGTTACCAAATCTTTATGTGTGTACCAGGCTTTAATGCCAGGCATTCCTTCTCCACTGTAGATTAACGCCTTTCTCATAGATATACTGTAGCTTCCTGCTTATGAATGCCACTGGCCGACGATCCTCTGGAGGGCCAGACACAATTCAACCCAGAATTTAGAGGCAAGCTGGAGAAGATGGGTGTAAGATGGGATCCAGCCATCATCTTGTGGGTCTATAACTATCTTACAGAGCGGCTACAGTATGTGAGGCTGGGGAACTGCATGTCAGACACAGTGGTGAGCAGTGTACGAGTACCACAAGGCACTGTGCTCTCACCTTACCTCTTCACACTGTTCACTGCAGATTTCACATCCACATCTGAATCTTGCCATGTTCAGAAGTACTCTGACGACACGGCCATAGTGGCATGTGTGAAGAAGGGACAGGAAGATGAATACAGGGACCTGGTGGGGGCATTCACAGACTGGTGCAACAAGAACAACTTGTTGCTTAATACATTAAAGACCAAAGAAATGATTGTTGACTTTTGTAGGTCCAAGAGTCTCTATATTGTATGTCAAACTAATTGTCTCTAAGTTTGATGTGTTACTGTTGCCATATGTGTTTTTTAAAAACTTTTTTATATAATTTAATATAATTTATATGATATTATTTTGGGTTATGTAAACTGCTGGATAATCCGAATTGCCCTCCTAGGGATTAACAAAATATTTTCTATTCTATTCTATTTTTCATGTCAGTGGTGTGCGCATGTGCACTGGTCGCCCGTGTGTTGCTGGATAACTGTTGAAAAATGATGAAAAACGTGTACCAATGCGTTGGCATGTGATGCCAAGGGGCCCTGAACGTTCATCAGACTGTTGACGCATTGGGAGTGAGACGGTGTGAGAGTGTGTTGGCTCCTCTCCCCTTAGGCTCTCCAAGCAGCCAGCTCCTCAACAGGAGCTGCTGCTCCCCAACCTCCATGAGGCCCACGTCAAGTAGAGGCCTCCAATGGACTGAACTTCAGCAGTGATGCCAGAACCTACCAACAGATTAAAGAAAGAGTGCCAACCTGCACCTCACAAGGTCTGCTAGTTGGGTTTACCAGTAACAGAGCTACAGAGCAGAGTAGGCAACAAGTGGTGAACTCTGCAAGGAGAACAGAGAAATAGCACTGAAACCACACAGCCAGGAAAACTGCAGCCATCTGGGTCACAGCCAGCACAAGTTAAATAAGCTAAGTCATACAAACAGTTTGTCTGCACTGAATCCGATTCCGTTTCAGAATAAGCAGGAAAGAGCCTGAATGAAGGAGTACACAGACAGCTTGTATATGACAAAGGTGTCCCATGGGTCCAATATCGCATAACAGGTCCTGTTTGAGTTTCTGTTGGCTGAAACATGGCACCCAACCAGGCCTACAAGACAAACATCTGTGTGCAAAGAGGAACAAGGAAGTGTTAGAGTTTGTTTGTCAGAGAAGTTTAGTTGGTGTAAAATATTTGTTCCTTTAGTAACGGATGAAAGCGCACAGAGCTGCTTATGACGCCTTCCTCACATCAGGCATACCATCAAGTTCAGCAGGGACAGTGAAAAAACACAGAACACCTGCTCCTGTGTCCAGAATACAGTCGTCCAAAAGCTGCACAGCAATGTTGGTCTGCCACTTTGAAGAATGAAATATCCATTAACTACTCAATAAAGACCAGGTCAAGGAAAGAGGTTGTAGAGTAACATACATTTGGATCAGACCAAGAGACAGAATTTCTTCTGTACTGCTTCTCCTTTCTAGGGTGGCCAGGGAGCAGGAAGCCTATCAGAGCTGACTTAGGGCCAGAGGTGGGGAACACCCTGGACATGTTGCCAGTCAATCACAGGGCTAACATATACAGACAGACAACCAGTCACACTCCCATTTACACCTATGGGCAATTTAGAGCAAGTTCAAAAAAGATTTGAAAATGTCACATCAAGTTCAGGGAATTTAGTTTTGACAGTGAGTGGAGAGTATTTGGTTCACACATCTTTGTACATTTATGAGCTCTTACAAACACTACAACTGCACAGAAGAAGAATATTAAACCACTGGCCTATTTGATATGACAGAATATAATAGAACTTGACCTCAAATAGAAAAAAAGTCCTGTTTTGCTCTTGTATTCTGACTGAGGATAATATGTATGATTTTTCCAAACATCAATCTAAGTCTGATTCCCAGATTCTGCCTGTTCTGAGAGGCTGAACCAACAAAGCATTCACAACAACGGAGCTCACAGAGTCTGCTAACCATCTGAACTTGGAGCTGATTTGGACCTTGAAAGGTTTCCAGTCTTCGTGTCCTTGGTTGCACACCTGTGACTTTATTTATTTATTTTTTATTGCTGTGTGTCTCACTGTGCCAACCTAAGTGGAGCTGGATGTATAAAGCTGGATAAATTAAAGCAGATATCAGCGGCCCGGCCGTTTAGGCTAATGCTGCGTTCAAGGCAGGCTTTTGAAACCGTAAGTTACAGCTTCAAGTCACAACTACAACTTTGTAGCGTGTTTTTCCAACCTGTTGCCTGTGAAAGTCACTATAACCGCCACTCGTAACTTCCGAAAAACATAAGTTACGAGTTTCAGCAGCCCCCGCCCTCGTCAGGCATCTATTGGTCCTCGTCCCTATGTCACCACATTCACGCGCACCCCTTGGCTGCACACACAGCCCTTGATGCCGTTCTCTGTCCTCATTGGATAACACTTGTATCCCACAAGAAAAATTTTCTCCTGGGTTTACAGCAGAGCAGAGTGACTGAGAGACTCGTGTTACGGCTGAAACACTCCATGTATGTGATTGCTGATGGAAAATAGGACTATTTAGGACTTATATTAACAAAAACATTCCGCTGATATCTGCTTTAATGTTAAAGTGATTCAGAAAGGTTTTGTCTGTATAATGACTCAGGTGAAAGAAGAGTGGCTGTTTTCTCTCTCTGTTCACGCTCAGTTCTGTGTTGTTTTCATTTCCCTGTTTGTATCAAAGTGTATGCAATGATAGTAAATGGACATGACTACTGCTTGATGCTCTGACAGTTTATTTCAAAAGTTGTTGGATTCAGCAGAAATACAGTTTATACAACACTCCACCACCACTGAGGGACAAAGAACAAGAACCAATGAAATGAAGGGAAGAAAGAGAAAGAGGACAAGACCAGGTCAAATCTCTGACCTGCCTGTAGTTAGAGATTGATCTTATATCCCTGATGTCCCCTGACAAAATTACTGAACACACAAATCCAAAACAAAGACTGTGCTGTGATTAGTTGTGATTAATTGAATTAATTTGATCATAAATTCAGGAGAAGACATTGTGTGTGTGGGTTCACACTGATGTCACTGAAGTCTGATGTGATGATCAGTCAGTACTGATGTTTACAGACACTGTCAGTCCCAAAGGTTTGGCACAGACGAAAGGTCTCCTATCGGAGCATGCCCGATCGTTCCAGTATGCACCTGAAAGAAGAAGAGAGAGTTTATTCACAGTAAATATTTCTAATATATAAGAGACATGCACAGTTCCTACACACATGTTCCCAAACACACACTCAGACATCAGGACATCCAAGTTTAAATAAATAATTTTCTTTTTAAAGGATCTATTAGCAAAAGATGGAGCATATTTAATTGCTGCATTTGGCCAGATTTATTTGCTGTGCTGTCATGGAGATGCATCCATGAGAGAGCTGTTGACAAAGGCTCTGGTGTGTTCAATCAGCCCACATGTGCAGGGTTGAGTGGGGCTGGAGCCAATCCCAGCTGACACAAGCTGAGGACAGGGTTCACCGTGGACCAGTCTATCACAAGGCTGGCAGAGAGACAGAGACACACACACCTGTGGACAATTCAGAGCCTCCAGTCAACCTATTGTGCATCATGTGTTTGGATTGAACCTGGAGAGCCCATGCTGACACAGGGACAAAATCAGACGGTATACAGTAAATGCTGTGTTCCTACCCACCTATGGTCTCTACACAGTGTTCGTTGTGCCCTACGTTGTTGGGTTCCCCTCTATTCCAGGCTGTGTAGTCAACCTTTGAGCCATCAGTCCACATCCATGTTGACTCCTGGAAGAGAAAGCACAGGTTACCTCTTTAAGCACAGGGCACATCAGATCCTGTGTTTAAATATCTCACCCTCATGATGTCATGGGCTCCAATCCAGGTAACTCCATTACGATAGCCACTCTTTTTCCAAATCAAGTTTCTGACAAACGTTTGTTCCTGAGCGCTGTGGATGGAGGCCAAGTTCCCACCAAGGCTGATGCAGGTGACCTGATGACCAAGATAATGAAATGAGAGAAATACAACCTGGGTCTAAACAGCAAACACACAGGCATCACCTTCCAAACAGCAGAAAATGATGATACTGTAGTGGGTTGGAAAGTGCTAAATATGGTTTCTCAATGTAAACAGCCCCTCTGAAGTACTTGAACCATTCTAACATAGTACACAGACACACAACATAACACATTGTTTCACATTGAAGAAATACACATTTCTGTCAGTAGATGGTGCTATTGCAGAAGCAAAGCTGGTCAGTTCTGTCTCTGTGGAGCATGGATGTATTACAAGAACTTATAATACATACATATATTGTATACCTGTACAATTATAATTCCTATAAGACATCCATGCTGTTGAGCACACCTTTCAAGTTGTTACGGTAACAGTGCTTACTGGCTTGTGTAACCCAAGATCTGGTGTTGGCAACAACAACAACAAATAGCTGCTGCGCAGCGATGGGTCGGGTCCGGGCTAATTTTGGCAAATTTAGGCAAATTCAGAGCAACAAAAAGGAGAACATGAAGACACCACCAATTGTGGATTAGACCCACAATATCTGGAACCAAAGACCGTTGTCTATCACACTGAGCTAATTGGCAAGTGGCTTACATAGACAACTGGACCTCCTTCTGGGGAAAGCCTGGTCTGATTCGGAGAGATGGCGTCCATCCTACTTCGGATGGTGCATCTCTCTTATCTAGGAACATAGGGCAATTTATTAGCCATTATTTGCCATTACCCAGAGTTCAGACCAGCAGGCAGAGCCGCAGTTGAACACGCCCCTCTGCTGGTTCCTTCCTGTTGTCAGCCCCCAAGCCTGTGTCTGCCTCACGGCTGTCTAAGCCTAAACCCAGATCTAGAGTCATTTATAGCAACTTAGTTCAAATCAAAACCACTGCCTCAGCTAGCCAACCCAATAGAACTATTAAATGTGGTTTGCTCAATATTCGCTCTCTTCCATCCGAGTCTCTCCTAGTGAATGATTTAATTACAAACCACCATATTGATATATTAACACTCACTGAGACCTGGTTACAGCAAGATGAATATGTTAGTCTGAATGAATCTACCCCTCCTAGTTACATCAACTATCATGTGCCTCGTAACACTGGTAGAGGAGGAGGAGGAGTAGCTGCTATTTATCAGTCAGATCTACTCATCAACCCTCGGCCTAATAGTTCAAATACTTTTGAAAGCCTCACTGTCAGCCTCTCTCACCCAGACTGGAAAGCAGAAAAACCACTCCTACTTGCTGTAGTGTATCGTCCTCCTGCACCTTATTCCGAGTTCCTAGAAGAATTTCCTGACTTTCTGTCAAACTTAGCATTGAACTCAGACAAAGTCATTATAGTAGGTGACTTCAACATCCACGTGGACGTCAATGAAGACTGCCTGGCTACTGCCTTCAAGTCACTGTTGGATTCAGTCGGCTTCTCTCAGAGGGTAAACAGACCCACTCACTCCTTTAATCATATCCTTGATTTAGTATGTACTTATGGAATAGAAGCTGACCACGTCACAGAACCCCATCCTGTCTGACCACTCTTTAGTTACATTCAAATTTACTCTAACAAACTATACCCAACCTGGGAAAAAATCCAGCTACAGTAGATGTTTATCCGACACTGCTGTTTCCAGATTTAAAGCGCTTATTCCAGCAGAGTTTACTGCCACATCCTGTAACAATATAACGGGCAGTTATGCTGATTTCACCGCCACACAGGTGGACTACCTCATAGATAGCACTGCAGCAGCACTGCGTGAGACGCTTGATGCTGTTGCTCCCCTGAAAAAGAATTAGTAGCTCCATGGTACAGTGGTCGATGGTGAAATCCTTGTTCTTTGCATGATGGTCTGGTGCTGCTCATTGCAAAAATAAATTGTAGCCTGTTGAAAATAGCCGCCTGGTTCTTATGAATGCCTGGGGTTCAAGTCGATCTACAATATTAAACGACCGGGCTAATAAATGGTCATCTACGGTAGTTGTCATGACTTAAACAGTTTTAAAACCTGTGTGATCATATTGTTCTAATACCTCAGCATTAACCGCATCCTTGGCATCGGCTCGGTACAGGAAACAGCGAGAGCCAAACACAGTCCAACCAGGAGGACAGTCGGGACCTGGAACACAGTTAGATAGTTAGATAAGTGTGGTAGATGGAAAATAAATATCATTTAGCTAGAGAAAAGCTAATAACTCTCGTAGTTGTCAGAGCACCTGCAAAGTAGAATGATAGTTTGTTAGTAGTACTTATTGTACTTGTCCCAGTAAACTTGGACACTTTACATGGCTGGGAGTAACTGCTGGTGTGTCCAGGAGGACAGCCAGAAGCTGGAACACAGTTAGATAGTTAGATAAGCATGGTGGATTGAAAATAAATCTAATTTAGGTAGAGGAAAGCTAATAACTCTCATTAATGGATGTCAAAGCACATGTTAAGTAGAATGATAGGCTATATGTAGTAACTTGTCCCAGTTCACTTTACTCTGCCTCTAGTCCACTTTACATGGCTGGGAATAACTGCTGTAAAATGTCTATTCATGATCTCCAACCCTTTTCTCTACCACTGCAACACAGAGAACACATAGATGTTAAACCTGTTGTCAGCTTTTAAAAAAGTAAGAACTGTGTGGGAATTGGCTACACCAAGTAAGAAGAGCACTTTTTTTGTGACTTCTGACTATTTTTTGGTGAAATCAAACAAAATATAATGCCCATTTCAATGAATTAGAAAGTTGAACTGCCTGATGATGTGACAAGACAGAGACCGGGATTCAAACCCACAACCCTAGGTTTACCAAACCATCATCCTACCACTCAGCCAGAGAGGGCACACAGGTTTTACACTTGATGTCATTCATTCTAATGTTATGATGTGCAAAACAACACAAAGCAAGATTGGAAGAGGTAAAGAGATGGGGGCATATATGCATCATAGTTTGCTCATGTGACCAGACCAAGTGGTATTGGTTTAAGTTGAAAGAGTTGAGACTTTGAGTCACCACAGAGAGCATGAACGTTGTCATGGATCGTCATGTTGTGATGACCACAAATTGTGGCACAAGTGATCACTGTGTCTCTTAACAACCACCTGAAACCAATGGAAGGCAAAGAGGAGCAGAATTCAACACAACATAATATCACCATTCCTGGATTTGAATCAGGGATCTTTAGATTGTAAGGCAGGTAACTTCACCCCTAGACCACCACCAGAGTTGATGGTATGTGAGGTTGTGACTCTGATGAATGTTGGATGTTTAAATAATGCTCAAAAAGAAATGAGTAGAAATGAGCCACAAGAACTAGGTAGAGGACTTTTTTTAATGACTTAACTATTTTTTGGCGAAATCACATCAAGTATAATGCCCATTTCAGTGAATTACAAAGTTAAACTGCTCCTCCACTGATGTGAAAAATATTGCATGGGGTTGAATGGCAGAGAGAGAGAGCACCCAGGCTGCATTTAAAAAATGTTTTAAATTATTCTCTAAATCTGTTTGCATTTTTGATGGGATTGTGAGACAGTAGACAAGTGTGGCTACAAACTGTGTCCAAAATCTTGAGTACAGAGTGTGATTTGTGGCTTTGGGGACAGTTTTAAAACAAAAGCTCCAGTCTGTGATTCACCCCCTCTCCACTCTGACGGTGAGTCACCCACTCTAAGCTCTGCTCGTTAGACCCAATACACACCCATTGTAAAGGTGGATTTTGGCAGAAATCTTAATGATTTAAAAACTGCCACATAGCTGAAACTGTTGAAGGTATCAATAAGATGAGATATAGGGGAATAGATTAAAAGTTTGTCTACAGTTTAAAAGAAAGATGGAGTCTGTGTGAGAAAGTATGCTGGAGCTTTAGAGGTTCAAAGTAGTGTGAAGATTTTAAAGGTTTGACGATGTTTTCAATGTATTCCTATGGGGAAAAAATTGCAGAAAAAGTTAGCATAAAAGTGTTGAAAAAGCTGCACATTTTGATATATGAATTGTTGAAATTGCACAAAGTATGAAGGAGTAGTTAGATGCACAAAACTGGCGGAAGAAGTAAGAATAAGTATGTGTGAATGCATTCTGCATTCACACTAAATATAACAGAACACACAAAGTAAAACTTCTGTCATTTAGCATAATCGTAAATCCATAATTGTAAATCCACCCAAAGACCTCCAGTGAAAAAGCAGCTACAAACCTGGTACATTGACTTGATTGGAGGTGGACGTCTGAGAACATAGAGAGCAGATTGATATCAGTATCAGCAGTCCCTCTGTGATGGGCTGAGACTAATATGATGTCTGTTGGTGAGCATTTCTTCAGGAAAAGCAACAGGATCAGCTTCAGTGCTTTTAATTGAATGAATCTGGTTTAGGAACTGGTTCAAGGAGATGAGCAGTTGTGCAATTCATTCAGGCACCATTAATCCAGGGCTAATAGAAAAAGAATACTCACTTAACTCAAACCATTAAGCCTTTTATTCTGGGGGTGATTTTCTCACCTCACTGTTCACTACACATGTTAGTTAGTTAGTTAGTTAGTTAGTTAGTTAGTTAGTTAGTTAGTTAGTTAGTTAGTTAGTTAGTTCGTTTATTGTCCACAATGTGGAGATTTATCTTAGGTCTCATAAAAAAACACATACAGTACATACATGCAACTGGAAGTAAAGTCAGGGTCATGTTCTTTAGCACTGTTTGTTTTCATTGTAACTGGGGATCAGAGAGTTTTACTCACAGCTCCTTCAAACAACAGTCCACCAGTGAAACAGAGGAGGAAGACCACCTGAAAATGTGACGCCATCTGTGGAAAGACAACAAAACAAGCTGAGTGTGTAGTCTTTGGCAGCAGTGTAGTGACCTCAGTGATTGAACCTGAATGATTGAAGAGAACAATCTATTATGTATGAATTTCAGTTGAGAGGTGGTAAACCACCAAATGTTCACTTACCTGTAGTGGTATCTGACACAGGAGGATGAACAAACAGGCAGGTTGTTGAGGGGTGAATATCCATCCTGTCCTCCTCCTTTTATACCTGGTCAGATAATCACTGAAACAGTGTCAGGTCAGCAGTGTTGTGTCAACATTCCATTGTCATTGTCATTGAATCAAGATTAAACTGTTGATTCTCCATCAATTTCCACCCTCAACTAATATTGAAACAATGTTGATTTGTAATCAAAGATCAACAGAACAGAATTTTAATGGTACTTTTACTAACACAAATATTGAAACAGTATATCTCTCTCTCCTCATCTTCTTCCTATCTATCTTTTTCTTTGTGTGTGTGTGTATGTGTGTGTTGTTTGTCCCTGTCTGGTTCTGACCTGAAGTGGGTTGGTGGGTGAGACTGGGTTCAGGGGATTTGGATAGACTTTTTATTATTAGACTCAAGGTCCATTTAAAAGAGACAAACAAACAAAAGGCTCCAGAACACAAGGAGTAAATGTGAAAGGTGGTAATTTATTTGCCAACTCAGTTCAAAGAAACAATATCAAACGTATAATAATGCAAACACAGAAATGAGCAACTCTAAATGAAGGCCTTAATAATTGACAAAGGGCTGCATGGCCAGGTCCCAGCGTGTTATGTGACTGTTGGCATCCTTCATCTTCTGTAGCCACTTCAGGGCCTTGTGGTCCGTCTCCAGGAAACTCCCTCCCAAGCAGGTAGTATTTAGGGAATCAAGACCAACTTAAGCCTGCCACACACATAAAGACAATCGGGCTGATTTTGCCCCGATTTTCCCCCTTCCGACCAAAGACAAAAGTCGTCCGAATATCTTAAGCTCTTAAGATTATCTCATGAGATTCTCTTGTAGTGTGTGGTGTGTTAAGAGTCAACATTCCCCCGACAATCGGCTCGGAAAACGGTCGGAGCCGACAATCGTAAATATTAAACATATTATATATATATGTTATTATATTAAACAATATTTACGATAATCCGCCCCGACTTTCGTGGCCGTTTCAATCAAAGTCATCTTGTGTGTGGAAAGTCGGTGTTGTGCGGAGGAGAAGCAGTACCTGCTCACCGAGCTCTGCTCACCGAGCTCTGCGTGCTGCTCGCGGCCACTTCTCCACACAACACGGCGACCCCACAGAGCCGCGGTGCAGCCCTGGCTTAAAGCGATATTCCGGCGTAAGTGAAAGCCACGGTCAAACACACCGTAACACCGAGTCAGACCCCCCCCTCGAGAGATCAATTTCCCCAACCGCTAGATTCACGAGTTCCACCAACTTCAGCAAACACCGCACTATCGCCACACACGGCGCTGTGCGGATCCACTGTCTAACCGCAAAACGCCACTTTTAGCCACAAATAATGCTCAGAACTGCACCAAAGTTCATCAATAGTACATTACAGGGTCCCAGCACGTAGGACGAGCCGTCAAACATCCGCTAGCTTTACCTGTTTTCTTCAGCAGACACAACTCACCTACTTCTCCTGGAGCCGCTTGCTGGTGGAGAAGCCCTGACGAGTGGATCACCGAGTGCAGCGGAGCTAAAGAAAACAGGTAAAGCTAGCAGATGTTTGACGGCTCGTACTACGTGCTGGGACCCTGTAATGTACTATTGATGAACTTTGGTGCAGTTCTGAGCATTATTTGTGGCTAAAAGTGGCGTTTTGCGGTTAGACAGTGGATCCGCAGAGCGCCGTGTGTGGCGATAGTGCGGTCTTTGCTGAAGTTGGTGGAACTCGTGAATCTAGTGGTCGGGTAAATTGATCTCTCGAGGGGGGGGTCTGACTCGCTGTTACGGTGTGTTTGACCGTGGCTTACACTTACGCCGGAATATCGCTTTAACATGAGGTTCACATAGACATTCACGCACACACAGAAAGTTTCCTGATAGCAGAGCCGGCCGCCTACAGCCGCTAATTAATACAACAATAGCAACCATGTTTAAACGATGTGACCGCCGCCACAGCCCATCATGTGATGGCGCCGCTTGACTGCTCGGCGTCCAGAGCCACAGACACACAGATGGGATCGTTGTAAAGGCTGAAGTAGCCCACTTTCATTTAAAAAAAATACGTCGCTCTCAGTGTCCAGTCCAGAAATACTGTAGACCTGAAAGAGTAGCTACAACAATACGGATCTCTTTCTGAGTTTTCTGTGGGTCAAGATTCTTTGTGTGTGGTGTGTTGTGTTTGGCATATCGCAGCACACCACACACAATATGATCACAACTGTTCAGTGACAGATTTTTTATCTTCATGTGTGTGGTCTCTCACAGATAAAAAATCAGTTAAGATTTAGAAAATCTTTATGTGTGTACCAGGCTTTAACTGCCAGACATTCCTTCTCCACTGTAGAATAACGCCTTTCTCATAGATATACTGTAGCTTCCTGCTTATGAACGCCACTGGCTGACGATCCTCTGGAGGGCCAGACACAATTCAACCCAGAATTCAGAGGCAAGCTGGAGAAGATGGGTGTAAGATGGGATCCAGCCATCATCTTGTGGGCCTATAACTATCTTACAGAGCGGTTACAGTATGTGAGGCTGGGGAACTGCATGTCAGACACAGTGGTGAGCAGTGTAGGAGTACCACAAGGCACTGTGCTCTCACCTTACCTCTTCACACTGTTCACTGCAGATTTCACATCCACATCTGAATCTTGCCATGTTCAGAAGTACTCTGACGACACGGCCATAGTGGCATGTGTGAAGAAGGGACAGGAAGATGAATACAGGGGTCAGGGGTGGGGGGCATTCACAGACTGGTGCAGCAAGAACAACTTGTTGCTTAATACATTAAAGACCAAAGAAATGATTGTTGACTTTTGTAGGTGCAAGAGTCTCTATATTGTATGTCAAACTAATTGTCTCTAAGTTTGATGTGTTACTGTTGCCATATGTGTTTTTTAAAAACTTTTTTATATTATTTAATATCATTTATATGATATTATTTTGGGTTATGTAAACTGCTGGATAATCCGAATTTCCCTCCTAGGGATTAACGAAATATTTTCTATTCTATTCTATTTTTTACGTCAGTGGTGTGCGCATGTGCACTGGTCGCCCGTGTGTTGCTGGATAACTGTTGAAAAATGATGTAAAACGGATACCAATGCGTGGGCATGTGATGCCAAGGGGCCCTGAACGTTCATCAGACTGTTGACGCATTGGGAGTGAGACGGTGTTGGCCATCTGCTCCTCTCCCCTTAGGCTCTCCAAGCAGCCAGCTCCTCAACAGGAGCTGCTGCTCCCCAACCTCCATGAGGCCCACGTCAAGTAGAGGCCTCCAATGGACTGAACTTCAGCAGTGATGCAAGAGCCTACCAACAGATTAAAGAAAGAGCGCCAACCTGCACCACACAAGGTCTGCTAGTTGGGTTTACCAGTAACAGAGCTACAGAGCAGAGTAGGCAACAAGTGGTGAACTCTGCAAGGAGAACAGAGAAATAGCACTGAAACCACACAGCCAGGAAAACTGCAGCCATCTGGGTCACAGCCAGCACAAGTTAAATAAGCTAAGTCTTACAAACAGTTTGTCTGCACTGAATCCGATTCCGTTTCAGAGTGAAGCAGGAAAGAGCCTGAATGAAGGTGTACACAGACAGCTTGTATATGACAAAGGTGTCCCATGGGTCCAATATCGCATAACAGGTCCTGTTTGAGTTTCTGTTGGCTGAAACATGGCACCCAACCAGGCCTACAAGACAAACATGTCGTGCAAAGAGGAACAAGGAAGTGTTAGAGTTGAAGTTAAGTTTGTGTGAAATATTTGTTCCTTTAGTAACGGATGAAAGCGCACAGAGCTGCTTATGACGCCTTCCTCACATCAGGCATACCATCAAGTTCAGCAGGGACAGTGAAAAAACACAGAACACCTGCTCCTGTGTCCAGAATACAGTCGTCCAAAAGCTGCACAGCAATGTTGGTCTGCCACTTTGAAGAATGAAATATCCATTAACTACTCGATAAAGACCAGGTCAAGGAAAGAGGTTGTAGAGTAACATACTTTTGGATCAGACCAAGAGACAGAATTTCTTCTGTACTGCTTCTCCTTTCTAGGTTCGCCAGGGAGCAGGAAGCCTATCAGAGCTGACTTAGGGCCAGAGGTGGGGAACACCCTGGACATGTTGCCAGTCGATCACAGGGCTAACATATACAGACAGACAACCAGTCACACTCCCATTTACACCTATGGGCAATTTAGAGCAAGTTCAAAAAAGATTTGAAAATGTCACTTCAAGTTCAGGGAATTTAGTTTTGACAGTGAGTGGATGTTTCATCAACCAAATGGTTTAATGAATGAATGAAAAAGGAATGGATAATGATGACAGCAATGAGCTGCAGCAGTAACGGTGTCTCCTGTGGCCGAGCTCTGCTCTCCTCAGATGTCTGGATTGACAACAAATTTATATCAGAAAAGATGTTTAAAGCATTTACTGTTTGAGTACCTCACTAGAGTATTTGGTTCACACATCTTTGTACATTTATGAGCTCTTACAAACACTACAACTGCACAGAAGAAGAATATTAAACCACTGGCCTATTTGATATTATAGACTGTATAGAATATAATAGAACTTGACCTTAAATAGAAAAAAAAGTCCTGTTTTGCTCTTGTATTCTGACTGAGGATAATATGTATGATTTTTCCAAACATCAATCTAAGTCTGATTCCCAGATTCCGCCTGTTCTGAGAGGCTGAACCAACAAACCATTCACAACAACGGAGCTCACAGAGTCTGCTAACCATCTGAACTTGGAGCTGATTTGGACCTCGAAAGGTTTCCAGTCTTCGTTTCCTTGGTTACACACCTGTGATTTTATTTATTTATTTATTTATTATTGCATATTAACAAAAACATTCCACTGATATCTGCTTTAATGTTAAACAAAGTGATTCAGAAAGGTTTTGTCTGTATAATGACTCAGGTGAAAGAAGAGTGGCTGTTTTCTCTCTCTGTTCACGCTCAGTTCTGTGTTGTTTTCATTTCCCTGTTTGTATCAAAGTGTATGCAATGACAGTAAATGGACATGACTACTGCTTGATGCTCTGACAGTTTATTTCAAAAGTTGTTGGATTCAGCAGAAATACAGTTTATACAACACTCCACCACCACTGAGGGACAAAGAACAAGAACCAATGAAATGAAGGGAAGAAAGAGGAAGAGGACAAGACCAGGTCAAACTCTGACCTGCCTGTAGTTAGAGATTGATCTTATATCCCTGATGTCCCCTGACAAAATTACTGAACACACAAATCCAAAACAAAGACTGTGCTGTGATTAGTTGTGATTAATTAAACTCATTTGATCATAAATTCAGGAGAAGACATTGTGTGTGTGGGTTCACACTGATGTCACTGAAGTGTCGGTGAACATCAGTACTGACTGATCATCACATCAGAATGTGATGATCAGTCAGTGATGTTCACCGACACTGTCAGTCCGAAAGGTTTGGCACAGACGAAAGGTCTCCTATCGGAGCATGCCCGATCGTTCCAGTACAGACCTGAAAGAAGAAGAGAGAGTTTATTCACAGTAAATATTTCTAATATATAAGAGACATGCACAGTTCCTACACACATGTTCCCAAACATGCACTCAGACATCAGGACATCCAAGTTTAAATCAATCATTTTCTTTTTAAAGGATCTATTAGCAAAAGATGGAGCATATTTAATTGCTGTATTTGGCCAGATTTATTTGCTGTGCTGTCATGGAGATGCATCCATGAGAGAGCTGTTGACAAAGGCTCTGGTGTGTTCAATCAGCCCACATGTGCAGGGTTGAGTGGGGCTGGAGCCAATCCCAGCTGACACAGGCTGAGGACAGGGTTCACCGTGGACCAGTCTATCACAAGGCTGGCAGAGAGACAGAGACACACACACCTGTGGACAATTCAGAGCCTCCAGTCAACCTACTGTGCATCATGTGTTTGGATTGGACCTGGAGAGCCCATGCTGACACAGGGACAAAATCAGACGGTATACAGTAAATGCTGTGTTCCTACCCACCTCTGATCTCTACACAGTGTTCGTTGTTCCCTGCGTTGTTGGGTTCCCCTCTACTCCAGGCCTTGTAGTCAACCTTTGAGCCATCAGTCCACATCCATGTTGACTCCTGGAAGAGAAAGCACAGGTTACCTCTTTAAGCACAGGGCACATCAGATCCTGTGTTTAAATATCTCACCCTCATGATGTCATGGGCTCCAATCCAGGTAACTCTTATACGATTACGATAGCCATTCTTTCTCCAAATCAAGTTTCTGACAAACATTTGTTCCTCAGCGCTGTGGATGGAGGCCAAGTTCCCACCAAGACTGATGCAGGTGACCTGATGACCAAGATAATGAAATGAGAGAAATACAACCTGGGTCTAAACAGCAAACACACAGGCATCGCCTTCCAAACAGCAGAAAATGATGATACTGTAGTGGGTTGGAAAGTGCTACATATGGTTTCTCAATGTAAACAGCCCCTCTGAAGTACTCGAACCATTCTAACATAGTACACAGACACACAACATAACACATTGTTTCACATTGAAGAAATACACATTTCTGTCAGTAGATGGTGCTATTGCAGAAGCAGAGCTGGTCAGTTCTGTCTCTGTGGAGCATGGATGTATTACAAGAACTTATAATACATACATATATTGTATACCTGTACAATTATAATTCCTATAAGACATCCATGCTGTTGAGCACACCTTTCAAGTTGTTACGGTAACAGTGCTTACTGGCTTGTGTAACCCAAGATCTGGTGTTGGCAACAACAACAACAAATAGCTGCTGCGCAGCGATGGGTCGGGTCCGGGCTAATTTTGGCAAATTTAGGCAAATTCAGAGCAACAAAAAGGAGAACATGAAGACACCACCAATTGTGGATTAGACCCACAATATCTGGAACCAAAGACCGTTGTCTATCACACTGAGCTAATTGGCAAGTGGCTTACATAGACAACTGGACCTCCTTCTGGGGAAAGCCTGGTCTGATTCGGAGAGATGGCGTCCATCCTACTTCGGATGGTGCATCTCTCTTATCTAGGAACATAGGGCAATTTATTAGCCATTATTAGCCATTACCCAGAGTTCAGACCAGCAGGCAGAGTTGAACACGCCCCTCTGCTGGTTCCTTCTTGTTGTCAGCCACCAAGCCTGTGTCTGCCTCGCGGCTGTCTAAGCCTAAACCCAGATCTAGAGTCATTTATAGCAACTTAGTTCAAATCAAAACCACTGCCTCAGCAAGCCAACCCAATTTAAGTATTACAGTAAATGTGGTTTGCTCAATATTCGCTCTCTTCCGTCCAAGTCTCTCTTAGTGAACGATTTAACTACAAGCCACCATATTGATATATTAACACTCACTGAGACCTGGTTACAGCAAGATGAATATGTTAGTCTGAATGAATCTACCCCTCCTAGTTACATTAACTATCATGTGCCACTGGTAGAGGAGGAGGAGTAGCTGCTATTTATCAGTCAGATCTGCTCATCAACCCTTGGCCTAATAGTTCATATAATACTTTTGAAAGCCTCACTGTCAGCCTTTCTCACCCAGACTGGAAAGCAGAAAAACCACTCCTACTTGCTGTAGTGTATCGTCCTCCTGCACCTTATTCCGAGTACCTGGAAGAATTTCCTGACTTTCTGACAAACTTAGCATTGAACTCAGACAAAGTCATTATAGTAGGTGACTTCAACATCCACGTGGACGTCGATGAAGACTGCCTGGCTACTGCCTTCAAGTCACTGTTGGATTCAGTCGGCTTCTCTCAGAGGGTAAACAGACCCACTCACTCCTTTAATCATATCCTTGATTTAGTACGTACTTATGGAATAGAAGCTGACCACGTCACAGAACCCCATCCTGTCTGACCACTCTTTAGTTACATTCAAATTTACTCTAACAAACTATACCCAACCTGGGAAAAAATCCAGCTACAGTAGATGTTTATCTGACACTGCTGTTTCCAGATTTAAAGCGCTTATTCCAGTAGAGCTTACTGCCACATCCTGTAACAATATAACGGGCAGTTATGCTGATTTCACCGCCACACAGGTGGACTACCTCATAGATAGCACTGCAGCAGCACTCCGTGAGACGCTTGATGCTGTTGCTCCCCTGAAAAAAAAGTCATTAGTAGCTCCGTGGTACAGTGGTCGATGGTGAAATCCTTGTTCTTTGCATGATGGTCTGGTGCTGCTCATTGCAAAAATAAATTGTAGCCTGTTGCAAATAGCCGCCTGATTCTTATAAATGCCTGGGGTTCAAGTCGATTTAGCATATTAAACGACCGGGCTAATAAATGGTCATCTACGGTAGTTGTCATGACTTAAACAGTTTTAAAACCTGTGTGATCATATTGTTCTAATACCTCAGCATTAACTGCATCCTTGGCATCGGCTCGGTACAGGAAACAGCGAGAGCCAAACACAGTCCAACCAGGAGGACAGCCAGAAGCTGGAACACAGTTAGATAAGCATGGTGGATTGAAAATAAATCTCATTTAGGTAGAGGAAAGCTAATAACTAATTAATGGATGTCAAAGCACAAAAGTAGAATGATATGATATGATATGTAGTTACTTGTCCCAGTTCACTTCACTCTGCCGCTCGTCCACTTTACATGGCTGGGAATAACTTATGTAAAATGTCTATTTATGGATTTCACAGATGAACATTCATTAGATAATTACTAATTATAGATAATTATACTAAAAACTGCTACTGATTGAAATGCAACAGCATTCGTTTAGACATTTACATTCAACACCAAGAGCCTGTATGTACAGTATGATGTTTCTGACAGCCCTACCTCTGTGCCAAATGTGGCCCAGTGTTTGCTGTGTACGTTCAGGAAACCCAGATTGGTTAACATCATTAAAGCAGATATCAGTGGAATGTTTTTGTTAATATAAGTCCTAAATAGTCCTATTTTCCATCAGCATCACTTCCATAGAGTGTTTGGTCTCTCCGTCACTCTGCTCTGCTGTAAACCAGGAGAAAATTTTTCTTGTAGGATACAAGCGTTATCCAATGAGGAGAGAGAACGGCATGAAGGGCTGTGTGTGCAGCCAAGGGATGCGCGTGAATGTGGTGACGTAGGGACAAGGACTAATAGATCCATGACGAGGGCGGGGGCTGCTAACTAATGGTGCGTTCAAGGAAACTCGTACTTTGTGTTTTTCCTTCCTGTGAAGTCGTACCAGTTTGATCTGGTACGAGTTCACGGGTCGGAAGTTAGGAGTGGCCGTTATAGTGACTTTCACAGGCAACAGGACGGTAAAAACACGAGTTACAGGTTGCCTGGAACGCTACAAAGTCGTAGTTGTGACTTGAAGCTGTAACTTACGGTTTCAAAAGCCTGCCTTGAACGCAGCATGAGGCAAAACGGCCAAAGCGCTGATATCTGCTTTAAGCACATGACACAAACATGTAAACATACAAAGTGACAATAATAAATATAACAGAACACACAAAGTAAAACTTCTGTCATTTAGCATAATCGTAAATCCATAATTGTAAATCCACCCAAAGACCTCCAGTGAAAAAGCAGCTACAAACCTGGTACATTGACTTGATTGGAGGTGGACGTCTGAGAACATAGAGAGCAGATTGATATCAGTATTTTATTCTGGGGGTGATTTTCTCACCTCACTGTTCACTACACATGTCAGTTAGTTAGTTAGTTAGTTAGTTAGTTAGTTAGTTAGTTAGTTAGTTAGTTAGTTAGTTAGTTAGTTAGTTAGTTAGTTAGTTAGTTAGTTAGTTAGTTAGTTAGTTAGTTAGTTAGTTAGTTAGGTTTGTTTATTGTCCACAATGTGGAGATTTATCTTAGGTCTCATAAAAAAACATACATGCAACTGGAAGTAAAGTCAGGGTCATGTTCTTTAGCACTGTTTGTTTTCATTGTAAGTGGGGATCAGAGAGTTTTACTCACAGCTCCTTCAAACAACAGTCCACCAGTGAAACAGAGGAGGAAGACCACCTGAAGATGTGACGCCATCTGTGGAAAGACAACAAAACAAGCTGAGTGTGTAGTCTTTGGCAGCAGTGTAGTGACCTCAGTGATTGAACCTGGATGATTGAAGAGAACAATCTATTATGTATGAATTTCAGTTGAGAGGTGGTAAACCACCAAATGTTCACTTACCTGTAGTGATATCTGACACAGGAGGATGAACAAACAGGCAGGTTGTTGAGGGGTGAATATCCATCCTGTCCTCCTCCTTTTATATAACAATGTTATATCAACATTCCATTGTCATTGTCATTCAGTGAATCCAGGTTGAACTGTTATGTTGATTCTTCATCAGTTTCCACCCTCAAATAATATTGAAACAGTGTTGCTTTTCCAACTAAAGATCAGTGGAATTTCACTGGTATTTCTATTAACACAAATACTGAAACAATGTTGAAATTTCAACCTAACTAAAGATCAACAATATTTCAACCGACCACAAGTATGCCAGCAGAAATGACGGAGGTACGTTTTCTGGGAATAATTGACATAAGGAGAAACCAGAAACAAGCCGTTTTTTCGTTTTGGAAAAAAAACGGAAATCAAAATTTCAGTTCGTGCATGCTTCCTTGCCCTGTGCCCTTCAAAATAAAAGTTCCTCAATTTAATAATGTGGACACAAATATTACTGTAGGCTACAGACACTAGCAGACATAGAGGACCCCATCACCCACAGTCAAGACCGACACGGCTTCAAATAACAATAATAGTAGGATATTCATAATGAAAATGAGAACTTAGTTATGATGACTTCAGTATAGCCTTGTTGATGTTTGTTTAGCCACAAGGTGGCGCAGTTATTACATGAAGAGTAGAGCTGAGGGTTTTACTATGACGGAGACTCACAACATCGTGTGTATTATTGAAAGCGAGGGCTATAGGCTAGTGAGTACAAAGTGTCTACTCTGTACAGTGATATAGACTGTACAGTAACTTCGTTCAACTACCTAGATTAAAAATGGTTTTGATCTTTGCTCATGGCAGTTGTGACAGTCATTTTAATTAATTTATTAATTTATTTATTAATTAACTTATTTATTTATTTATTATTATTATTATTATTATTATTATTATTATTATTATTATTATTATTATTATTAATCTTTATTTATAAGTAATAAATAATAATAATAATAATAAAATCTCTTTTCTTTTTTAACATGTCAGCAAGCAAGCTTCACTCATTCCAGGATGTATTAGGCCTAGGAGTACCACAAGGCACTGTGCTCTCACCTTACCTCTTCACACTGTTCACTGCAGAGTTCACATCCACATCTGAATCTTGCCATGTTCAGAAGTACTCTGACGACACGGCCATAGTGGCATGTGTGAAGAAGGGACAGGAAGATGAATACAGGGACCTGGTGGGGGTGTTCACAGACTGGTGCAACAAGAACAACTTGTTGCTTAATACATTAAAGACCAAAGAAATGATTATTGACTTTGGCAGGTCCAAGAGATCCTTCCGGCCTGTGACTGTGGATGAGGTGGACATTGAGAGGGTTCAGTCATACAAGTACCTCAGAGTACACCTTGATGACAGGCTGGACTGGTCCATACACACTACTGATATGTACAAAAAGATGCAAAGCAGGCTCTTCTTTTTGAGAAGACTCAGGTCTTTTGAGATTTGCAATGTTATGCTGGGTATGTTTTACCAGTCTGTCTATAAATCAGTTTATATAACAAGTCCTAAAATGTTTTTGTGTATTCCTAATATGTTTTTTCTTTTTTGTGTTTGAGCTACCAGTTAATTTGGAATTTCCCTGTAAGGGATTAATAAAGTATATCTCTACTCTCTACTCTGTTGTACTCCCTATACACGCACGATTGCGCAGCCACCACAGACTCAAACACCATCGTTAAGTTTGCTGACGACACTGTAGTGGTAGGCCTAATCCACAAGAACGATGAGACGGCCTACCTGGAAGAGGTGAGGAACCTGACGCTGTGGTGTCAAAGAAACAATCTCCACCTAAACGTCAGCAAGACTAAAGAGATGTTCGTGGACTTTAGGAGGACACAGGTGCGGGACTACACTCCCTTATCCATCGGTGGGACCCCTGTGGAGAGGGTGGATACATTCAAGTGTCTTGGTGTCCAGATCACAAATGATCTGTCCTGGTCCACCCACCTTGACAACGTGGAAAAGAAAGCGAGACAGAGACCGTACCACCTAAGGAGACTGAAGAAATTCAGAGCATCCAAAGCAGTCCTGCGTAGCTTCTACTCCAGCACCATCGAGAGCATCCTGACTGGGAATATCACTACCTGGTATGACAACACCACCATGCAGGACAGAGTGGCGATGCAGAGAGTGGTACGTTCAGCCGAACGGACCATGGGGGAGCATCTTCCCAGTTTAGGGGATATTTATCCTAAAAGGTGCAGGGCCACGACCACCAGAATCCTGCGAGATCCCAGCCATCCAGGTTATGGATTGTTTTCTCCGCTCCGCTCAGGGAAAAGATTCCGCACACTGGAATCAAGAACTGAAAGACACTGACTAGGCACTTTGAAAACAGCACCAAGCACTTTACATAATCTACAGTATAAATGTTTGCAATAACCCTCCTCCCTCCCATATCTAATGTATTTGTGTTGTAAATGTTTTTAAATGTTTTTAATTGGTGATATGTGTCGATCTTGTTTGTATGTATGTCACTTTGTACGGAGTTGACTGACAACATTTCACTGCATTTTATATATGTGACGAATAAACCCTGAACCTGAACCTGAACCTGAACCTGCATATTTAATTGCTGTATTTGGCCAGATTTATTTGCTGTGCTGTCATGGAGATGCATCCATGAGAGAGCTGTTGACAAAGGCTCTGGTGTGTTCAATCAGCCCACATGTGCAGGGTTGAGTGGGGCTGGAGCCAATCCCAGCTGACACAGGCTGAGGACAGGGTTCACCGTGGACCAGTCTATCACAAGGCTGGCAGAGAGACAGAGACACACACACCTGTGGACAATTCAGAGCCTCCAGTCAACCTACTGTGCATCATGTGTTTGGATTGGACCTGGAGAGCCCATGCTGACACAGGGACAACATCAGACTCAGGTGGTGCACACCTGCAGATACTTGTTCCACCTGGACATCAAACATGACTGATCTCTGAACAGGGCAGAGCCAGCAGTCATTATATGACTCTGTATGAACTTACTGGTTGTTCTTAACACATGTTATGATCTGTCCATTGTTTGTCATGAGGCTCCAGAAATCAAGTCCCCTTCAGAGAACACAAATCTGAGCTGATGACCAAGATAATGAAATGAGAGAAATACAACCTGGGTCTAAACAGCAAACACACAGGCATCGCCTTCCTTTCCTAATGTAAACAGCCCCCCTGAACTACTTGAACCATTCTAACATAGTACACAGACACACAATATGACACATTGTTTTGTAGCCTATTGAAGTAGTACACATTTATGTCAGTAAATGGTGCTATTGCACTGCTGAGTGTAGCTGTCCAGCTCTGCTGGTGTGCAGCTCTAAAATAAAGAATTTTGCCATGGACAGCAGGCTAAAGTAGTCCGTCTGTCTGTGAATCCTGAAAGCAGCTGAATGTCATTGCTGAAGCAATACTGAATTAGCTGAAGAAGTTGCTAACGCAATGCTGAAAAGGCTGAGGCTATAGCTGAAAAGTTGAGAGATAGCTTGGTGGTATCAACAATAATGTTGAATATACCACATGTTTAAATGAGACAGTTGAGGAGTTGATGTCTGTTGCAAAACACAGGAACCTGAAGCTGAAGAAAATGATGAAGCAAAGGTGACGCAGCCAAAGAAAGCTAGGAGTAGATTTAAAGTACATGTTGTAACAGTTTGATCCTATACTAAAGTCTGGGGTGCCAGTCAGAGTCAAAGTCTGACAAATAAAAAATAATCAAAAATAATAATAAGATCAATTACTGCACAAAAAGGTTATTGTTTCCCCACCCAGGACTCCGTACATACTAACCCCACAAAATCAAGGACTCAACAACACTTTTCTTGTCAATTCACCTTCTAGTGTATTTACAAACAAACCAAACAATCCCACAGTTCACAGTTCATAGTTCAATTCAATGTTAACCCCGGGGGGGGGAGAACCAGTCCAATGTGGGTGTATGTGTGTGAGTGACGTGCGTCAGCCCCGCCCACTTCCCCGCAGGTCCATCCACCGGGTGCGGAGGGATAATCCTCCAGCCCCGTTCGTCACGACCCAACGACTCTGCTCCCGACACAGTCCCCGTATATCGCCCACAGCCTAACAAGGAAGTTAATGCAATGTGTCACAGTATACCCAATCACAGCGATCAGAGACAATACATGATACAGCACCACAGCAACGTAAACAGCGGACTATACCTCCCGTCTGTATCGTCTGCAGTCAGTCAGTAGTCAGTCTCCAGCGTTTCTCACACACAGCGTCTTCCCGGTTTCGAGGTCGGTTGCCGTCCCGGCACAACGACGGAGCAAATACCTCTCACTGCCCGTGCGTAACGGCGTAAGTGGTTGCGGGCAGCAACTCGTAGTATTCACGGAGTGCTCCCGGTATGAATCAGAGAAAACCATGAATGAATGGGCTTCCGGTAGGCTGTTCTCATACTGCCCGGGTCTGAGTGTGGCGGCGATGATTGGACTGACGAGGCATGGGGGGCGGGGCAAGGTGTGATGTGTGGATTTGTGAATGAGGTGAGACGGGCACTAGACTGAATCGCTACACTCCCCCCCCCTTGAAAAAAAGCGATCAGCAGGGTCAGTTGGAACCCTCCTGCTTGGGGCTTCGACTCCGTAGCAGAGTACCCCCAAGAGTAGTGTCGGGAAACCCATGGAACTCTTCATCATCACTTTCCTCCTCAAAGATCTCTAGAACCCGCTGTCGCTCAAGTTCATCGACCTCCGTAGCAGAGGGATAGCAGGGCTTTAGCTGAGACACGTGGACGACTTTCCGATCCTCTCCCGTATCCTCCCGCACTATGTCGTAGTTTACTGGTCCCACTTGAGCAATGATCCGGTAGGGTCCAAGCCATTTCGGCGCCAACTTGGCGGTGAAAGAGTCTTGGCAGCTTAACCTTAACCTGAGCTTAACCTGGGCCGCCCTCTTCGAGGACCCTTGGATGTGATGCTGTCCATCGGTCAGGAGAAAGGGAGGGCCCTGGTGGATACAGGCTCGTCCTACACGCTTTTGATAGAAGCGTTGTGGAGAGTGGTGAAGCCGGAAGGGGCGGAGCTGAGTCCGTGGACTGGACGGCTGTTGTACTTGGCTGATGGTGAGGGGCGTTGGCCGTTGGGATGGTGTAGCCTAACGCTTACTCTACAGGATCACAAGTGTATTCTGCCTGTGGGGATTATGCCCTCTGAAGCTCTGGCCTGTCCCGTCTTCCTGGGGTTGGATTTTATGGCCATCATGGGCATGAAGTTGGACATGGAAACCAGCACCTATTGGTTCAAGGACGATTCTGGGGCCAAGTACAGCTTCATGCAGGATACAGGCACACCTGGGGACTGGGGGTGGACAGGGAAACTTTGTTTTTTCTCCGCCATCGATCCAAGAGGACCCACTCAGTCCAAGACTGCGGGTATCGATGCCGAGCTGCTACAGGTGGCAGTGGAAGGGGCCCACCTGGATTCAGGGGGGAGAAGTCGCCTGGTGCAACAACTGCAGGGGAATGGAGATGTTTGCACTTCTCAATTGGGATGCACAGCTGTCCTCACTCATAAGATCTTCGTTACCCAGGATCTGCCTATTAAGCAAAGACCTTATAGGGTATCTCCAGCAAAGCTTCAGGTGATGAGGGAGCTCATTGATGAGATGCTGGAGATGGACATTATTGAACCCTCCTCCTCTGCTTGGTCCTCTCCAGTTGTCCTCATACCGAGGAAAGATAGGAAACCAAGGTTCTGCGTCAACTACATAAAGCTGAATGCAGTAACCTACACCGATGCGTACCCCTTACCGACTATTCAGGAGATCCTTGACTCCCTGGCTGGTTCTGTTATCTTCTCCAGTATTGATTTGAACAACGGCTATTGGCAGTGCCGGATGGACCCTGAGAGCGTCGATAAGACTGCTTTTGCTAGTCCCTTGGGCCTTTTTCAGTTTAAAGTCATGCCGTTTGGTCTTAAGAATGCTCCGGCGACGTTCCAGAGATTGATGGAGTTGACCCTGGGAGATCTTAGAGGCTGGAGTTGTTTGGTGTACCTCGATGACATCATTATCTACTCTCCTTCTCTGGAACAGCACTTTCAGGACATCCAGGCAGTTCTGGAGAAGCTGAGGGCGGCCAATCTCACTATCAATATGAAGAAGGGCAGATTCTTTCAGGCATCGCTGCAATTCCTGGGCCACATTGTCTCTGCTGAAGGAATTCAGGCCAGCCCTGAGAAGACTAAGGCTATGGAGAGCTTCCCAATACCAACAAACCTTAAAGCTGTGCAGAAGTTCCTGGGTATGGCTGGTTGGTACCACCGTTTTGTCCCAAATTTCTCCCAGATTGCGGATCCTCTTAACGCACTCAAGCGCAAGGGAGTCCGGTTTCAGTGGACGCCAGCATGCCAGCACGCCTTTGAGACCCTTAAAGGTCATCTGGTTTCACCCCCCATCTTGGGTCATCCCAACTTCGACCTGCCCTTCGTGGTCTATACGGACGCCAGTGATGTTGGCCTTGGTGCCGTGCTGGTTCAGCAGGTTGGTTCGGGGACTGAGGAAGTTTTGGCCTATGGCAGTCGGAGCCTTAACACTGCAGAGAGGAACTACTCTGCCACAGAGAAGGAATGTTTCGCCGTGGTGTGGTCAGTAGAGAAGTGGCGGTACTACTTGGAGGGAAGGCCCTTTACTGTCGTCACCGACCACTCTGCTCTGGTCTGGGTTTTTAAGACACAGAGACCCTCTGCCCGCCTTACTCGATGGGTCCTTAGACTGCAGGAGTTCACCTTCACTGTACAGTATCGGAAAGGCAAATATAACACTGTGCCAGATGCCCTATCCAGAGCCCCCAGCGATGCACCCTCGATGGAGTCCCCAGCCCTGGCTTTGCTATTGTCCGTGAGGGGGGAGGGGCGAGAGCTCCCCATTTCTGATGAGGAGATCTGGAAGGCCCAACAGGAAGATCTGGAAACACAAAAGTTATATCAGACTATACTGGATGGAGGGGAGCTCACTGTCAACAACGCTACAAAATTCTCTATTTTGGAGGACAAGGTTTACCGGGTTGTACAACTGCCGTACAAACAGATCTACCAGGTCTACATACCTGAACGTCTACGGGAGCCCCTTCTTGAGATGTTGCATGAAGACCCCATCTCTGGCCACCTGGGTCGGTACAAAACATATAAGAGACTGCAAGCACTTGTATATTGGCCGGGAATGGGCTTCAAAGTCAAGACTTACGTACAAAACTGTCGCACCTGTCAATTGTACAAACCCGAGAACCGGAGGTTGGCTGGGAAGCTGCAGCAGACCGTCGTTAACCGACCCTGGGAAATGTTGGGTGTTGATTTTATGGGGCCCTTCCCCCGCAGTTCTAACGGAAATGTGTACTTGGTGGTGTTTGTGGATTATTATACCCGCTGGGTTGAACTTTATCCTTTACGGAAAGCTACCGCTGAGACCGTGTCCCAGGTGCTCACCCAGGAGATCCTCACTCGTTGGGGGGTCCCTGATTACATCCTGTCCGACCAGGGGACTCAGTTTACGTCGGCAGTCTTCAAGGCCACGTGTGACACCTGGAACTTGCGCCAAAAGTTGACCTCAGCCTACCATCCCCAAACTAATCTCACCGAGCGGATCAACCGAACCCTAAAAACGATGATCGCTTCCTATGTGGGCGATAATCATAAACACTGGGACCGGCATCTGGCGGACTTTCGCTTTGCTCTGAACTCCGCCGTACATGAGACCACCGGGGTTTCGCCGGCTGAGCTTAACCTGGGCTGCCCTCTTCGAGGACCCTTGGATGTGATGCTCCAGCCCCGGGCTGCTGGTCCTAGCCCCCCCCCGGACACCCCCGTCTACACTAAGGTCACCGAGCTCACTGACCTTAAAGATTTTGTCCAGGACCAGCTTCATAAAGGCTGGCTTCGCCAGAAGAGGCACTATGACAAAAGACGTCGGGAGATGGAGCTTCAGGCCCCAGACCGGGTTTGGTTGCGATCACAGCCCTATTCTAAGGCTATTGACTCTTTCACCGCCAAGTTGGCGCCGAAATGGCTTGGACCCTACCGGATCATTGCTCAAGTACGGGGCTGGAGGATTATCCCTCCAGCCCCGTTCGTCACGACCCAACGACTCTGCTCCCGACACAGTCCCCGTATATCGCCCACAGCCTAACAAGGAAGTTAATGCAATGTGTCACAGTATACCCAATCACAGCGATCAGAGACAATACATGATACAGCACCACAGCAACGTAAACAGCGGACTATACCTCCCGTCTGTATCGTCTGCAGTCAGTCAGTAGTCAGTCTCCAGCGTTTCTCACACACAGCGTCTTCCCGGTTTCGAGGTCGGTTGCCGTCCCGGCACAACGACGGAGCAAATACCTCTCACTGCCCGTGCGTAACGGCATAAGTGGTTGCGGGCAGCAACTCGTAGTATTCACGGAGTGCTCCCCTATGAATCAGAGAAAACCATGAATGAATGGGCTTCCGGTAGGCTGTTCTCATACTGCCCGGGTCTGAGTGTGGCGGCGATGATTGGACTGACGAGGCATGGGGGGCGGGGCAAGGTGTGATGTGTGGATTTGTGAATGAGGTGAGACGGGCACTAGACTGAATCGCTACAATGTGAACCTGTGAGAAGGAGGGTCATTTACATGAAATGGTTGGAAATAACTTGAATTGTTGAAGATGAGTGTAAAAAGGTTCAAGTCTATTAGAAACTGACAGCAGAAGAACATTGTTGAAGCATCAAGACAAAGCATTAGCTGAGAAGTAGAATTAGAACAATTAAGCAGGAGGTTTAATGGTGTGAAATGGTTAACAAGTGCCTGAATAGTTTAGGATGAGTGTAGAAAAATCTATCCAACAAGAACAAAGAGGGGGCATTTAAATGGCTAATGTGGCAATATGGAGGCTGTATGAGTCTCTGACAACAACGCCACCTGGGGAGTTTCACCCCAGGAGATAGTTATATGCCAATTAGAACATTAGGTCTACTATAGGCTATCACAAGTTCGAAACACCACAGGGCAGAGACGTTTTAAGAAAGTATAAAAATAGTTTATTTTTATTGTTACAATTAATGAATGCAATGCATCGAATCAACATAGGCTGCATAAACATTTGAGCTAGGGCCAGAGAAATAGGGTGAACAGGGCTCGTCGTGGCGGACCTAAATCAAATCAAAGGAGGGGTTACTAACCAAAAACACCCGTGACACTGCACACACTCACACACAAATGAAGGGGGTTCGTGAAGAAAATACCACCACCAGGGATTGGGTCGCCACTTGGCCCACAGCACCTGTCCACAAAGGAAAAAAACAAAGATTAATAAACAGGCCTCACAGCTGAATGCAGCAATATAATAAAATATCAAAAGAACACGCACACCTGCTCACACACACACACAAAATATATGTATTTTGGATAAGCAAACAAAACAATAATTCAGAATTCACTAACAAAATTAACAAAATCAAAGATATTTTTACTGAAATAACCAAACAGAAACAATCAATAACTCAATGATAATTAAACTAAACAAAATACAAAATAATCATGTTCAACAGTTAAGAAATTAAAAGGAATTCCCGTGGCTATAAGCCGGCTCAGGAAAGAGCGTGTCGTTGCAGCTATTCCAGTGTGGCTCTGGAAAGCCGACGAGCAACCGAACACAGTTCCAGTGAGGCAGAATTACAGTCAACAAGACAGCAGCGCCGCAGCAAGAAATCACCGGCGTGGACCTCACCGGCGCAGCGTCACAGCAGACAGGTGAGTGGATACACGCTTCCGCCTGATTCAGCTGTGACACAGAATATTAACATTAGCTGGGAGGATTACACAGCAGGTAAAGGGAAAGAGGAGGGCGGACAACGCCAACTTACCAGCGAGGAGCTACGACCACGCACAGATGGCCTCCAGCGGGGCAACTTGGCCCCAATGGCAACAGCAGCCTGCCACACTACAACACTAAAACAAAAGAACCGCATCACCAGATGCGCCATGTGGCACGCTAAGTGGGAAGAAGGACAGAGGCACGCATACCTGTTGTTTCGAGACGTGCGCCACAACGATCCGCTACGGGAAACAGGGCTCCTCACACAGACACACCACAGGCTTCAGCGCCTGCACCAGCTCTGCCACGCCAGGCCACAGCCACCACGGAGGACGAGCAGAGCCAAAAGGAGAGAGAGACTGCATGTGTGAACAGACCAGTACATGAAAGCTCGCCGCGCCGCCCATCAATCAGTGCGACCGTCCACACCTGAGGTGGATGGAGCAAGGAGGAGGGGGGAAGGGATGGGAAGGAAAGACCATCCTGCCACACTAAGGAACAAACTAGAAAAAGCATTTCCAAGAATGGAAATGGGGTGGAAGCTGAAAGCAGCTGAACACTATTGCTGAAGCAATGCTGAATGAGCTGAAGAAATTGTTGAAAGAAAGAGAGAAACAAAGAATGCAAGAAAGTCTGAAACAACATGACAGAGGCCAGTATTGAACCCACAACCTCATGATCTCCAACCATATAATCTACCACTGCACCACAGAGGACACAGCAATACTGCCCCTGTTGTCATTATTCAATGATAACTGAATGCAGAATAGTAGAACAAACAGTTACAAGTACAAATTGAGGGCTTTTGTGCCAGGCCTGACTATTTTATGTGAATTTAAACAAAGTATAATGCCAAAATGCCACAGTTGCAAAGACTGTTGTCTGTTAATGAGCTGCCCTCTGTGTCACTCTGAAGTTAACGAGCCCAAAGCTGCACCTGTCGGAAACACAGTCAACACCAAGAAAGCTTCAAGTCCAGCAGAAGTCATGAAAGACTTGTAATAAAATGAATATCAGGCTGAGAGCAGCAGTTTGAACATGAAACAAATTATCAGAAGTCAAAAGAGGATGACTGAGAAAATAAATCACTATTAATGTTGGTGAGGCAAGATTTGAACCAGCAACCTTCAGATCAAGAGGCCAGTGGTTGAACCACTGAGCCACCATCACTCTCCACACACAGTGAGCATAGAGAAGCAAGTGAGAGGGAGACATAGAGAGTGAGGGAGAGATAAGAGAGGGAGATAGAGGGAAGGAGGGAGGGAGAGAAGGAGAGGAGAGGAGAGTGTTTGTGCATGATTGACATGATGTACACGTCAGAGTTCAATTAATTTACTAGAGACATCCTGTCAGTCTTTTTTATCATGTGTCTGTGTGAGGCTGTCTTAACGAGCCTCCTCCAACAGCTGGTGACATGCACTACACAGAGGAGAGCAGAGCAGAGCAGAGTGGGATTTCAGCTCAGTGCAGCCTCCGCAAAACAGCCTGTAAACAGAGAACCGTACGTCTTATCAGAGTGTGGTTATGATTAATCAGCAAGGAGACCCTCCTGAGCTGGCTGTGTGACTTACATGTTTGTGAGACAAATACTTTTCTCACTGTGGCAGTTTAGAAAAGAGGGTCCTCTCTCCTTTTCTGAAAAAATCAGCTCCTAGTTTTGTATTGGAGTCAATGAGCCAGGGGAGCAGGTGTAGCTGCACAAAGAGGCTCATGCAGACAAATCTGTAAATCTGTCTGCTGTTTTGATCACATCATATCAGACACGACAAGTGTGGCTACAACCCTGGAAAAAATCAAGTGTCTGAGTGTAATTTCTGGCCATCTAGGACAATTTATCCAGGAAAAATCCAGACTGATTTTTGCTCCCTCTCACTCTTGTGATGATGTCACCCACTCTAAGCTCTGCACGTTAGACGCAATACACAACCATTGTAAAGCTGCATTTTGGCAGAAATCTTAATGATTTAAAAACTGCCACACAGCTGAAACTGTTGAAGATATCAATAAGATGAACTAGAGCTGAATAGTTAAAAGGTTTGTCTACAGTTTAAAAGAAAAATGGAGTCTGAGGGAGAAAGTATGCTGGAGCTTTAGACGTTCAAAGTAGTACAACGATTTTAAAAGTTTGAAGTCGTTTTCAGTGCATTCCTATGGGGAAAAAAATTGCAGAAAAAGTTAAATATTGTAAAAAGTATAAATTGTATGAAAGAGAAAAGTCATAGCATAAAAGTGTTCAAGAAGCTGCACATTTTGATGTATGAATTGTTGAAATAGCACAAAGTATGAAGGAGTAGTTAGATGCCAAAGAAAGTGGAAAAATGGCCGAACAGAAGAACAATAGGTTGGAAGCTTTAACTAGAAACAGCATTTCCTGCAGAAAATGCGTGTGGAAGCTGAAAGCCATTGCTGGATAAGTTGACGTAGACATGCAAGTAACATGTCCAAGGGAGGATTTGAACCCATGACCTTGTGAGTGATAGTCTGAGACACTAACCACATGGCTACAGAGGACCTGACTTGTACCCAGCTTTATACTGTCAATATTCAAAGACTGTCCAATGACAGCTGAATAGTTTGTCATGTCACATAGTATCTTGACTTTTCATTCAGAGACTTTGCATTTAGTTAGATGGAAAGAAAGCAAGAAAGCTTGAAACAACATGACAGAGGCTGGTTTCGAACCCACAACCTCATGATCTCTAACCATTCACTCTACCACTCCACCACAGAGAGCACGCTGATCACAGGGGGCAGCGCAGGACAAGAAATGATGCATAAGAATCATTTAAGCGCTTTACATTTTTCTGCTGTGTTCAAAGTTCCAGTGCAAATCAATAATAATAGTGCATTATCAAGTTTGCTCATGTGACCAGACCAAGTGATATTGGTTAAAGTTGAAAGAGTTGAGACTTTGAATAACCACAGAGAGCAGACACTGTGGAATGTTGTCATGGATTGTAATTGTGGCACCAGTAATCACTGTGTCTTTTAAAGACCATCTGAAACCAATTAAATGTGGGAGGTGGGAGCAGAATTCAACACAACATAACATCACCCAACCTGGATTCGAACCAGTGATCTTTGCATTGTAAAGCAGGTACATTAACCCCTAGTCTACCACTAGAGTTGGTAATGGAATGCCACAGAGAGCATACTGATGCTGATGTGACACTGATCAATGTGATAACAAACACCTGTAACCAAGCAAATGTAATCACTGTGTCTCTTAACGACCACCTGAAACCAAGGTGGTAACGGAGGGGAGCAGAATTCAACACAACATAACAACAATACGCACCTGGGATTTGAACCAGGAATCTGTGAGTTGCAAAGCAGGCACCTTAACCCCTACACTACAGACAGAGTTGGTCAGACAGAGACAGGTGGTGAAGTTCATGCACTACACAGAGGAGAGCAGAGCAGAGCAGAGTAGGATTTCAGCTGAATTGCAGAAAAGTTAAATATAGTAAAAAGTATAAATAGTATGAAAGAGAAAAGTCATAGCATAAAAGTGTTCAAGAAGCTGCACATTTTGATATATGAATTGTTGAAACAGCACAAAGTATGAAGGAGTAGTTAGGTGCGCGGAAGACGTAAGAATAAGTATAAAGAAACAAAATGGCCGACCAGAAGAACAATACTCCACACTAACTAGAAACAGCATTTCCTGCAGAAAATGCGGGTGGAAGCTGAAAGCCATTGCTGAATAAGTTGACGTAGACAAGTAACATGTCCAAGGGAGGATTTGAACCCATGACCTTGTGAGTGATAGTCTGAGACACTAACCACATGGCTACAGAGGACCTGACTTGTCCTCGGCTTTATACTGTCAAGATTCAAAGACTGTCCAATGACAGCTGAAGAGTTTGAATGAAAAGTCAAGATACTACGTGACATGACAGAGACTTTGCATCTAGTTAGATGGAAAGAAAGCAAGAAAGCTTGAAACAACATGACAGAGGCTGGTTTCGAACCCACAACCTCATGATCTCCAATCACTCACTCTACCAATCCGCCACAGAGAGCATGCTGATACTTGTTGTCATCTATTCTAATCTGATCATATTTGGCAAACTTTGGTTGGAGTAATCAGTGTGATAACAAACACCTGTAACTAATTGAAGGCGGGGGAGGGGAGGTTACTGTAATTCTGCTGGTCACAGGGGGCAGTGCAGGACAAGAAATGATGGATAAGAATAATTTAAGTGCTTTACATTTCTCTGCTGTGTAAAGTTCCAGTGCAAATCAATCTGAGTGCAGTAGTAGAAACATGTAAGATTGAAAGTGGTTAAGAGACACAACATAACATCGTCACCCATCCTGGATTCAAACCAGGGATCTTTGCGTTGTAAAGCAGGTACATTAACCCCTAGTGTACCAACAGAGTTGGTAATAAAACGCCACAGAGAGCATACTGATGCTGATGTGACACTGATCAATGTGATAACAAACACCTGTAACCAAGCAAATGTAATCACTGTGTCTCTTAATGACCACCTGAAACCAAGGTGGTAACGGAGGGGAGCAGAATACAACACAACATAACAATACGCAACTGGGATTCGAACCAGTAATCTGTGAGTTGCAGAGCAGGCACCTTAACCCCTACACTACAGACAGAGTTGGTCAGACAGAGACAGGTGGTGAATTTCATGCACTACACAGAGCAGAGCAGAGTAGGATTTCAGCTGAATTGCAGAAAAAGTTAAATATTGTAAAAAGTATAAATAGTATGAAAGAGAAAAGTCATAGCATAAAAGTGTTCAAGAAGCTGCACATTTTGATATATGAATTGTTGAAACAGCACAAAGTATGAAGGAGTAGTTAGGTGCGCAGAAGACGTAAGAATAAGTATAAAGAAACAAAATGGCCGACCAGAAGAACAAAAGTGTGGAAGCTTTCAGCTTCCACCCTAATAAGTATAAAGAAACAAAATGGCCGACCTGAACAACAATAGTGTGGAAGCTGAAAGCTTCCACCCTAATTAACCAGTAACTCACGTATGTAGGGAGAACGGAGATGGTTGGAACAGAGGGATGGTTGGAACAGCATCATGTTCACCAATAGAACATGCGCTTCAACTGGGACAGCAATGTCTGGTAGCTCTGAGTTTTTGAGTTTTTACTCAACATTTGCTTTATTAGGGTGGAAGCTGAAAGCTTCCACACTATTGTTGTTCAGGTCGGCCATTTTGTTTCTTTATACTTATTCTTACGTCTTCCGCGCACCTAACTACTCCTTCATACTTTGTGCTGTTTCAACAATTCATATATCAAAATGTGCAGCTTCTTGAACACTTTTATGCTATGACTTTTCTCTTTCATACTATTTATACTTTTTACAATATTTAACTTTTTCTGCAATTCAGCTGAAATCCTACTCTGCTCTGCTCTCCTCTGTGTAGTGCATGAAATTCACCTCCTGTCTCTATCTGACCAACTCTGTCTGTAGTGTAGGGGTTAAGGTGCCTGCTCTGCAACTCACAGATTCCTGGTTCAAATCCCAGTTGTGTATTGTTGTTATGTTGTGTTGAATTCTGCTCCCCTCCGTCACCTTCAATTGGTTTCAGGTGGTCGTTAAGAGACACAGTGATTAGATTTGCTTGGTTACAGGTGTTTGTTATCACATTGATCAGTGTCACATCAGCATCAGTATGCTCTCTGTGGCATTCCATTACCAACTCTGGTGGTAGACTAGGGGTTAATGTACCTGCTTTACAATGCAAAGATCCCTGGTTCAAATCCAGGTTGGGTTATGTTGTGTTGAATTCTGCTCCCTCCTCCCACTTTTAATTGGTTTCAGGTGGTCTTTAAAAGACACAGTGATTACTGGTGCCACAATTACAATCCATGACAACATTCCACAGTGTCTGCTCTCTGTGGTTCCTCAAAATCTCAACTCTTTCAACTTTAACCAATATCACTTGGTCTGGTCACATGAGCAAACTTGATAATGCACTATTATTATTGATTTGCACTGGAACTTTGAACACAGCAGAAAAATGTAAAGCGCTTAAATGATTCTTATGCATAATTTCTTGTCCTGCGCTGCCCCCTGTGATCAGCATGCTCTCTGTGGCGGAGTGGTAGAGTAAAAGTTTAGAGATCAGGAGGTTGTGGGTTCAAAACCAGCCTCTGTCATGTTGTTTCAAGCTTTCATGCTTTCTTTCCATCTAACTAAATGCAAAGTCTCTGTCATGTCACATAGTATCTTGACTTTTCATTCAAACTATTCAGCTGTCATTGGACAGTCTTTGAATCTTGACAGTATAAAGCTGGGTACAAGTCAGGTCCTCTGTAGCCATGTGGTTAGTGTCTCAGACTATCACTCACAAGGTCATGGGTTCAAATCCTCCCTTGGACATGTTACTTGCATGTCTACGTCAACTTATCCAGCAATGGCTTTCAGCTTCCACACGCATTTTCTGCAGGAAATGCTGTTTCTAGCTTCCACACTATTGTTGTTCAGGTCGGCCATTTTGTTTCTTTATACTTATTAGGGTGGAAGCTGAAAGCTTCCACACTATTGTTCTTCTGGTCGGCCATTTTGTTTCTTTATACTTATTCTTACGTCTTCCGCGCACCTAACTACTCCTTCATACTTTGTGCTGTTTCAACAATTCATACATCAAAATGTGCAGCTTCTTGAACACTTTTATGCTATGACTTTTCTCTTTCATACTATTTATACTTTTTACAATATTTAACTTTTCCTGCAATTCAGCTGAAATCCTACTCTGCTCTGCTCTCCTCCGTGTAGTGCATGAAATTCACCACCTGTCTCTGTCTCACCAACTCTGTCTGTAGTGTAGAGGTTAAGGTGCCTGCTCTGCAACTCACAGATTCCTGGTTCGAATCCCAGTTGCATATTGTTATGTTGTGTTGAATTCTGCTCCCCTCCATTACCACCTTGGTTTCAGGTGGTCTTTAAGAGACACAGTGATTACATTTGCTTGGTTACTGGTGTTTGTTATCACATTGATCAGTGTCACATCAGCATCAGTATGCTCTCTGTGGCATTCCATTACCAACTCTGGTGGTATACTAGGGGTTAATGTACCTGCTTCACAATGCAAAGATCCCTGGTTCGAATCCAGGATGGTTGATGATGTTATGTTGTGTCTCTTAACCTCTTTCGATCTTACATGTTTCTACTACTGCACTCAGATTGATTTGCACTGGAACTTTGAACACAGCAGAGAAATGTAAAGCACTTAAATTATTCTTATCCATCATTTCTTGTCCTGCACTGCCCCCTGTGACCGGCAAAATTAACCTCTCCTCCCCCGCCTTCAATTAGTTACAGGTGTTTGTTATCACACTGATTACTCCAACCAAAGTTTGCCAAATATGATCACATTAGAATAGATGACAACAGGTATCAGCGTGCTCTCTGTGGCGGAGTGGTAGAGTGAATGACTAGAGATCATGAGGTTGTGGGTTTGAAACCAGCCTCAGTCATGTTGTTTCAAGCTTTCTTGCTTTCTTTCCATCTAACTAGATGCAAAGTCTCTGTCATGTCACATAGTATCTTGACTTTTCGTTCAAACTCTTCAGCTGTCATTGGACAGTCTTTGAATCTTGACAGTATAAAGCCGAGGAGAAGTCAGGTCCTCTGTAGCCATGTGGTTAGTGTCTCAGACTATCACTCACAAGGGCATGGGTTCAAATCCTCCCTTGGATATGTTACTTGCATGTCTACGTCAACTTATTCAGCAATGGCTTTCAGCTTCCACCCGCATTTTCTGCAGGAAATGCTGTTTCTAGTTAGGGTGGAAGCTGAAAGCTTCCACACTATTACTATTCAAATCTTTATACTTATTCTTACTTCTTCCGCCAGTTTTGTGCATCTAACTACTCCTTCATACTTTGTGCAATTTCAACAATTCATATATCAAAATGTGCAGCTTTTTCAGGACTTTTATGCTATTACTTTTCTCTTTCATACTATTTATACCTTTTACAATATTAAACTTTTTCTGCAACTTTTTTTCCCATAGGAATGCATTGAAAACGTCTTCAAACTTTCAAAATCTTTGCACTACTTTGAACGTCTCAAGTTCCAGCATACTTTCTCGTACAGACTCCATTTTTCTTTTAAACTGTAGACAAACCTTTAAACTATTCAGCTCTAGCTCAGCTTATTGATATCTTAAACAGTTTCAGCTATGTGGCAGTTTTTAAATCATTAAGATTTCTGCCAAAATGCAGCTTTACAATGGTTGTGTATTGCGTCTAACGAGCAGAGCTTAGAGTGGGTGACATCATCACCAGAGTGAGAGGGAGCGAAAATCAGTCTGGATTTTTTCTGGATAAATTGTCCTAGATGGCCAGAAATTACACTCAGACACTTGATTTTTTCCAGGGTTGTAGCCACACTTGTCGTGTCTGATATGATGAGATCAAAACAGTAGACAGATTTACAGATTTGTCTGCATGAGCCTCTTTGTGCAGCTTGACCTGCTCCACTGGCTCATTGACTCCAATACAAAACTAGGAGCTGATTTTTTCAGAAAAGGAGAGAGGACCCTCTTTTCTAAACTGCCACAGTGAGAAAAGTATTTGTCTCACAAACATGTAAGTCACACAGCCAGCTCAGGAGGGTCTCCTTGCTGATTAATCATAACCACACTCTGATAAGAGGTACGGTTCTCTGTTTATAGGCTGTTTTGCGGAGGCTGCACTGAGCTGAAATCCCACTCTGCTCTGCTCTGCTCTCCTCTGTGTAGTGCATGTCACCAGCTGTTGGAGGAGGCTCGTTAAGACAGCCTCACACAGACACATGATAAAAAAGACTGACAGGATGTCTCTAGTAAATTAATTGAACTCTGACGTGTACATCATGTCAATCATGCACAAACACTCTCCTCTCCTTCTCTCCCTCCCTCCTTCCCTCTATCTCCCCCTCTCTTTCTATGTCTCCCTCTGACTTGCTTCTCTATGCTCACTATGTGTAGAGAGTGTCAGTGGCTCAGTGGTTCAACCACTGGACTCATGATCTGAAGGTTGCTGGTTCAAATCTTGCCTCACCAACATTAATAGTGATTTATTTTCTCAGTCATCCTCTTTTGACTTCTGATAATTTGTTTCATGTTCAAACTGCTGCTCTCAGCCTGATATTCATTTTATTACAAGTCTTTCATGACTTCTGCTGGACTTGAAGCTTTCTTGGTGTTGACTGTGTTTCCAACAGGTGCAGCTTTGGGCTCGTTAACTTCAGAGTGACACAGAGTGCAGCTCATTAACAGACAACAGTCATTTTGGCATTATACTTTGTTTAAATTCACATAAAATAGTCAGGCCTGGCACAAAAGCCCTCAATTTGTACTTGTAACTGTTTGTTCTACTATTCTGCATTCAGTTATCATTGAATAATGACAACAGGGGTAGTATTGCTGTGTTCTCTATGGTGCAGTGGTAGATTATATAGTTGGAGATCATGAGGTTGTGGGTTCAATACTGGCCTCTGTCATGTTGTTTCAGACTTTCTTGCATTCTTTGTTTCTCTCTTTCTTTCAACAATTTCTTCAGCTCATTCAGCATTGCTTCAGCAATAGTGTTCAGCTGCTTTCAGCTTCCACCCCATTTCCATTCTTGGAAATGCTTTTTCTAGTTATTGTTGTGTTTTTGTCATCGACTGATGGATGCTTCTATGGAGAGAAGAGATTCTTCAGAGATGAGCTTCTTTCATTGAAAATGGACAGATCTGGAGGACACCATCCTGTCCCAGATGAGATGAAGAGGTGCTTTTGTGGTAGTTGTCGTGCTGCTGCTGCTGCTGCTGCTGGAGGTGGAGATGTCCGGTCCTTCCTGAGGTCAGTCATCATTAGGGTGGAAGCTGAAAGCTTCCAACCTATTGTTATTCTGTTCGGCCGTTTTTCCACTTTCTTTGCCGGCTAACTACTCCTTCATACTTTGTGCAATTTCAACAATTCATACATCAAAACGTGCAGCTTTTTCAGGACAGTGTTGCTATTATTCAACTTTTTCATACTATTCCTACTTTTTACAATATTTAATTTTTTCTGCAATTTTTTTCCCCATAGGAATACATTGAAAACATCTTCACACCTTTAAAATCTTCACACTACTTTGAACCTCTAAAGCTCCAGCATACTTTCTCCCACAGACTCCATTTTTCTTTTAAACTGTAGACAAACTTTTAATCTATTACTGCATTACTCGTCTTATTGATATCTTCAACAGTTTCAGCTGTGTGGCAGTTTTTAAATCATTAAGATTTCTGCCAAAATCCAGCTTTACAATGGGTGTGTATTGGGTCTAACGAGCAGAGCTAGAGTGGGTGATGTCACAGTCAGAGCGGAAAGGGGGTGAATCACAGACTGGAGCTTTTGTTTTAAAACTGTCCCCAAAGCCACAAATCACACTCTGTACTCAAGATTTTGTACACAGTTTGTAGCCACACTTGTCTTCTGTCTCACAGTGCCATCAAAAATGCAAACAGATTTAGAGAATAATTTACAATATTTTTTAAATGCAGCCTGGGAGCTCTCTCTCTGCAATTCAACCCCATGCATTTTTTTCTCACTGCACACCCAGGGATTTTGATTTTATAATTCACTGAAATGGGCATTATACTTGATGTGATTTTGCCAAAAAATATTCAAAAGTCATTAAAAAAGTCCCCTACTTAGTTGTTGTGGCTCATTTAGACTCTTTTCTTTTTTTTTTTGAGCATTATTGAAAGATCAAACATTCATGAGAGTCACAACCTCTCCCCTCAATGCCTCTGGCTGTAGGTCAGTGGTTAAGATGACAGACCATGAATGCAGAGGTTCTGAGTTCGAATCCAGGTTGGGCACTGTTGTTATATTGTGTTGAATTCGGCTTCGCCATCTTCAATTTATTTCAGGTGTGTTCATTAAGAGACACAAGAGCCACACACAACATTCCAGTGTGGGCTAAGCAATACTACTTAGTCTGGTCACATGAGCAAACTTGATAATGCATATATGCCCCCACCTTTCCTCTTAACCTCTTTCAATCTTGCTTTGTATTTACATGTTTCTACTACTGCACTAAGATTGATTTGCACTGGAACTTTGAACACAGCAGAGAAATGTAAAGCACTTAAATTATTCTTATCCATCATTTCTTGTCCTGCACTGCCCCCTGTGACCAGCAGAATTAACCTCCCCTCCCCCGCCTTCAATTAGTTGCAGGTGTTTGTTATCACACCGATTACTCCAACCAAAGTTTGCCAAATATGATCAAATTAGAATAGATGTCAGTAGGTATCAGCGTGCTCTCTGTGGCGGAGTGGTAGAGTGAATGACTGGAGATCATGAGGTTGTGGGTTCAAAATCAGCCTCTGTCATGTTGTTTCAAGCTTTCTTTCCATCTAACTAGATGCAAAGTCTCTGTCATGTCACATAGTATCTTGACTTTTCATTCAAACTATTCAGCTGTCATTGGACAGTCTTTGAATCTTGACAGTATAAAGCTAGATACAAGTCAGGTCCTCTGTAGCCATGTGGTTAGTGTCTTGGACTATCACTCACAAGGTCATGGGTTCAAATCCTCCCTTGGACATGTTACTTGCATGTCTATGTCAACTTATTCAGCAATGGCTTTCAGCTTCCACCCGCATTTTCTGCAGGAAATGCTGTTTCTAGTTGGAAATATCAACTCTCTGCCCAACAAGAGTGATGAGGAGCTGGAGATATTGGTGAAGACTCAGAAAGTAGATATTTAGGGTGGAAGCTGAAAGCTTCCAACCTATTGTTATTCTGTTCGGCCGTTTTTCCACTTTCTTTGCCGGCTAACTACTCCTTCATACTTTGTGCAATTTCAACAATTCATACATCAAAACGTGCAGCTTTTTCATGACAGGTGTGCTATTATTCAACTTTTTCATACTATTTGTACTTTTTACAATATTTAACTTTTTCTGCAATTTTTTTCCCCATAGGAATACATTGAAAATATCTTCACACCTTTAAAATCTTCACACTACTTTGAACCTCTAAAGCTCCAGCATACTTTCTCCCACAGACTCCATTTTTCTTTTAAACTGTAGACAAACTTTTAATCTATTACTGCATTACTCGTCTTATTGATATCTTCAACAGTTTCAGATATTTGGCAGTTTTTAAATCATTAAGATTTCTGCCAAAATCCAGCTTTACAATGGGTGTGTATTGCGTCTAACGAGCAGAGCTAGAGTGGGTGATGTCACAGTCAGAGCGGAAAGGGGGTGAATCACAGACTGGAGCTTTTGTTTTAAAACTGTCCCCAAAGCCACAAATCACACTCTGTACTCAAGATTTTGTACACAGTTTGTAGCCACACTTGTCTTCTGTCTCACAGTGCCATCAAAAATGCAAACAGATTTAGAGAATAATTTAAAATATTTTTTAAATGCAGCCTGGGAGCTCTCTCTCTGCCATTCAACCCCATGCATTTTTTTCTCACTGCACACCCAGGGATTTCGATTTTATAATTCACTGAAATGGGCATTATACTTGATGTGATTTTGCCAAAAAATAGTCCAAAGTCATTAAAAAAGTCCCCTACTTAGTTGTTGTGGCTCATTTTGACTCTTTTCTCTCTTTTTTTGAGCATTATTGAAAGATCAAACATTCATGAGAGTCACAACCTCTCTCATCAACAACTCTGGTGGCAGTGCAGTGGTTACGATGACTGCCTGCCAACTCTATGGTTCCTGGTTCGAATCCCCGTTAGACATAGTTGTTATGTTGTGTTGAATTCTGCTCTAGCTTTAGGGAACAGAGGTCGTTAGGTGGTCGTTAAGAGACACAGTGATCACTTGTGCCACAATTTGTGGTCATCACAACATGACGAGCCATGACAACGTTCATGCTCTCTGTGGTGACTCAAAGTATCAACTCTTTCAACTTAAAGCAATACCACTTGGTCTGGTCACATGAGCAAACTATGATGCATATATGCTCCCATCTCTTTACCTTTTTCAGTCTTGCTTTGTGTTGCTTTGCACATCATCACATTAGAATGAATGACATTAACCATGAAGCCTGTGTGCCCTCTCTGGATGCAACCAAGCCTGGTTGTAGACTAGGGGTTAAGAGACCCGCCTTTCAATCCAAAGATCCCTTGTTCAAATCCAGGTCAAGTGGTATTATGTTTGCCACCTTTAAGAGACACTTGGATTACTTGGTGTTGTCAATTTCCACACAGTCCTTATTTTTTTTAAGAAGAAGCTGGTGATCCTCCTATTAAATTTCTTTTTTGCCCTCCTACTGCAGAGTGTGTCTGTAGCTCAGTGGTGAGCTCACTGGACTCAAGATCAGAAGGTTCCTGGTTCAAATTCAACCTGCTGCTCTCAGCCGCAAATTGACATATGTTTTCATGTTAAGTCATTCATGACTTCTGTTTGACTTCAAACTTTCTAGGTGTTGACTGTGTTTCCGACAGGTGCAGCTTTGGGCTCGTTAACTTCAGAGTGACACAGAGGGCAGCTCATTAACAGACAACAGTCTTTGCAACTGTGGCATTTTGGCATTATACTTTGTTTAAATTCACATAAAATAGTCAGGCCTGGCACAAAAGCCCTCAATTTGTACTTGTAACTGTTCGCTCTACTATTCTGCATTCAGCTATCATTGAATAATGACAACAGGGGTAGTATTGCTGCATTCTGTGTGGTGCAGTGGTAGATTATATGGTTGGAGATCATGAGGTTGTGGGTTCGATACTGGCCTCTGTCATGTTGTTTCAGACTTTCTTGCATTCTTTGTTTCTCTCTTTCTTTCAACAATTTCTTCAGCTCATTCAGCATTGCTTCAGCAATAGTGTTCAGCTGCTTTCAGCTTCCACCCCATTTCCATTCTTGGAAATGCTTTTTCTAGTTTCTACTGCACTTTTCATCGGCAGGATCTCAAAGTGCTACATGTACAGGTTAAAAGTTAGACAATGTGCTCCAAGTTAAAATATTAAGATAAAAGAAATAAGAAACATGCTCATTAAAACAGTAAAACATGGTTAAAATCATTTCATGATTAGTCACTCGTAGGCCTTTCTGAATAAAAAGGTTTTCAGGCCTGTTTTAAAAGAGTCTAGGCTCTGAGTAGCCCTCAGCTGGAGTGGAAGGCTGTTCCAGAGGCGTGGTGCGGCTGAGCAGAAGGCTCGGTCTCCCATGGTGGAGAGTCTGGTGCTGGGGACTTGGAGAAGCAGGGTGTTTGTGGATCTGAGGGAGCGGGTGGTGGACTGTCGGGTGATGAGTTCTTGGAGGTATGTGGGTGCAAATCCATGGATGCATTTGTGGGTGAGCAGCAAGATTTTGTAGTTGATCCGGGATGAAACAGGGAGCCAGTGCAGTGATTTGAGAATGGGGGTGATGTGGTCGTATTTACGGGCTCTCATCAGGACCCTGGCAGCGCTGTTTTGGATATACTGCAGCTTCTGGATGGTTTTGCCAGGTATCCCGATGAAGAGCCCGTTACAGTAGTCCAGTCTTGTGGAGATGAATGCATGGACCAGTTGTTCTGCTGCTGGGAGGGAGAGAGTGGGACGGAGTTTGGAGATATTGCGGAGATGATGGAATGAGGTTTTGCACAAATGTTTTATGTGGTCGTTAAAGGTCAGGTGGGGGTCAAACCGAACCCCCAGGTTTGTTGCTGAGGAAGAGAGTGGAATGATCTGTCCATCAAAGGTAAGTTGGGATATGGGTGAGGAGTTAACCTGATGTGGGGTACCAATGAGGAGTGCTTCCGTTTTATTGCTGTTTAGCTGGAGGGAGTTGTTGTTCATCCATGCCTTGATTTCTTCAAGGCAGGAGGTGAGGGATGACAGAGCTGTGGAGGAGTTAGGGGCGGTTTTGATGTATAGTTGTGTGTCATCAGCATAACAATGGAAGGAGAGTCCATGTTTGCTGATGATTTGACCGAGGGGGAGCATGTAGATGGTGAAGAGGATAGGGGCAAGGACTGACCCCTGGGGAACGCCACAGGTGACACGGAGCTTCCTGGACTCACATCCTCCAAGTGTGACATGTTCTGTCCTCTCTTCCAGATAGGACTTGAACCACTGCAGTGCATGGTCTGTCAGTTGGACAATGTTATGGAGGCGCTTGAGGAGGATGGTGTGGTCTACGGTGTCGAAAGCTGCTGTCAGGTCCAGAAGGATGAGGAGTGATGGCGACCCTGAGGCTGTCTCAGTGCTATGGGCTGAGCGAAAGCCTGACTGAAATTTTTCAAACAGGTTGTTATGTGTGAGATGGTCCTGGAGCTGTGTGGCAACTGTTTTCTCAAGTATCTTTGATAGAAAGGGGAGGTTTGAAATAGGCCTGTAGTTTGCATGGTTGTCCGGGTCCAGAGAGGGTTTCTTCAGGAGGAGACGAATGACAGCAGCTTTGAGAGCACGTGGAACATGATCGGATTGCAATGAGAGGTTGACAGCCCGGGTGATGGCTGGGCTGATGATGGAGATGTGTGACTTCAGCAGGGTGGATGGGAAGGGGTCTAGACAGCAGGTGGTTGGTTTCATCCCTCTGATGGTTTCCTCAATTTGGCTCTGCTGAACCTCGGAAAAGTAAGGGAGCGGCAACTGACTCCCCACCAGGAGGTTAGAGGCAGAGAAAGAGGGAGAGGAGAGGGAGGAGCTGGGCAGCAGAGAGCGGATGTTGTTGACTTTGGATCTAAAAAAGTCAATAAAGCTGTTGCATCGCTCAGCTGTAGCTTCAGTCAGTGAGGGTGATTGTGGCTTCAAAAGGTGATTTATTGTGGAAAAGAGCTTCTTGGAGTTGCCGGTGTTCCGGTTGATGAGATTGGAGTAAAAAGTCGAGCGAGCATCTTTCAGGGCCTGGCAGTAGACTTTTTGATGCTCACGGAAGGCCAGCTTGTGAACAGTGAGCCCAGTGTGTCTGGATTGACGTTCCAATGCCCGGCCAGCTGTTTTAATTGTCCGTAGTTCTTGTGTGTACCAAGGTGCAGAGCGTTCGAATGTGACTTCCCGCGTTTTAATAGGGGCATGGATGTCAAGGACACTGCTCAGGAATGTGTTGTAGTGCTCCACTAGCTCGTCCACATTGTCACAGTCTGAGCAGGTGATGTACTGGAGGTCTGTGGCCAGACGCGCTGGGTCAATCCGCTTCAGATTCCTGAAAGCTATCTGGCGCTTGGGTCTGGGGGGAGGCAGCAGAGAGGTCAAAGTCATTGAGACTACCTTGTGATCAGAGACCCCAAGATCGAAGACCCTGAGGTTCTTGATAGAGGCTGAGTTGCTAATTGCCAGATCCAAAGTGTGGCCTTTGTTGTGTGTGGGAGCCTTGACATGTTGCTGCAGTCCAATACAGTCCAGCAGGCTCAGAAACTCTGCTGCCAGAGGGCAGGAGGGGTTGTCAACATGAATGTTGATGTCACCAATAATTACAATATTATTTGACATGGTGCAGAGTGAAGTGAGGAGATCATGTATTTCAGGGAGAAATGAGGAGTTTGGTTTTGGGGGACGGTAGATTAAAAGCACTGTCATGGAGTATGGAGGTTTGCATTTGAAAGCTAAGCACTCCATAGATGTAAGGTCAGGCAACGGAAGAGGTGAGAGTTCCAGTTCAGTCCGGTGGATGATGAGCAGACCACCACCTCTGCCTGTAGTGCGCGCTCTCTCCATGTAGTTGTAGCCGGGGGGGCAGGCTTCATTCAGCAGGAGGTGATCCCCGGGTTTGTGCCATGTTTCAACCAAACACATGAAATCAAGGCTTTTTTCTAAAATATGATCATGTATGAGTAGGGATTTCTTGTTCAGGGATTGTGTATTTAACAATTCCATAGTGACAGAGGACAGAGCTGATGGTGAATGTCTCTGTAAACTCCGCAGCACAGTGTGATCCACTCCAGAGTTTCCATGTCGCAGAGTGCTGCTTTGACTACAAGTCCCTACTGCGCCAGCGTTCTGATGACGTCGCCAGAGCTGGGGACCAGATGGAGGGGACCGTAGCAGGACTGTGCTGGGAGTAAACAAACTTTTTACGGGCACTCCGATGGACATAGCGGGGGCGGCGTAAAAGTCTGATGACTGCATTGCATGTTGGAGTGGTGGAATTACTGAGACTAAGCACCTGCGAAGCGGAGTATTTCAGCATCAAGCCGGGTGTCGGTAGGATTAGCCTGAAGCTAGTTGTTAGCCATGTACAGAGTTGGAGAAGAATCCAGGTGAGTGGAGACATTGAGGCTAGCCAGTGCTGGTAGTAATCCTAGGCATCAAGGTGAACCCCACCACGGCACAGCAGCGGTTTGTAAGTTACCGTTGGAAGATCTCCTAGTAGCACAGCGGCAGTCAGTCCGTGTCCCGACAGCGGCAGAGCGGGGGCGAGCAGCCGGCGTTCAGATCGCAGCAGGTAGACACAGAGCCCAATAAAATCCAGGAAAAAAGTTTTTTGGTCGATAAAAGTGGTCAGGGTTAGCCACAACGTCTTTACATAGGAGGATTACTAAAAAGAAATTGTTAGTAAAAGCGCATTTAACGTTAGTTTAGAGACGGAGAAGCGGCGAACATGCAGACGCCAGCGTCCTCTCCTCTCAAGAAGTCCCTTCACCATCACCATCGCTCCTGCTCCATCCAGCGGTCATGCTCCACCTCTGGATGGAGCAGGAACTGCCAGGTGGAGCAGGGCCACGGGATGGAGAAGGAACCGCTCGGTGGAGCAGGGCCACGGGATGGAGCAGGACCTCTGGATGGAGCAGGAACCTCCAGGTGGAGAAGGACCGCTGAATGGAGCAGGACCTCTGGATGGAGCAGGAACCTCCAGGTAGAGAAGGACAGCTGGATGGAGCAGGGGGTTAGGGTTACCCTACCGCTGGATGGAGCAGGAACCTCCAGGTGGAGTAGGACCGCTGGATGGAGCAGGGGGTTAGGGTTACCCTACCGGTGGATGGAACAGGAACCTCCAGGTGGAGTAGGACCGCTGGATGGAGCAGGGGGTTAGGGTTACCCTACCGCTGGATGGAGCAGGAACCTCCAGTTGGAGAAGGACCGCTGGATGGAGCAGGGGGTTAGGGTTACCCTACCGCTGGATGGAACAGGAACCTCCAGGTGGAGTAGGACCGCTGGATGGAGCAGGGGGTTAGAGTTACCCTACCGCTGGATGGATCAGGAACCTCCAGGTGGAGAAGGACCGCTGAATGGAGCAGGACCTCTGGATGGAGCAGGAACCTCCAGGTAGAGAAGGACAGCTGGATGGAGCAGGGGGTTAGGGTTACCCTACCGCTGGATGGAACACGAACCTCCAGGTGGAGAAGGACCGCTGGATGGAGCAGGACCTCTGGATGGAGCAGGACCTCTGGATGGATCAGGACCTCTGGATGGAGCAGGAACCTCCAGGTGGAGTAGGACCGCTGGATGGAGCAGGAACCTCCAGGTGGATTAGGACCACTGGATGGAGCAGGACCTCTGGATGGAGCAGGAACCTCCAGGTGGAGAAGGACCGCTGGATGGAGCAGGACCTCTGGATGGAGCAGGAACCTCCAGGTGGAGCAGGGCCAGAGGATGGAGCAGGAACCTCCAGGTGGAGAAGGACCGCTGGATGGAGCAGGGGGTTAGGGTTACCGTACCGCTGGATGGAGCAGGAGCAGGCCTCCTCCTTCTTCAGTGCTCCAGTGCCTCAGGATGTTTAGTCTGTATCCTAGCAACAACTTCATGGAGAACTTCAGATGGAACTTAAGCAGTTGCCATTGGGTGGGATGTACACAAGTGTTGTGATTCGAAAAAATAAAAGAAATGTCTTCACCAATATCTCCTGCTCTTCATCACTCTTGTTGGGCAGAGAGTTGATATTTCCAATGATGACTGACCTCAGGAACATCTTAAACATCTTAAACATGTACAGCACTTTGTGCTACATTTTTATGTATGAAAAGTGCTCTATAAATAAAGTTTATTATTATTATTATTATTATTATTACCTCCACCTCCAACAAAATAACAACATTTAAAATTAAAATTCATCTCATCTGGGACAGGATGGTGTCCTCCAGATCTGTCCATTTTAAATGAAAGAAGCTCATCTCTGAGACGGAGCTCCGGTGGATCTGCAGAAACACAGAGAGGGGAGTGCGAGACACCAAGGCCAAACTACAAAGTGCAACAAAAAATGGAGGAGTGGAGAGAAGAGGTCCAACAGGGAGATACAGAGGTACATATCAAGTCTGACCTGTTTGAAAGGTGTTTGAAGCGTGTCAACATGGCACAATGTGGTCTGAGAACAGCTTCAAGACTTCAAACTAATGAAGTGTGCATTTTTTTAACCATTTCATGTCATTTAACCTGCTTTTTATCCTCAGTAATTAGTTCAGCTGCTTCATCAGTTTTCTTTCACTGTCATGGTATAGTAACAGACTACAACTAGTTAAACTCTACAACTGTTACACCTAAACGTACAGTATATGTAATGTGATTGTTGATATTACTACAGCCTTTTCATCATTGCTTAAGCAACTTCTTCAGCAAACTGCTTCCCTAACCCTAACCAAACTCAAACTATACATTATCCCTTACATATTTCAGTCTTTAAAGTGGCAGACCAACATTGCTGTGCAGCTTTTGGATGTCTTGGGTTTGGACACAGGAACAGGTTTTATGAGGAATGAGAAATGAGGAAGGCATCTCTTTGCACTTTCACCCATGACTAAAAGAACAAACATTTTATGCAAACGTAACTTTAACTCTGACACTTCCTTGTGTCTTCTTTGCACATGCAGATGTTTGTCTTGTAGGCCTTAATTGTTTTTCATGAGAAAAAGGATGTGATGTTTCATCCAGCAGCTACTTAATGGGACCTATTGTGCTAATTTTAGGGGCTTTTAATATGATAGTGGACCCCAGTGGGGCACTATTGGATGTTTTGATCAATAAAAAACTCCATAACTATCGCACAAACTATCTATGTACTCCTCCATTCAGGCTCTTTCCTGCTTTCCTGCTCTCCCAAGTGAGAACATACAACCTTTTTTCCAAAAAAGGGCTGTATGTTTCCCAGTAGGTTATGTATTGTGACCGGGGAACATAGGACTCTTTTTTGGGAAAACAGGGAATATAGGAGCCTTTTTCAAAAAGAGGGTCCTATGTTCCCCTATGGGGGAACATAGGTACGCTCCCGTTTACAGCGGTGTCTGCGAGGCTAATGCTCTCCTTCTGCTGGATTTTAAAAATGCTGGTTGTTTTGGTGCTTTCTGCTCTAGCTTTAGCCAATCAGTGCCGGGTCAACCTCAAGCCACACCCAGGACAGAGCTTTTCAAATCTAGTGATCAATAAAATGAAGTGCAATGAAAACATGTCATTCATTAGTTCGCGGATTGTATCATTTGATTGGCCGTGCACATACCTGTTCAACTATGCCACATGGTTGAGTGGTTTCAAGCTGACACAAACAAATATAAAATAAACATGAACATGTTTCTTATTTGAGAAGTCTGATTGTAGTAGACTATAGCTATACTCTTACCCTGATGTGTTGTGGTATGCATCATATTCTATCCTAACACAAGTGGCCCATAGCTTAGAACAGGGATGGATGATGTTGAACTTAAAGCAGATATCAGCGACACGGCCGTTTCGGCGAATGCTGCGTTCAAGGCAGACTTTTGAAACCGTAAGTTACAGCTTCAAGTCACAACTACGACTTTGTAACGTTCCAGGTAACCCGTAGCTTGTGTTTTCACCGTCCTGTTGCCTGTGAAAGTTCACTATAACGGCCACTCATAATTTCCGACCCGTGAACTCATACCAGATCGAACTGGTATGACTTCACAGGAAGGAAAAACACAAAGTACGAGTTTCCTTGAACGCACCATGAGTTAGCAGCCCCCGCCCTCGTCAGGCATCTATTGGTCCTCGTGCTATGTCACCACATTCACGCGCACCCCTTGGCTGCACACACAGCCCTTCATGCCGTTCTCTCTCCTCAATGGATAACACTTGTATCCCACAAGGAAAGTTTTCTCCTCGGGTTGCAGCAGAGCAGAGTGACGGAGAGACTCGTGTTATGGCTGAAACACTCCATGTAAGTGATTGCTGACGGAAAATAGGACTATTTAGGACTTATATTAACAAAAACATTCCACTGATATCTGCTTTAAATGATGGAGGGGGCCACACATTTTTTTGTCGACACTACCGAGGGCCACATAGGACCGCACAATCAACCAGATATGATAAAGCTGCCACCTTAAACATGTTTATTGAACTTAACTTGATATAATTCATGCTCAAATGCATGCATACTGTAACAGTTGTATGCTCTTCTTTGATAAATAAAAATACAAATGCAGTGTTTATCATTAAAGGGATATTCAACATTTTTGAAAATTGGCCCATTGCCATAATCGCTAGAGTCATAGTAGGTTCGTTACCTTTAATTGTCTGTGTAAGCTATTTTTAGTACGGCGGAGCGCAGCAGCAGGCTGCTCAGGGCTATGCTATGGAGGCTAAGGGAATATCTTGGTTTCCCTCATCAAACTCAGCAAATACAAAACCCAGCAACTCAAAAGCGCTGTCGTGGACAAGATGTGAGCTGCACAACCACCACGCTATGAGATGAGACGGAACGTTACGAGACGGAGCTGTTTTAGAGGTAAATTCACTTCATTTGATGAGGGAAACCAAGAAATTCCCTTAGCCTCCATAGCATAGCCCTGAGCAGCCTGCTGCTGCGCTATCTATCTATCTAACTATCTATCTATCTATCTATCTATCTATCTATCTATCTATCTATCTATCTATCTATCTATCTATCTATCTATCTATCTATCTATCTATCTATCTATCTATCTATCTATCTATCTATACTATGCTGTTGGCTGTGATAGCAGTCGCCAAGGAAACCCCGGACTGCAGTTTTATTCCATCCTAAAAGACGGAAAGTTATAGGCGGAATAAATGGTTGACTGCAGGCAGTGATCAGTCACAGGCCGGGCTGGGACACGTCTCACCAAAAGAGTCAATTCACTTGTTTTTAATGCATGGATATATTGAATTCTGCATTTCGATTATCCTACTTTCTTATTACTGTAATTAGCTACTCATTGATTCCACATTTTGGGTTTTTATTTCTGGATAACATGTGTTTCATTTGTACCGTCATTAAACAGCTTCAGACTAATTGTGATGTTAAAATGACTTTCAGCTTGTCAGAGGGAGAGTGGAGGCTCTCTGCCTCCCACACCGCTGCTGGAACCAATCCTGCGATCAGAGCGGACGGACCAGTGCAGCGTCACAGCTGTGACCAGCTGTGACCAGCTGTGTCTGCCACCGCGAGTCTGCGACACAAACGTGTCTCATAACTGTTATGTAGTCTCTTATGACTGACAGGACTACATGTGCAGATAGTAACATTTACATGATTCATCGATCTAATGATTGATTATCAAAAGCTGGTTGAAAACAACTGCACACGAATCGTCCAGGAGGAGGGTGAGGGGCAAACAGTGGAGAAGTCAACATTAATCAACATTATGTCTCAAATTAATGAATTCACTCATAAACCGTGTAATAAGTTGGATAATGTAGACATAGTCTGTTGTCATGGTGATATAAGGATGTATGAAACTCTGTCATTTGGTCAAGAAACTTCCATCCTGTGGTTTGCAGCTGTCATATGAGGAGAACTGTCAAATCGGACACAAATATGGCGGCGGTCACTTCGACATGACGTCAATGCAACCCATGAATTAGGGAACACATGAATATTCCTGTTAATAGAAATACCATTGTATTTAGGAAACCCGTTTCAATATTAGTTGAGGGTGGAAACTGATGACGAATCAACATCAGAGTTTAACTTTGGCAATGACCATAGAATGTTGATACAACACTGTATCTGTGCTTGTTTGATATCTGATGGTATAAAAGGAGGAGGACAGGATGGATATTCACCCCTCAACAACCTGCCTGTTTGTTCATCCTCCTGTGTCAGATACCACTACAGGTAAGTGAACATTTGGTGGTTTACCACCTCTCAACTGAAATTCATACATAATAGATTGTTCTCTTCAATCATTCAGGTTCAATCACTGAGGTCACTACACTACTGCCAAAGACTACACACTCAGCTTGTTTTGTTGTCTTTCCACAGATGGCGTCACATCTTCAGGTGGTCTTCCTCCTCTGTTTCACTGGTGGACTGTTGTTTGAAGGAGCTGTGAGTAAAACTCTCTGATCCCCAGTTACAATGAAAACAAACAGTGCTAAAGAACGTGACCCTGACTTTACTTCCAGTTGCATGTGTAGTGAACAGTGAGGCGAGAAAATCACGCACAGATTTAAATATCTTAAAGGGATAGTTCACCCAAAATTCTAATTTTACTCATTATCTACTCACCTTCATGTCGACTAAGAGCTGTGAGAATTTTCAGAGTCCTCCGTTCCTTCTCTGAGTTACGGGGGGTCCGCGCAGCAGTATTTGTCATGATTGTCAATGGACACCAGGTTTCTTCGTCCACAAAGACACACCAAAAATCATTGAAATATTAAAAAAATAAATTTTGCTGAAAACGAAATGCAAATGCATTTTTCTGTTCATCCTACATATGGTGCCTAAATGCAAAAGTAGAATTGCACAACTACTAAAACCAGCTCCTGAACCAGATTCATTCAATTAGGTTAAAAATTATAATCACTGAAATTGTTCCTGTTGCTTTCCCTGAAGAAATCAGTCTCAGCCCATTACAGAGGGACTGCTGACGCTGCTCTCTATGTTCTCAGACATCCACCTCCAATGAAGTCAATGGACAAGGTTTGTGGCTGCTTTTTCTACACTGGAGTTCTTTGGGTGGATTTGTAGTAGGCTATTGCTACATGGCAGAAGTTTTACTTTGAGTGTTTTATTTTTATTATTATTTTTGGTGCTTTTTATGCCTTTATTAGATAGGACAGTAGAGTGTGACAGGAAATGGGAGGCAGAGATGGGGGGGAACGACACGCAGTAGGGCCGTCCGATGCGGGATTCGAACTTCAGCAATATAAAGTTTATTTTTTGTTATTTTTTTATTCTTTTAATGTTTATTTAACAGGGATGATACATACAACATTGTCACAAAGAATGAAAAATGTGATGCCTGCAATACGTCTAGCTTCAGCTAATTTGCAGTCTTTGTCCCTGGTCAGGCTAAAGAAGGATAAAAGATACTGAATACAAAATACAATAATACAAATACAGTGAATAATGCAGTGAACAGATATCATAAACAAATAAACACAGCTACAAAATTTAGATTAAAAATTGCACAAGTTAAAGACATTAAACATTAGTGAAATACTGTACTGACAGTGACTTGTGAGAAGTTAATGTTCACATTTCTGCTGCTGTTTAAGCCAGTGTTTAGCTCTAGCACTAAACATCTTTAATTCTGTTTGGGATTTTATTTCTGGTGGTAAAGAATTCCATAGGTGCGTACCCAGCACTGAAAGGGATGACTGACCAAATGTTGTCCTGCATCTTTTAATTTTACAGTTCTGGTTGCTCATGCTCCCAGAGTTGTCTGATTTGATAAAGATCTGTGACATTGCTTGTGGGGTCAGTCCGCTGACACACTACACTTAAAAACAACTTTCAGAAAAGATAATTTTATGAAAATGGAAAAATATAAATTATACTTCTCAGTGATTTTACAATGATGCCACTTTTGTGGCTTCTGATCTAAAATTTTTCGAGCTTGTTTGTGGAGTGAGAATAAAGGTCTAGTTGCTGTGTCAGTGGCCTGCCTGGCCCCAGGCAGTGATGCAGTAGGACATGTGAAAGGACCATAGCATGCAGGTATAAATGAGCTGCCCTGAAAAAGAGACAGGACCTGATGAGCCTGAAACAATTCAGACTAGTTTACAGTTTTAGACAGCTTCTACAGTATGTGCTTCAAATTTAAGTTGAGGACTAGTAGTGGACTAGTAGTGCACTGGGAGGCGTTTGTAGCCAGGTGCTCTGACAACCATTAATGAGAATTGTTATCTGTAGCTTTCCCCATACCAAAATGAAATCTAACTATCTGACAATTTTTCAGGTTCTTGCTGTCCCCCTGGTTGGACTGTGTTTGGCTTTCGCTGTTTCATGTACCGAGCCGAAGCCAAGGATATGGCTGATGCAGAGGTATTATATGATCACACATCGCCTCTGTTGTGGTTTTACTGTAAAACTGTTGATGTCATGACAACTGCTTAAAGCAGATATCAGCGGAATGTTTTTGTTAATATAAGTCCTGAATAGTCCTATTTTCCGTCAGCAATCACTTACATGGAGTGTTTCAGCCGTAACACGAGTCTCTCCGTCACTCTGCTCTGCTGTAACCCGAGGAGAAAATTTTTCTTGTGGGATACAAGTGTTATCCAATGAGGAGAGGGAACGGCATGAAGGGCTGTGTGTGCAGCCAAGGGATGCGCGTGAATGTGGTCACGTAGCACGAGGACCAATAGCTGCCTGACGAGGGCAGGGGCTGCTAACTCGTGGTGCATTCAAGGAAACTCGTAACTTGTGTTTTTCCTTCCTGTGAAGTCATACCAGTTTGATCTGGTACGAGTTCACGGGTCGGAAGTTACGAGTGGTCGTTATAGTGACTTTCACAGGCAACAGGACGGTAAAAACACGAGCTACAGGTTGCCTGGAACGCTACAAAGTTGTAGTTGTGACTTGAAGCTGTAACTTACGGTTTCAAAAGTGTGCCTTGAACGCAGCATTAGCGAAAACGGCCGAACTGCTGACATCTGCTTAAATGTTCTTTTCATTCCTGACGTTTTCATTTCAGTTGCAGTGCTCAGAACGTCTTGAAGTTTTTAGTTTGCTATTTTCATAAAGCACTTTAATAATTTTATACAATAGTTATACTAGAAAAAGCATTTCTAGTAGGAAAATGCGTGTGAATGCTGACGACAGCTGAACACCATTGTTGAAGCAATGCGGAAGAAGTTGCTTAAGCAATGATGAAATAATGATGTATAAATTGCAATCTGTTGGCTTCATAAGAGTAATATCAACAGGGCGCATGACGTCTTTCCGACTATCCATTTCTCCGACTTAAGTAGCCCTAACCCTTAACCTTACCCTAAACCTAACCTTAACGCTGTAGAATGGGTAGGAGAAATGAGTCGTCGGACTTTGGGGCAGTCGGACTGATGTATGCTCCCCATATCAACAATCACATTACATATACTGCACGTTGAGGTGTAAAGGCCCCCACATACTCGGGCGTACATGTGTCTGCGGATGTCCACGCGTACTGGAGGCGTACTCAATGCGGACCCAAAGCGGACGTCCACCAGACCCGTCCGCGCAAAGCTCAATATTTACGACTGCGCGTACGCGGTGTCACACAATAGACTGCTTGGCAGGAAATCTTCACGTCGACCTGTTTCTACGCCGTACGCCCGACTATGAAAGCTCAAACGTCCGTGGACAGTGTGCACCGAGTCCGCGCTGCTCACAGTACGTGCACAGTACGCTTGAGTATGTGGGGGCCTTTACAGTTGGAGAGTTTAACTAGTTTTAGTCTGCTACTATACACTGGAACCTGACAACGAAAGACAACTGATGAAGCAGCTGAAGTAATTGTAGATTTAAAAGCAGGTTAAATGACATGAAATGGTTAAAAAAAATACACACTGTTCATTAGTTTGAAGTCTTGAAGCTGTTCTCAGACACATTGTGCCACGTTAACACGCTTCAAACACCTTTCAAACAGGTCAGACTTGATATGTACCTCTGTATCTCCCTGTTGGACCTCTTCTCTCCACTTCTCCAGTTTAACTGTTCAAAGCTCTGTGCTTGAGTTAATACGAGCTGCTTTTTGAGCATTTTATTTTAGCATTGCTTCAGACACCCTCAGTTTTGACAGTAAGGAGATAAGGGATGATTGTAACACTTTTTATCTCAGTTCCTATAACAGAGTTCACAGTAGGGCTGTCAAATTTTGGCACAAAGTCAATTTTTTTCCACTACAAAAACTTCTCAAACTATATCAAAGAATTCATTATTTGATGCCAAATTCAAGGAGTGCAACTGTTACACCACTACCAGGCTAGGTTGTAACTCAACCTGGGGTAAATTGTAATAGTGAGAACTATTACAACTTTCATTTTGTTTTGATTTGGGCGGTCCCTGTGGACAAAAGCAGTAGCGGCAGAATGAAGACTACATTTCCGATGAGCTCTAGCGTGTAGTCATAAAGACACTTATCTGCCTCACACGTCAGAGCTCCAGACTAACTTTTTGTCAGCAGTTTTAGACAAATTATTTTGTAAATGTATTTTTTAAAACTTTAGAACCTCTAGCAGGACAGAATGAGCAGGCTGACATTATAGCCCAGGATGGGAGCACATGATATTGATCACATAACTCTAATGTCATCTATTGGTGAACATGATGCTGTTCCAACCATCTCCGTTCTCCCTACATACGTGAGTTACTGGTTAATTTGTTCCTTAGCCATTTAAATTCCCCCTCTTTGTTCATGTTGGATAGATTTTTCTACACTCATCCTAAACTATTCAGGCACTTGTTAATCATTTCACACCATTAAACCTCCTGCTTAATTGTTCTAATTCTACTCTAATGCTTTGTCTTGATGCTTCAACAATGTTCTTCTGCTGTCAGTTTCTAAGGGCGTATTCACACCAGGCTCGTTTGGTCCGCTTGAAACGGACTTTCCCTCTGGTGGGGAGGTGTGAGGTGTGAATACAAACCAGCGGACTCTGGTGCGTGTAACCCCTTTTTCCCTTAGTGTTCAGAATCTACACTGTGGTTACACTCAATAAAATAAAACAGGTCCTAGGTTCTCAGCTTAAGATGGTGAATTCGCTGGGGTCTTAGTTAACAAGGGACTTTATCATTAGCGTGGGAAAAAGGAAAATAACTAGCGCGGTGCCTCCACTGAAAACTTACAATGCTATGTGAGCACTAGCGACGTTTATGTAAGCCCTCAGAAATATAAATCACTCAAAATCTGTTAAACCACAATATGTAAAAGGTAAGACACAAACATTTATTTTTATTTAAACCCTTTGTTTGTTTTTTAGTTATGGTACCTTTAAATTTTTAGCACAGATCAAAACACAGTTATGAAGCTTCAAAATGCTTTCTTTTACCCTTTTTAAACCAAAAGAACAGTTTTAGTTTATTTCAACCAACCAATAATTTTTAATCACAAGGTGTGTATGATTTTCAATCAAAAGAGTATTTTTAACCCTTTAAGTTACCTCACATCAATGAAATGAAATGTTTTTAATGTTTAGCTCAACCTCAATATTTTTAATGAAAACAATAAACCTATGAACTGAGGTTTCTGGTTTAGCTTATTTTTAATCCAAATCAAATTCTGTTTATCTTTTTAATAAACCATTTACACGGAATAATTACTTTGATGTGTTCTTAATATTTTTCTGTATTCACACCTTTAAACTGTTCAAAATTATGTTTCAGAAACCAAAATGCAAAGAAAATATAAACCAATAGTGCTCTTGTACTCTCAAAATGCAGTATTAGTACCCAAACCTGTACCAAGTATTTTTCACAGTTCACACATATGACCTTTGATACCAAAATAAAGAGTCCTAAACCCAAGCGCTTGGATAATTTAACCGTTGGGGCCCATTTGAAGAGTTGGTGCACATGAAGATTTTATCCAGTTATGAACGAAAGAATTAGCTTTGAAACACAGTCTCGTGCCTGTGTCCTGCACTCCGTATCGTTCCAATGTCAAGTACTCACGCAACCTCTCGGTGTAGAAGCAACATGGCGGTGTAGCAGCCAGCCAGGCCGCAGAGCGATGTCCAGACAGCTCCCCGCCGCCTCTCGTAGCTCCGGCCCCCTGCGTCCTGCGACACGTCCTCGTCTCCTGCCGTCGGCTCATCTGCTCGTCCCGTTCGTCCAGTCCGTCCTCACACGCGCACGAATGTCCCGTGGAAGTCTCCTCCGTCCGTGTCCATGTGGTGAAGCCGTCTGGTTTCTCTGCCGAGGAGCTAACTAGCAGCACTGCTAAGCTAATGTCGGAGCTACTGGCGGAGCTAATGGCGGAGACCACGCTGTATGCGGCTCGGAGAAAAATACTTCACCGTCGTGTAAAGTAAACACACTCGACTGAGATACGTGAAAAGAGTGTTCTGGTCTGTTAAAGTCTCTCTAGGCAGTGCAATATCTGGGCCAACCTTTAGTCCAAGTCTCCAAACATTGACTTCTCTCTCTCCGCCGAGGAGAACGCAGCCAGCTCCTTCACTGTCCCGGTGAACTGTGGGATACTTCCTGCCGGAGAATGTTCTAGTCTCTTTTTTTATTAAACAGGAAAAGTTAACCTTTTATATTTTTCTTAAGAACCACAGAATATTTTAAAGCAACATAATACATGAATTACCATGTTAATAAATGAACAATATTTATTTTAATAGGACCATTACAAAAACCGATAAAGACCAGAGGATTCTGGGAAATGAAGTCCTACTCTGTTTTGTCTTCTAACAGCAATATAAAAGGGATAATCTGTATATTTTTAACATCCCTGAGATTATAGAAACCCAGTAAAATAAAAAAATGAATATTTATACACATTTTTAGGGATTTTTAGAGAACCCTACATGCGGATCAAACAAGTGGACCAAGTCCCAGGTGGACTCGGTCCACTTGTTTGATCCGCACCAGAGTCCCAAACGAACCCTGGTGCGGTTCGCGTACGGTGTGAATGTAAACCAAACCTTTCCCGAACCAAATGCAAAATCCAAGCGCCTTTTTGGATTCAACAGGCTTCCGTTGTTGTCAGAAAATGTGGAAATGATCAACAATGAGCCGTGGGTCAACATGGAGCACAGATAGACACGCTGCTTCCTTGACATATGACAGATGCTGGAGAGGACGGCCCGCCGCCGTTAACGTTGCACATTCTTTTTTTTCTTTTTTTTTAACTGATAACAGAAAGTCGTCATCCGATTAATAACCATTAACAGAAATAAATGTGACTATAGGCTTATGCGAATCGGCAACGCAGCATCCTGAGA